>JAVSCE010018305.1:0-332274 GCA_032199065.1 Smutsia gigantea
AGAGATGTAAGGTCAACGTTCCATTGGCATTTTAACAGCATTAATCAAATAGTGCTTTCCTTTCTTTAAACCTCACTATATAAGAGACTGCCAGAATTTAAGCAAGTAATGTCAAAAATGAAAAAATAAATATAATTGTATCATTTATACAGGAAAAGTGCATGAGTTTTTCTGTCTTCTTCATATTATTAGAAATCTGATTATCATAGTAGAATAAACCTGAAGGACATAATTCTTTATTCAAATTATCTTCAAATCATAATATTAAGCAGATAATAAAATATAGATCAGCTGGTTTTAAGAGCCACCAAAAATTATCAATGTGATTTAGAAAGCCTTAAAATGTTAACACAAAATCAGTATTTGACATATTAATATATTGAAATTATATGCTAAAAAAATAGAGATTTAATGGAAGAAAACAAAGATATTTTAAGAATCCAAATTAAGTAGAGTTAATACCACAGCAACATATCATTTCACTGTTTCCTGAGCTAAAAATTCTAAAGCACAGTGGGGGGGGGAAATTGTGCAATTTTTTTCACCGGTATAATAATAATTTAACTCTCCTTATGATTGAAAAAATGATCTATGATTAGTTGGCAGTTTTGTGAGTTAGTATTGGAAATGTTTTACTTTTTGTATTAGTAACAATCCAAAGGCCTGTAATTTTTTAAATTAACTTCACGAATATCTATTCATACTTCTTTGTTAAAAGAGTGAATAAGCAAAGAAAGTAAGTAAAGATATATAAAAAGTATGTCAATGCTTTTAAATATAATTGGGCAGGTGGGGAGATATTCAGTGTACATAACAATGTATATAAAAATTAGAGCTGAAATAGTATTATATATTAAATAGAGCTATATATTTAAAAAGGAACATAAATGAGGGTGATGCCGTTATTAACTCTGGTGAGGGCACTCAAAGCTACTTTAATCATTAGAGCTTGGTGAAAAGTAAAGTATGAAATTTTGCATTTCTTTAAAACTGTGAAGCACTGTATTGTAATTTATAACCATCGTCTTCATTGCAGGTCTGAATGCAGGTCCTTAAAGTCAAATGAACTTACTTCCAATTTTTTAAAAAAAACTGAATATTAGATCTTTTTATAATTATTATTTTTATTATCAAATGTACATCACAGTGGTGCAACAGTTCGCCTCCCTCCCCCGCCCCTGCTCTCTCCCCTCCCCCTTTGTAACCACTAGTCACCTCTCATGTTAAATCTTTAACCCAACCAGTGCATCAACATAGGAAGATGTTACAGGATCATTGGCTATATTCTCCATGCTGTACTACTATCCCCGCAACCAACTTATATTATGATTGGGAATTTTTGTGCCCCTTTATCCTCCTCCCCGCCCATCTACACCAGCCCTTCCCCCATGGTAACTACCAATCACTTCTCAATGTCTATGAGTCTATTGCTGTTTTGTTCATTTTGTTTGGTTTTGTTTTGATATTCCACAAAAAAGTGAAATCATATGGTATTTGTCTTTCTCCTCTTGACTTATTTCACTTAGCATAATACCTTCTGGGTCCATTCATGAGATTATTTTTAAGGTCCTTCTTTTTTTTTTTTTCTTTCCTAGCCTAAGTTCTTTGGCAGTAGTCTGGGCCCCCATCTGCTGGTCAGCTTGAGAATTCATGAAATTAATTTATCCTATGGATTTGATATTTGCTATTACTTGATGTTAGCACCCATTTGCACAACAGTACACATCTTGCACACTTTAAAATATTTTTAATGTGCAGCAACAGTATCCAATCTTGAATTTTATCTTTGCTATTCTGTAAATTAAGTGCCATGCATTTATCTAAAATACAAGTAAAAGACAACTTGAGACAATCTTATTTATGCCAAACCTTTTTTTGAAGATTGCAAGATTTAAAGATTATATGAAACAGTTCCATTTGAAGGAAATTATCTCTCACATGGCTAAATACCCCTTGCTTATTATTTTGGCTTCTGAGTTTTTACTCCAAAAGAAGAGGAAGAACCCCTGAGAAGTTAAACCCCAAGGTTCCTGCCAGCTCTAAAACTCTGGAGTTCTCTGAGAATAGACTGATGAGGATAATACCCAAGAAGGATTTTATTACAAAATCACCTTCTGTCTTACTCAGGTCCTAAAACGTAGGGTTTGAACTAAAGATGTTTTAAAGCCAAATAAGTACATTTCTGCATTATTCATAAACCCATTAACCAGATAAAGGAAGAAACATTTCTCCTAGACATTGATGATAGGATTTCTTAAAATAGTCTTGCCTTTCTTTGGTTTATTTCCTTTCTTTTTCCCTTTTATTCTTTCTTACAATTTTATTCTTTGGGGTGGTTCAAATGTCTTTCCTCTGAAATATTTAAACTCCAGCTTCTTAGTACCTTCCTGACACTGCTTAAACATGCTTTTTAATTGATTTCATAATTAATTTGCAATGAGCCATATAGTTGCATTTTGAACAATTAGACCAGACATTCATATTCAAGGAAAATGAATAGATACTCCACTTGGAATTACTTGAACTTTTTTTCTTTCCTGTTTCTCTAATCCAGTTATAAAACTTAGATTTCTAAAGTAAAGCCACCTAGATACTCACAAAATATTAGCAAACCAGATCAATTTTGGAGAACAGGTAAGAAAATTTAACCATGAAATTTTCATTAAAACAACGTAAATAGTCCTGGAATAAGATATGTATCGGTCTAAAATATGTTTTATTAAATTCTAAGCTTAGTTCCACCAAAACAACTAAATATACACATTATATAATCCATACAAATTCAATGAGCAAGACAGAAGTTAATCCTTTTTATTCGAGTTGCAAACTGTTCCTACCTACCCTGTGTGCTCTACTCATGCTAAAATAACTTCATCAGCCATCCTAACAGCATTCAAACAAGATCTAGTCTCTCTGACATTCAGAAACGCACACATGCCCCTCTGAGCCCCCCATTCTGCTCATTACTGCCGATCTTCTCTTACATTCACAACCACACATGGGTAAAAGCTGCCACATACAGGGAAAGTTGTCCCCACTCATCCCTTGATGGTGCCTCAGCCCACTAGTCTCAGTTTTGATGCCACTTCTCTGGGGAAAATGAGCTTCCTAAGGACCACCATGTTTCTGAAGCAAATGCACAACTTTGACTTTCCAAGGTCCTTCAACACAATTGGCTGCTCCCTAATTCTTATCTTCCTGTAATAACGTTCTGACTTCCACCCACTTCTCTGGTTCCTTCTTCTCCACCCAAATTTAAATGCCTTTTCTTCTCAGAGACTAATGCTGGGCCCTCTTTGTTTCTCATTCTGTCTCCCTCAGTGGTCCCCTTTCCTTACATGGTTCCTTTACTTCAACTCCTCCTAAACTTACAGTTGTCTTCATACTTGGCTTCTGAACTCCAGGTCCAAATACTCAACTCCTTAATTAACAACTCAAGGTGGATGTTTCATGACAACTGATCAGCTAAGTAGCTCCTATGCTCATTATTCCTTTTACCTGCTTCCTTTCCATTGTTGCATATCTAGTTGTTCCTGGAAGACACACGAGGTCATCCTTTGATACCTAATTGTTCCTCACCTACCTAACCAAACACTAAATGCTGCTGGTTCCACCTCCAGCAGTCTCACATGTGCTGTTTCTTGCTGTTCACTCATCTCACCCCGTCGTCTGTCCCCCAAGAGAGTTGGTCCTCCTAAATTGTCTCCACATATCCACTCCCCTAGGCAAGTAATATTTTTAAAATCCAAATTAGGTCATGCTACCAGTTTAAAGGCTTTCAATGTGTACCCCTTAGGACTAAGAATAAGATTACTAACCTGGACTACACAGCCCCCATTATTGGACAAGACCTGCTCAGCCAGCCTTTCCACCTCGTTCCACACATTCCAGGCAAACTGGATCTCTCTGTTCTTCAGTTGTGCCCAGCTCTTTGACTTTGCAGTTTTGTCTTTGTTGTGCTGACCTTCTCCCTGGAGTTGGGGGACTCCTTCTCATCCTTCAGATCACAGTAAAACATCGTTTTCTCCATTTCTCCACAGCAACCTGAGCCTAGTTATGGGTACCTGTTATTCATTCTCAAAGCACCCAGATTTCTCCTTCATAATACTCAGCACAGCCACAATTAAAATATTATCATTTTTGTTGAAACTTCCTGTGTGACACAGAACTATTTAAAAATATTAATTGATGTTTTTCTATTATGACATTTTTCTATTATGCTTTGGTCCTCCCAGATCAGGCTACTAGACTATGAGGCATCTGTTATCTAAAGGAACGACTATTATCGTAGAAAACAGCTAAACAAGAGTCAAAGTCTTGTTTTTTGAAATCCAAGGACTTTGAAATGCAGTCATCAGTCTTCTGGTCTACCCCACTGGACCCAACTGCCCTAAAGACTAAAGACCTCAAAGACAGGGGAAGGATGGAGCCAAGGGGATGCACAGGAGGTCTGTGAGGCGGTAGAATGGGAGGACTCCCTGAGGGCTTGCGGAGTCTGCAAGTAATGTCCCCAGGATGAGGAGGAAAGCTTCGGAGCGTTTCCTGGCACATGGCATTGGAGTGAGGGAGAAGAGCTCCTGACTGTGGGAGAGTCAAATGCTTTTTGTGAACCCAAGAAAAGTGTGACAGTAGATGAAAGGAGCTGAGACCAACAGGTCACTTCAGATGGGAGAGAGGATACTCCAATGGACGGCCACATGGACAGGTGATGACCTGATGTCAGCACCACACGGTTCTAACTCCCCCAATGCCTTAACATGTAGTAAGCACCCAGTACTTAGGAAAAGAAAAACTAAAAAATAACTGAGACCTATTTTCCAATTCCTGGTGGAATGGAGGTTTTAAGTAGACAATGTGCCATTCAGAAATTGAGTGTTCAGCTCTCTAGAGACAGGAACTAACGATTGCTTAAATAGCCTAAAATCATTCTCTCCTATAGAATTTCAGAGGTCAGCATCCAAGGCAGGCATGGCAGCTCCCTCTCATCAATGACCCAGACCCTACCGAGGAGTGACTTCCATCTGTAAGATTTCTTCATGATCTGACTACTGAGTTCCAGCCTAAAACCGTACAAAAGGGGAAAAAACAAGAAAGGGCCTATGCCAATTCTCTGTCCACCTCTTACGGAGAATTCCTAGAAAGCCTACCAAACAACTTTTCTTACATCTCCTTGGTAACCCCCAGATACAAAAAAGGCTGAAAAATGGGATCTTTCAGCTGGGCTCCAAGAAAACAGCTTTGCTCATTAAGGTGCAAGGGAGAATGGATACTGGATAGAAACTTGCAGATTAATAAGTTAATTCTTAGGGAGAAAGCAAGCAGGTAAAATTGTCCACATAGTTTGTGAGCTGAGAGTCACATACCCTGATACGTCTTCCCTGATAGATGGTAAACTAAAACAAAGCAGAATCTGTTTCCCTCTTGTTTATTTTATTCAAACATCTAGCCCAATATCTGCTACTCAAGGCAATTTATATTGCTTAATGAATAAAATAGTTAAGAAGAAAGAATGGAAAAATAAATATGCATGGCCTTCTACTATTCAGCATCATGTAAAATTGCTTGATGTTTTAATGTGGTATGATAGTGTTTAATGTTGTTTACTGAGCATTTCTGGTACTCTGCCTTTGGGTACACGGTAGGATTATACATCCAGCACTCTTTGGATGAAGCCTTATAATTGTGAACAATGAGCAGGAGCAACATGCGTATCTTCCAGGTGTGAGGATTTAATAACAAACATGAGATTTCCCAAGGCTTTCATTCCCATTCCCACTGCAACTGATAAAAGTGCTGTTGGTTTCCGTCAGCCTCCGTCTCTGAGAAAGGCGATGTAAAGCAGCTGACCTGCAGGGAGTTTGTGATACAGGCAAGCTCATATTTCCTGGATTCAGACTTACTTTCCCCATCAAATAAATGCAAACTCTTTTAATGTAGTCAACTGAGGAAACATTTTACTTGCTATGAAATGCATCAGTGTTGCAGGTCCACAAGCCACTTGACCTCTGAACAGTGAAGTCAACTTTTAAAAATCAAGTTAAAAATAATCAGTTTGATATAACTAGCATAATGAACAAATCCAATGTAAAGAAAGATAGAACACTTAGGGTAAAATATATCTGTAAGAAAAACTTTTGCCTTAGTATTTTTAAAGAATCCAGATAAAAAAATTTTTTTAATTAAACACTTGCATTGGAACCAAGGTATAATAGCATTATAAAAATGGAACAATTAAAACAGGACTTTTTTATCCATTTTGTTACATATATAAATTAATCATTTACAATATACATTCACATGTAATTATATAATATAAACATCATTAAAGAGTACAATGTAGAAATACATATTTTTTAGAGATAAAAACCTCACTGTGGTACCTTTTAAAAGATATTAATCTGGTTAATAGGCCTCCTTTCCCACTTTCTGAGTCTATAATTAAATGTAGGTTGTGAAAAAATGATTAAAAGCTATTATATCTTTTACCCTGACAGTGTGTGGACCATAAAAATTAAACATAACTTGGTTAATAACAAGCAACTTGATCTTGACAAATAGAATGATTAAAGCCTCTATTCTAAAATCTCAGGAAATTATTACAATTCTAGCTTCTTCTAAAAAATCAATTTTAGCTGTTTTTAACCATTTTTCCCTAACTACAATTTCATGGTTATTATATGACTTGAATCCCCTGCAAAGCGATACAAACAACTAGATACTTAAGCATGTTTGAGATTTGTTACCCTTTTCTGGAAGAGCTGATTATTTTCCAGGAGGATGAAAAAGATGTTACATTGAAGCTTGTTGCTTTAGATGACGAATGGATAAATTACTCAGCAAGAAGAGTAAATGGAAATAATTGTGTCTATCCTTATAACTTGATGTTGTGACTCCTATGCAGATGATGCCATCTGAGTGCAGACTGAAGCTACACTTGTTAAAGGCTCTGAATTCAGGGTTTGCACACAATTTTTATTCACCAATTACTTCTAAATATAATAAATAATTGAAGAGATTTACCAACCCTTTCTTAATATAAGAAAGGAAAAGACTGAAGGGGTTTAATGGGGTAATGTAGGCAGGGAAATGATGACAATATGAAAATTAATATTGCTGGAGTCATGGATGTAAAAGATTTTATGTATTCTCAGCAAACTTTCTAGTTTTTTTTTATCCTACAGCACGGACTTTTTGGATCATTTTTGAGATTATAGACCAAAACTTCTCCACAATGATGCTAGGAAATACGAGAACAACACATTTCCAGCTAAGACCAAGGGCAATTCCAATACCTAGGTATACAAACTTCATTTAATTTTTGTTTTAAGAGTGGCCTTTTTCAATAGAAGAACACTATGACAATTTGAATAAGCACCCAAATTATCACCATTCTAATTCACATTATATATCTTTGCAGAATCCTAGAAAGTCACCACAGACACATTATCAGCCAGGCTGTTTGGCCAGAAACCATGTGCTCAGTGAGACAATGAAAAACATTATTGCAGGTAGGACGTATGCTTGGCAAAGCCATGGGGTACCAGCTGGGCCCTGCGTCCTCCGGGAAGCCCCAGCTTAGTGGCGGTGCGGCACCCTTCCAAGGGCAGTAGTTCCCTTTGGGCCAGCAGAGAACTGACAGAGTCTGGACGCCTCACGGTCAGTCTCTCCGTGCAGTCACCACACAGGCACATGAAGTGCGGAGGCATTGTAGACGGGCCCAACCAGTTATCCCCTGTGGCTTGTTCTTTGATGTCCCTTAAGACTCCGCACTCCCACAGCCCACTTTGCAGATGGCTGGTCACTTTGACTTTACCTTTGTTTTTGATGACACGATATTCAGGTTCCACAACTATTAGGAGTCCACTGTGTGTCTCTTTTGACCTTAGGTAATGAAAACCTATTTCCTTCCTAACCTTCTTAAAAGAGGCTTAGTGGGATTTTGAATTTTTTCCTATTGCAAAAATTGTTAGTTTTTTGTCAAAAGAGATTTGAAATACCATATGAAATGATGTACTCACATCCCTCACCACCACCTACAAATAACTGAATTACATAAATAAAACATTATACAGAAAGTGCTTTGCTACAATTTATGGGAGGTAAATTTAGCAAGAGCTGGCTCATCATAGGAAAATTCAACTTATCTTTTCCTGATCCTTTTATTCTATACAGGGAAAGAAATTTATGTCAGCTTTAAAAAAAATCTATTACTGCTTCTCATAACTGAATCCATTATTTTTCTCCATGACCCACCAGGTAAAAACAAGAATAATAAATTGCTTTGACAGAACTGAACATAAACGTATCCAAGAATCAAATGCAGTAAGTTAAATGGGTTTCAGGTGGTATTAAAATGAGAAAGGATAAGCTTCTTTATACATTTCAAAATCATATCTTACTAAAAAGTTTATTATTATTAGCTGCTAAAAAAGACAAATTATATAGTAGTTGAATTTTTGCAATTAGATTTAATGATTTTAAATAAATAATTGAAGTTGCCCTATACATAGTCAACTAATTCAAAAGATTAGGTTTACCTTATATTTTCTGTTCATAAAGGAATCAAGGGACTCAAATCATGAGCACCCATGGCCCATTTCAAACAAGTTTGAGTGTATGTACACACCTCCCTACACATAGTAACTTCCTCTCAGGGGATTTTTCTCCTCAAAGGACACTATCCAGCCTCTTATCTTTTCTAATTTTATTTAGATAAGCCAACCTCCCAACTTGTCACCAGGAAGAGTGACCACATTCCCAGCTCTAATGACAGAACTTATTCTAAACTAGTCATCACATTACATTCACATCAAGTCTATTATTGGTCCAGGGCTCCGCATATGATCCCAATTTGCCTGACCAGAAAAAGAATGGTTTTTATGCAAGCTGCAAATGCAGAGAGAGAGGCTTCCATTTTCTCCTACTAGTTGAAGAGAAGAGAACAATCTGTAGTTGCTACAGAGAGCCATTTGTGACCAGGAAAATGAGGACAGTGTTTGTGACAGGGATAAGAGTAGAAAGGACTTGGGTCTTTGTTAACATAATTGGACTGCTAATGATATTGTGCCTTCAGCCCTTCCTACCTCCTGTCTTCAAGTTAGAGAATTTACAAATTTATTTCACTTTGAACTGAAGTTTCTGTAGCTGTTGAGATGTGCTCTTCTTCCCCTTTAAAGATGAGAGAATAAACTTAAAATATTATGTTTTCTCATGGCTTGTTTCATTCATATTGCTTTACAGCAGAACGTCTTTGACTATATATTTGATTTTAAAACTACCTTTGAGAACTCTTTCTAATCATCTAATGAGGTGCAAAATTTGATACACCCCATACTTAAGAAGACACTACATTCTTACAAAGGTTAATGCAAATTTAAGATGAGTAAGCCCTCTTGTCCTACCAGACAAAAAATCCAGTCTCATTACCAAGGTTAGATATTATTCTTAGCCTCTAGATCTGAAATAGATCTTGACCTGTTTTATAATCAATTTAAAAGTCTGGCCTTTAAGCTAGAGGTACATTATTTTGAATTATTCAGAAACCTAAGGCCACAGCAATCACACTGTTCTCCTCTCATTTTCCTAAACTATTTTAACATTTATTTCTTATATCTTGCTAGCTATTAGATGTTTCGCAAGTATTTCCATGGATAATAACTCATCAGCTTCACAATCTGAGTCTTAACATTAAGAGATTAAAAGTAATGTAGATGATTCTCAAATGACACACACGGAGGTCTAGAAAAATTCCATCATTTCCTTCTACAAAATGAGAGAAATTTTAATTCTTTTTCCCAACAGCTGCTTCATTTTTTTATGCATAAGAAAAAAATATGTGCAATTACTCCAAGTACAATCAAGTCATTTAACATGGCCTTACCATTATTGTAGTTACAGGATATTTTATAAGAGAAAAAAAAACTTCAAACACAGGTCCTGCTGTGCAGCAAAGCAATCAAATTCCTTCATAATACAGCCTGATGGGATTCAACAATCTGAGGAATAATGAATCACCACTTTAATCAGTAAACAGAAAAATGCTACAACAGTCATTGAGTAAAAATTGACTATCATCTGTTGATCTTCTTGATCAATATTTCAAACAATAAATAGAAATGTGTAAGTATCTTTCAAAAAGAGAATTAAGTTTGTTTAGTGTGTTTGATTTTGCTAGGCAGTGAGAAAATGATATATCATCTTAGACTGTCCAGTCAATAAAGTACAGATAAAATCTTTTTTATACTCAAGGCTAAATTGACCGCATCACTTCAATATGTCATGATTAACTCATTTTACAGTAGGCTAATAAGGTTGTATTTCTAGACTGAACTTTACTGCTACTTCATCATTTGATGTTCTTCTTCCTTCTTCATCTTATAAAATTATTTGATTCTGAATATGAAAAGTCTGTTTCAAAATAGTCCTCAAGTATCCAATGCAGTGTCTCAAATGTTGGCCGTTCCTTAGGCTCTGCATTCCAGCATTCCAACATGATGTTGTAGAACTGCAGTGGACAGTTAGATGGTTGAGGGAGTCTATAGTTTTGACCCAACATTTGGATCACCTGAGCACCTGTCATACCTAAAAAATATAGAAGGGAACCAACAAAAATCAAGTTAAAGATCAGAGTCTTAAATTCACGGATAATAATCTCTAGATTACAAAGCAAATTGATTTCCCTGGCTGAACTATGAAGTGTACCATCCCCTTCCCGGGCTACGTAAATTAAACTAAATCTTGCAGCAAGTAATGTCTATAAGACTGCAAATTCAAGAGCAAAGGAGGAGGCAATAAACATTAATGCAAATCATCACCATCTACTTTTATCTAGTATGCTCCCACAGGCTCATGGTCGGCCTCATAACTCTGCCCTCCAAGTCTGGACAAAGCAGTTAGAGTCACACCTAAGTAAGTGACCTACAGCAGGAAAGGCCACTTCAGAATTAATTACTCACCACTATAAGGCATTTTGCCATAAGTAATGATTTCATAAAGAAGGATTCCAAATGACCACACATCGGACTTAATGCTGAATTTATTAGCACGAATGGCCTCAGGTGCAGTCCACTTCACTGGCAGCTTTATTCCGTGTTTAGATTCATAGATGTCTTCATTATCTACCTGTTAATGCATTAAGGAATCATGCCAAGTTAAATGATTTTTTTTGTCACCCCTGTTCATCTGTAACCTGATTCACATTAAAATTTAGAGGGGAAAGATTCAAAATGAGCTTAGTTCAATTGATAATTACAGTAGCAAATTCCAAATATGGCATACAAGACTAAAAAAAATCTATGGAAAGTCATTAATAAAGTATTATTTGAGAGCCAACTATATGGTAAAAATAGCACTGGAAGGAGCATTCTCCTCCATGTGGGTGAATTTGTGTGATTATTGGCTTTACATCTGGTCTTCAGCAAATAAAAAAATGAAAGCAAAGCCTGTCTGTTTTCTGATTTACTGCTGGAATCTCTGATTTTGAAAATTATCATGTAACCATTTTCTAATACTGAAAAGTGGGATTCAAATGATTTAAATTAATACATCAACTCACAGGGATTCTAATTAACTAATGAGTTCATGAAAATATAAAGAAAATGACTTACTTGTGTTTCATGCCCCACGCCCATATTTTTAGGGTACAAGGTAGAAATTAAAACTTAAATTCAGAGAAAAACATCTAATATTGTATCTTTTATATCACTGTTTTTTGGCCTGATGTCATGAAATGGGTGGGAACAGGCAGGAATTAAAAAGCCAGTGATGCCCAAGAATGCTGGCAGCATGCATATTAGTCTGGCATAAAATGAGCAAAGGAGGGTAAGGGCTACTTTTTGTAAGCAAAATAGAGGCAGACAAAAAGAGGCTACTGGTACTGAAAAACTGATCATTATAATTTAGCCATAAACACAATTATATGCTTTACCATGTGGTTGGTCATCATTTTCTCTCTTTCTTTATCCTTGGTGAGGAAACAGAAACAGTGTGTAAGGCCTTGGACTACTGAGTGTTCTATGGACTTGACAGAACTTAGGGAAACATTGTTTTGAGGAATAACTAAATCTATTAGTCTACTGGTCTTTTGGGCCTTCAACCCATTACACGAACTAATTCAAACAAAACAAAATCCACCTTAAAGACTCTTGCAAGTCCAAAATCTGCCACTTTGTAGATATTATGTTCACCAACAAGGACATTTCGGGCAGCCAGGTCTCTATGGATGTAGTTTTGGGACTCCAGGTAGGCCATCCCAGAGGCGACCTGTGCTGCCATGTCTACCTGCTGAGTCAGATGGATTTTTGATCCAGCATCATCTAGGCAGTAAGAGAAAATAAGACATTTACTCTGGAGAACATTTGAGCTATTTAAGTGAATCCTGAGAATTTTGTTGAATGAGCTCAGTGGGATTCAGCGTCATAGCACTGATCTGTTGAACAAAGAAATAAAATCAATATAAAACATTTCATTTCCTGTGAAGGGTTAATGAGGCAACAGTTTTCTGAGTTCAAACACATTCCAAAGCTGTGGCCCTCCCCTCCTTTTAATGAGCATTACACAGGGACAGAAACAACAGTGTCACATGATCCAAACACAGCAACAAATATCTGAGAGAGTCCCCGTATTGCCATTTTCCATACCACGCATCACTGACTTATCTCTTCATAGAAATTGTCAGGTGGTTGACTATGGATTTCTTTCAAATATCGAAGTTTGTTTTAGTCTTTGAAACTAGTAATTTGCATGGCTAAGCCAATGAAAATTTTTCATTTTTCCATTATATTGTTCTTAAAAATTAGCTCACTAACAAAAATGAAGGATCTGTCAGTAGTTATAAAATATGTATGTTACATTTGTACTCTGTTAAGCTTGATGCATTTTTTTAATTTCCCTTTCTTAGCGTATTATTTCTTAGAATAAGTTGCTTGTCTCTCCAGGCATGAGCATACCTTTAACAGACATAGGTCCTCCAGCTCGTCCTGTGTAACTAAACTAAACAGGAAATTTGTGTCATAGGGTCAGTTTGATCGTTAGCAGAGAGGTTAGTGTTATTTTATGGTGACTTTGTAAAATGGGGTCAGCCATCCTTGGATACTGTTTCGCTGCCGTACTGCTAGTAAATATCTTCAGATTTCTGGAGAATTAAAAAGATCTCATATAAATCCAAACTATCATTATCCCTGACTGAATAAGCCAAATACTGGACTCATGATAAAGAGCCTTAGACACGCCTCCTGACTTGAGAGGCAACTGTAATACAGGAGTTAGGAAGATGGTTTGAAGCTAGAGTGCCAGAATTTGAATGAGGGCTCTGCCTCACATTTTGGGCAACCTGCTTAAAACTCTTGTGCCTCAGTTTCCTCATCTACATAACAATAATTGTAAGTACCTTATGGTATTAGTCACTGAAATGAGAATTAAAATGAGGTAATATTTGTAAAGCACTTAGACAGTGCCTGGCACCTAGACAGAACTCCGCAAACTCGAACTATCATTATTATCAGTGCTGCTGCCTAATCAGAATTAAGCAGTTTAGGCTTTGATAAGGCACAGATGCAGGTGGATTACCCAAGTGGAAATGACTAAAAGAAGGCAAGCATAGGGGTCTGGAGCTCGGGGGAGAGCATAGGGCTAAGACATCGATTTAACAGTAAGAGTTTATAAGTGGGAGTGAAACATTGAAAGTGGGTGAGATTGTTAGGAAGTGACAGAATCATGAGAAACATCAACATTTAGGGTGGGAAGAGGAAGATAAACCTGGAAGAAAACTGAAAGAATCAGCTAGAAGAATGAGAGGAGAACCAGAGGGGAATCCCATGATAGGCAAAGTTTTGAGAAAGAGAAAAGCATCACCATTGTCAGATTCCACAGGCAAGTCCAGCAAGATAGGACTAAAAAGCACACGTTAGATATAACAACGAGGGGGTCATTGGTAAGCGTGGTAGCATGAAGGGCAGTTTCATTGGAGATGGAGCATAAGGGGTTGAGAGCTGAAAGAGAGCTGAGGACAAGAGGACAGCAAAAGGAGATATCAATTTCCAAAACCCTAGTTAAGAAGGAAAGACAAAAAGAGCTGCTGGAGCAAAATATAAGCAAGGAAAAGTATTATCGTGATAGTGAGGTCGTCACTGATAACATACTCAGAGAGTTTCTGGAGCACTAGCCATGTTCTCATTCTTGATTTGTACAGCAGCTGCCCAGTTGTTTACTTGCTCACTTTATATTTAATGATAAGCTATATCGTATTATGCACTTTCTATTTGGTTGCTATATTTTCCCCCCAAAATGAAATTAATATAAAGTCAAGAGCACTGTTTTAAATGGTAAAGACCTAAGCATGTGTGTGTACTTGTATGTTTTTTTTTTAATGCAAGCCGTATATTTAAATAGAGGGTGAGGTGAGACTAACTGCTTCCTGACCCATTTGTCCTTCTCTTCCTAGGCAAACACAGAAAATACATTACCCATTTTCTCTTGCAGTTAAATTCGGCCATGTCACTAGTTCCATGCACTCCAGTATATGCAGGGAATAAGTTCATCACCTATAGGCCTGGTCCTTAAAATTTCCCACATATTCGTAGCTAGGAGAGGGCAGCTTAAAATGGCAGAGTCACATGATGGAAGGGTCTAAGTCCTTGTGTCACTGTTCAAAGAAAGCCACCAGAAGGAGTGGTCTGATGCATATAGAATATGCATATTTTTTGTTATGTCACTGAGAGTTTAGAATTGTATACCAAAGCACCTAACATTAATTATTCAACCTAAAATGAGATGTAAGCAAAAAGACAAAATATAACAGCACGCAGCATAATGGCAAAGCATTGCCAGTTTGATGGCCAAAATAGCTATGCTTTTTGATATCAAATTTACTTAATAAGAAAGAAATGTAAAAAGTTAAGATAAACTGGTGAATAGTCCAAAGCTATGCATTAGGCAGCTTCTAAAATGGCTCCCAATATTCTCGACCTCCCGATAGTCATGCTGTTGTGAAATCCCTTTCTATTAAGTATAGTTGAGACCTAGTGACTCACTTCTAGCAAACAGAGTATGGCAGAAGTGATGGGGTGTCGCTCCCAAGAGAAGTTAGAAAACACTGACTCCATCTTGCTGGAACTCTCCTTTCTTGCTATCCTCTTCACTCACTCTGAGGAAGCCAGCTGCCAGGCTGTGAGCTGCCCTAAGGACAGATCCATGCCACAAGGAGCACAGGGCAGCTCCGGCCAATGACCAGCAAGAAACTGACTTCTCAACCCAACAACCATGGGGGAGCCAATGCCTGCTGAAATCACATGACAGCACTTGGTGGTAGCTCAGCCTCCCCTCAGCCTTCAGAGGGCTGGGGCCCCTACCAACACCTGGACCCTGGCAGCCTGTGGAAGCCCTGCGACAGGAGACCCACCCCAGTGGCGCCTGGATTCCTGACCACAGAAGATGATATAATAAATGTCTTTGCTTTAAGCCTTGGGGCAATTTGTTGTACATCAACAGGTAACAAATACTGGTTGATTCAAGAAAATAATATCAGTGTTGTGCATATGGTTAAAAGCGTGTACTACAGAGCCACATTTCCTGCATTTGAATTCCAGCTCAACCACCTTGGAAAAATTATTTACCCTCTCTACACTCAGTTTATTCCACTATAAAACAGGGATGACACTAACAATACATATTTCATGAGAAGAATGAACTAAGTTAATATTTGTACAGGACTTAAAGAATTGCCTGGCATATACTGAGTGTTATACAGTGTTTTTAAAGAAAAAAATTAAACATATATGCACCTCTCCTACCACTAACCCATATGGTTAATTTCCAGTAAATCACCTCGTTTAATACTCAGAACAACTCTATGAATAAGTAGTGTTATTAAGCTCCCTATTTCATAGAGGTTCCTGCTACTCAGAGGAAATAATAAGTTGTAGAGTGGGGATTCAAATCCATGTATGTTTGAGGCTGAAATCTCATGCTCTCAAGAACTAGTTTATATTCCTCCTTAAAACTTAGACATGATCCCTGAGCACTCAAAACTCAGGGGCCATGGAGAGATCTCCATTCATCCTAACAGCAAGTCAGGGGCCATGGAGAGATCTCCATTCATCCTAACAGCAAGTCAGGGGCCATGGAGAGATCTCCATTCATCCTAACAGCAAGTCAGGGGCTATGGATAGATCTCCATTCATCCTAACAGCAAGTCAGGGGCTATATAGCAAGTTATGTAGTCACTGAAATAGTATCTCAATGAAAACAACATGCTAGAGCGTGATTTAAAAGAAAAAAGAAAGGGAAAGGAAGGGAGGAAGGAAAGAAGGAAAGAAAGGGAGGGACAGAAGGAAGAAGGGAGGAAAGAAAAGTAGGAAGGGAGGAGAGAGGAAGGAAGAACAAAAAAGAAGAAAATATTCTAGCATATGTTTGATGCTCTACAAGTATTTATTGGAAAGAAAACATGCCCAAACTTTTGAAAATGCACATATTTATTCTCTTACATTTTAGTATGAAATGCCTGGTATCAATTACACTCAATGCTAAAGATTTTTGGTAAGCCTCTCCCATTTTGGAGAAAATTATTACAAAAAAAAATATTCAGCCAAGCTTAAGGACTGCAAAGATGGTTCTGTAGAAAAATATGTATGTTATTTAAACTACCAAACATAATACCTCATCCTGTTTTAGTGGTTTTAAAAAGGTTTCTCTTCACAGGCACAATAGTGAAGGAAATTGAATAAAAACACTTTTTCTACTTTGAAAGAGTGCCGTAGCCTAGGAACCACCTAAGCTAACCAAAAGCCCACTTCTAACACAACGGCCAAAGACAATTTACATCTGTAGCAAGAAAATATTTTCAATTATGTTCCATTACTTAAGAGTCTTTCCACTTAATATTTATCATGATGGGCTGTTTAAGAGTGGCAGATTCATTTTAATATCACATCATTGAATTTAACCCATCTTAACTAAGAAGCAATTGTAATGAGCATATTACTCTTCCTGGCTACTAAGTATCCTGGCAAATGAAGGCCTTAGTAAACTTGACCCTAAAGGCCCCAACCCAGAAGATGGCAGGGTTCATGACTAGCTCTGAGTAAAACACATCAAGCCACAGAAATCCTCAATGCCAAAGGAGTTTGTGATGTAGAAAGTGGATCTTTTCAAGCTGATATCAAGAGCCTCAAAACAAGCTTAAGCCCAAGTCCCAATTATATTAATTTCAAGATAACCCCAGCTTAATCTATGCATTAATATAGTCATTGAGTCAGTCACCACATTATTAGTGCCCACCTTCTACATGTGTGACAGTGTGTTAGCACTGAAACAGAGCAAGATCTTTGTCACCATGGAGTTGTACTGTAGAACATATTAAAAATAAACTACATAAATAAGTTATCATTATAAGATGATTAACAGCTAAGATGAGAAAACAAAGAGCAGGAAAGAATACAAAGAGTCAGTATAAGGAGATTAAATGCGTCTGAAAGATATGAAGAGCAACTAAGGGCAGTGCAGTGGGCACCAAGCGAACAAGGGGGAAGCTGTGGGAGATGCAGTCAGAGGGGCAATGGAGAGCCAGGTTACACAAGACCTTCCAGGTTGTGCACAGACAACCAAAGGGAGTCATCGAAGGTTCTGAGCTGGAGGAGGCACATGATCTGATTGACATTTTAACAGGTTCTCTCCAGCTACTGTACTGAGAAGAGAATGAAAGGGACAAAATCAAAAGAGGAAGACCGATTAGGAGGCTATTACAGAATAAGGGGTTGACGACGGCTTGGACAAAGCTGAGAATGTCCAGAAATGGCAAAATCTTGGCTATATTTGAAAAGCAAGCCAATGGAATTTGTTGGTTGGTCAGATATAGGATGTGAGAAGTAGAGAGAACTCCCAAGATATTAGGCCTAAGTGTTGACATTGTCAAAGAAAGAAAGACCCCAAGAGTAGCGAATTACTAGGGATAATGTAAGACTGGATTGGGGCGTGTCATTTTGAGATGTCTAAACGACATCTGTAGTAGAAATTAAGGCTGTTCACAAGCATTGTTTTCTCTTTTAAACACTGTGGAGGATTGTATACTTCTCTATTCCCTTTGACTTGATCTGACCAAACGAAAAGGACACAGAAGTTACCTCTGTCACTGCTAGTCAGGGCTTTAAGAGCTGAAAGGAGACTAGTCACAACCCCTTCATTTGCCAAAGTAATCAGAACACCTGATCCACTTAACAATCTATTTTGCACATGTTACACGAGCAGGAAGTAAATGTTGTATTAAGCCTCTGGGATTTGCATTGGGGGGGTGGGAAATTACTACCTAATACCTGCATGATGCAGAGTGATATGAAGTTCAAGTGGAGAAGTTAAGAAGGCAGCCATAAATATGTGTGTGTGTGTGTGTGTGTGTCTGTGTGTGATTCTGAAGTAACGGAGGGATATAATTTGTGGAAATTAGTTAATACATAAATGTTATTAAACATTAAGACTGATTGAGATTTTCAAGGGAACTAGAGATGTAGCGAAAGAGTCCTGGAGAATTCCAAGATATCAAGAGGTCTGGGAGATAAGGAAATTGCATACACTGAAAAGAATCAGCAAGAAAAATAGGAGGAAAATCCACTGAGTAAAGTGTCCTGGAAGCCAAAGGGAGGGAGTGCTCCCAGAAGGAAACATCCATCAAATGGGCTGGAGGCCTAAGAACTGACTGAAAATCTACCAGTGTGAATGCTATGAGACCCTGCAAAGCATTTTTGTTCGTGATGACCAATGATACTCCTGTATGTCTGTCCCTGGGAATAAGGCAAAAGGGGTCAGTGGGTGAGGTTAGTGTTTCTGGGGAAGGCAACACATTCTGATGCTATTAAATTTGACATCTCTTTATGCAAAGGAGCCAGATAGATTTTTTATTTTTAACAGCATTTAACAGGCCTTACGTTCTTTGTTCTTTTTAAACAGTTTTGCAATTTAATATCAAGTTTCACAAGTCACAATGAAATCAGAGAATACTCTAATCTTTAATATATGTCTTGTTCCATTATTCTCACCTCCCTTTACCTCTATACATGCCATAAATCCCACTCTGACATTTCAAAGAAGTATAAAAATGTCTCTTTTATAAGCATGAATTAATCTCTCAGTATTTGATCACCAATACTTTGAACATCTCATTTTAACGCTTATCATATTGTTGCGCATTAAATTATTCATTTGTATTAGAACAGATGGACTAACAGATATCTACAGAACACTCCATCCAAAAGCAATAGGATACACATTCTTCTCAAGTGCACCTGGAACATTTTCAAGAATAGATCATATACTAGGCCACAAAAAGAACCTCAGTAAATTCAAAAAGATTGAAATTGTACCAACCAGCTTCTCAGATCACAAAGGTATGAAACTAGAAATAAATTACTCAAAGAAAACGAAAAAGCCCACAAACACACAGAGGCTTAATAACATGCTTCTAAATAATCAATAGATCAATGACCAAATAAAACCAGAGAGCAAGCAATATATGGAGATAAATGACAACAATAATTCAACACCAAAAAATTCCTGGGACACAGTGAAGGCCGTGCTAAGAGGGAAATATACTGCAATACAGGCCTACCTCAAGAAAGAAGAACAATCCCAAATGAACAGTCTAAACTCACAATTAATGAAACTAGAAAAGGAAGAACAAATAGGGCCCAAAGTCAGTAGAAGGAGGGACATAATAAAGATTAAAGCAGAAATAAATAAAATTGAGAACAATAAAACAATAGAAAGAATCGATGAAAGCAGGAGCTGGTTCTTTGAGAAAATAAACAAAATAGATAAACACCTAGCCAGATTTATCAAGAAAAAAAGAGAATCTACCCACACAAACAGAATCAGAAAGGAGAAAGGAAAAATCACTACGGACACCACAGAAATACAAAGAATTATGAGAAAAATACTATAAAAAATTATATGGTAACAAACTGGATAACCTAGAAGAAATGGACAACTTTCTAGAAAAATACAACCTTCCAAGGCTGACCCAGGAAGAAACAGAAAATCTGAACAGACCAATTACCAGCAAAGAAATTGAATTGGTAATCAAAAAACTACCTAAGAACCAAACACCTGGACCAGATGGTTTCACTGCTGAATTTTTTCAAACATTTAGTGAAGCCTTAATACCCATCCTCCTTAAAGTTTTCCAAAATGTAGAAGAGGAGGGAATACTCCCAAACTCATTTTATGAGGCCAACATCACTCTAGTACCAAAAACAGGCAAAGTCACCACAAAAAAGGAAAATTACAGACCAATATCCCTGATGAAGATAGATGTAAAAATACTCAATAAAATATTAGCAAACCGAATTCAAAAATACATCAAAAAGATCATCCTTCATGATCATGTGGGATTCATCCCAGTTATGTAAAAATGGTACAAATTCGAAAATCCATCAACATCATCCACTACATCAACAAAAAGGACAAAAAAACCACATGATCATCTCCATAGATACTGAAAAAGCATTTGACAAAATTCAATATCCATTCATGATAAAAACCCTCTACAAAATGGGTATAGAGGGCAAGTACCTCAACAAAATAAAGGCCATATACGAAAAACCCAAAGCCAACATTATACTTAAACAGCGAGAAGCTGAAAGCTTTTCCTTTAAGATCAGGAACAAGACAAGGATGCCTACTCTCCCCACTTTTATTCAACATAGTTCTGGAGGTCCTAGAAATGTCAATCAGACAATACAAAGAAACAAAAGGCATCCAGATTGGCAAGGAAGAAGTCAAACTGTCCCTGTTTGCAGATGACATGATATTGTACATAGAAAACCCTGTAGAATCCACTACAAAACTACTAGATCTAATATCTGAATTCAGCAAAGTTGCGGGATACAAAATTAATACACAGAAATCTGTTGCATTCCTATACACTAACAATTAACTAGCAGAAAGAGAAATAATGAATACAATTCCATTCACAATTGCATCAAAAAGAATAAAATACCTAGGAATAAATCTAACCAAGGAAGTGAAAGACTTATACTCTGAAAACCAGAAGATACTCATGAGAGAAATTACAGAAGAAATCAATAAATGGAAACACATCCCATGCTCATGGATAGGAAGAATTAATATTGTCAAAATGGCCATCCTGCCTAAAGCAATCTACAGATTCAATGTAATCCCAATCAAAATACCAACAGCATTCTTCAATGAACTAGAGAAAATAGTTCTAAAATTCATATGGAACCACAACAGACCCTGAATAGTCAAAGCAATCCTGAGAAAGAAGAATAAAGTGGGGGGAATTATACTCCCTGACTGCAAGCTCTACTACAAAGCCACAGTATCAAGACAATTTGGTACTGGCACCAGAACAGACCCATAGACGAATGGAACAGACTAGAGAGCCCTGATATAAGCTCAAACATATATGGTCAATTAATACACGATAAAGGAGCCATGGATATACAATGGGGAAATGACAGCCTCTTCAACAGCTGGTGTTGGCAAAACTGGACAGATACATCTAAAAGAATGAAACTGGATTATTGTCTAACCCCATACAAAAAGCAAAATTGATCAAAGATATGAATGTAAATAATCAAACTGTAAAACTTAGAAAAAAACAGGCAAAAATCTCTTGGACATAAACATGAGCAACTTCTTCAGGAACATATCTCCCCGGGCAAGGGAAACAAAAGCAAAAATGAACAAGTGGGACTATATCAAACTAAAAAGCTTCTGTACAGCAAAAGAAACCATCAGTACAACAAAAAGACATCCTACAGTATGGGAGAATATACTCATAAATGACATATCTGATAAGGGGTTGACATCCAAATTATATAAAGAGCTCACGCACCTCAACAAACAAAAAGCAAATAAGCCAATTAAAAAATGGACAGGGGAGGATTAAAGATGCCGGCGAGAGAGGTGAGACAGAGGCTTCCTCATAAAACCACATATAATACAAAAATATAACTAATACAACTACTCTAGAAAGAGCAACAGGAAAGAGGACTGCACAAAACTGCATACACCTGGAGACAACAGCAGACCTCACAGAACAGGGTGTACTAAAGTGTGCCCTGGCAGGATCCAAGCCCTTCTCTCACCCCAGCTCACCAGCGGAAGGAAAAGAAACGGAGCAGGGAGGGAGTGGAGACCTGGGACTGCTGAATACCTAACTCTGGAGATCTGCTCTGGGAGCACAAACCTACATTTCATGGTGCTTGCATGATACTCTTGTAATTAGGAGGTAGGAAGGCTAAGACAGGCAGAATTCCTGGAGAGACGGAGATGTCAGCTGCTTGTGGAAAGCAGGGATCCATATCCAGCTGCTCTGGGACAAAAGAAAGGTGGGAAGTCTGAGAGACTTCTTAACAAGGAAGCCCTTAGCAAGAGGGCTGCTAAAGGAGCAAGGATTGCACAGAGCTTACTACTCAGGAGAAAGGGCAGGTACACAAAATTGTCCGGGTGCACTCTGCCCAGCAGATTGGGAGCTTTCATGATCTTCAGGTGCTTCAGCACCCTGGCTGCCTACACATCTCCAAGAACCCCTTCCATGATAGGCAGCCTACTCTGCCTTTCTCCTGGCCAGCCCAACCTGGCTGGCAAACTGGCAAACGCTACCCTGGCGTTAGGCCAGCCACAGGGAAGATCTGTATACAGCAACTACAAACACAAAGCATAGAGGCTTATACCTGTGTGTTCGGCCCACTGGTTCAGGCAGTGGAAACAGGCATACCAGCTGGGAAGCAGTAAACAGCTCTTTCCTACCCCAGGCACCAATACCAGTCCCCTGCAACCCCCAACACTGCTTCATGGGCTGAGCAGCTCCAGAGAGTAGAGCTTCTAGGCATTAGAGGGGGCGAAACACAAATATGAAACACCAAAGGAACCCGGTTCAGAATAAAATTATTAATACAACTCCTGAGAAAGATTTAAATGATACCAACCTCATGACTCTCCCTGAACGGGAGTTCAAAATAAAACTCATTAACGTGCTCATGGAGGTACGGAAAGATATTCAAGAACTCAGGGATGAACTCCAGTCGGAGATCCAATTGTTGAAGAGCACAATGGAGGATATTAAAAGCAGATTGGATATGGTGGAGGACATGATAAATGAAATAGAAACTAGAGAAGAGGAATACAAAGAAGCAGGGGCACACAGAGAAAAAAGGATCTCTAAGAATGAAAGAATATTGAGAGAACTGTGTGACCAATCCAAACGGAACAAAATTCGCTTTATAAGGGTACCAGAAGAGAAGAGAGAGAAAAATGGATAGAAAGTGTCTTTGAGGAGGTGGTTGCTGAAAACTTCCCCAGTCTGGGGAAGGAGA
Organism: Smutsia gigantea; assembly: GCA_032199065.1. Classification (NCBI taxonomy): domain Eukaryota; kingdom Metazoa; phylum Chordata; class Mammalia; order Pholidota; family Manidae; genus Smutsia; species Smutsia gigantea. The sequence continues at coordinate 23,328 of JAVSCE010018305.1, forward strand.
TAGTCTCTCAGGTCACGGATGTGCACAGATCTCCCAACACAAGGGACCCGAAGAAGACAACAGCAAGACATATAGTAATTAAAATAACAAAGATCAAGGATAAGGACAGACTATTAAAAGCAGCCAGAGAGAGAAATAAGATCATGTACAAAGGAAAGCCCATCAGGCTATCATCAGACTTCTCAACAGAAACCTTCCAGGCCAGAAGGGAATGGCATGATGTATTTAATGCAATGAAACAGAAGGGCATTGAACCAAGATTACTTTATCCGGCAAGATTATCATTTAAATTTGAAGGAGGGATTAAACAATTTCCAGATAAGCAAAAACTGAGACAATTTACCTCCCACAAACAATCTCTACAGTGTATTTTGGAGGGACTGGTTTAGATGGAAGTGTTCCTAAGGTTTAATAGCTGTCACCAGAGGTAATAAATCCACAGTAAAGAAAGTAGAATAGCTAATTACTAAGCATATGCAAAATTAAATTAACTATCCCCAAAGTAAATCAAGGGATGGACAAAGAGTACAGAATATGATACCTAATATATGAAGAATGGAGGAGGAAGAAAAAGAGGAAGAAAAAAAAAAGAACCTTTAGATTGTGTTTGTAATAGCATATTAAGTGAGTTAAGTTAGACTCTTAGATAGTAAGGAAGTTAAACTTGAACCTTTGGTAACCATGAATCTAAAGCATGCAAGGCTAAAAGTACATACCTATCGATAATCACCTTAAATGTGAATGAACTGAAAGCAGCAATCAAAAGACATACAGTCACAGAATGGATTAAAAACAAGACACATCTATATGCTGCCTACAAGAAACTCACTTTAAACACAAAGACATACATAGACTAAAAGTGAAGGGATGGAAAAAGACATTTCATGCAACTAATGGGGAGAAAAAAGCAGGAGTTGCAGTACTTGTAGCAGACAAAAAAGACTTCAAAACAAAGAAAGTCAAAAGAGACAAAGAAGGACATTACATAATGATAAAAGGGTCAGTCCAACAAAAAGACATAACCATTAGGAGTATCAATGCACCCAACACAGGATCACTTACATATGTGAAACAAATACTAACAGAATTAAAAGGAGAAATAGAATGCAATGCATTCATTCTAGGAGACTTCAACACATCACTCACACTGAAGGACAGATCAACCAGACAGAAAATAAGCAAGGACACAGAGGCACTGAACAACACATTAGAACAGATGGACCTAACAGACATCTACAAAACTCTACAGCCAAAAGCAGCAGAATACACATTCTTCTCAAGTGCACATGGAACATTATCAAGAATAGATCATATACTAGGCCACAAAAAGAGCCTTGGTAAATTAAAAAACATTGAAATTGTACCAACCAGTTTCTCAGACCACAAAGGTATGAAACTAGAAATAAATTACGGAAAGAAAATGAAAAATCCCACAAACACATGGAGGCTTCACAACATGCCCCTAAATAACCAATGGATCAATGACCAAATAAAAACAGAGATCCAGCAATATATGGAGACAATGGATAACAATAATTCAACACCACAAAATCTGTGGGACACAGTGAAGGCTGTGTTAAGAGGAAAGTATATTGCAATACAGGCCTACCTCAGGAGAGAGGAACAATCCTATATGAGCAGTCTAAACACACAATTAATGAAACTAGAAAAGAAGAACAAATGAGACCCAAAGTTAGTAGAAGAAGGGACATAATAAAGATTAGAGCAGAAAAAATAAAATCGGGAAGAATAAAACAATAGAAAGGATCAATGAAAGCACAAGATTGTTCTTCGAGAAAATAAACAATAGATAAACCCCTAGCCAAACTGATCAAGAAAAAAAGAGTCTACTCACATAAACAGAATCAGAAAAGAGAAAGGAAAAATCACTATGGACACCGCAGAAATACATAGAACTATTAGAGAATACTATGAAAAATTATATGCTAACAAACTGGATAACCTAGAAGAAACGGACACTTTCTAGAAAAATACAACCTTCCAAGGCTGACCCAGAAAGATACAGAAAATCTCAACAGACCAATTACCAGCAATGAAATTGAACTGGTAATCAAAAAACTATCTAAGAACAAAATGCCTGGACCAGATGGCTTCACCACTGAATTTTATCAAACATTTAGTGAAGACCTAATACCCATCCTTCTTAAAGTTTTCCAAGGAGTAGAAAAGAGGGAATACTTCCAAACTCGTTCTATGAGGCCAGCATCACTCTAATACCAAAACTGGGCAAAGACACCACAAAAAAAGAAAACTGCAGACCAATATCCCTGATGAGCATAGATGCAAAAATACTCAACAAAATATTAGTAAACCAAATTCAAAAATACATCAAGAGGATCATACACCATGATCAAGTGGAATTCATCTCAGGGATTCAAGGATGGTACAACATTCAAAAATCCATCAACATCATCCACCACATCAACAAAAAGAACAAAAACCACATGATCATCTCCATAGATGCTGAAAAAGCATTTGACAAAATTCAACATCCATTCATGATAAAAACTCAACAAAATGGGTATAGAGGGCAATTACCTCAACATAATAAAGGCCATATATGACAAACCCACAGCCAACATTATACTTAACAATGAGAAGCTGAAAGCTTTTCCTTTAAGATTGGGAACAATACAAGGATACGCAGTCTCCCCACTTCTATTTAACATAGTTCTAGAGGTCCTAGCCATGGCAATAAGACAACACAAAGAAACAAAAGGCATCCAGATTGGCAAGGAAGAAGTTAAACTGTCCCTGTTTGTAGATGACATGATACTGTACATAAAAAACCCTGAAGAAAAGAATCCACTCCAAAACTACTAGATCTAATATTTGAATTCAGCAAAGTTGCGGGATACAAAATTAATACACAGAAATCTGTTGCATTCCTATACACTAAAGATGAACTAGACAAAAAAGAAATCAGGAAAACAATTCCATTCACATTGCATCAAAAAGAATAAAATACCTAGGAGTAAACCTAAACAAGGAAGTGAAAGACCTATAGCCTGAAAACCAGAAGACACTCTTAATAGAAATTAAAGAGGACACTTATAAATGGAAATGCATTCCATGCTCCTGGCTTGGAAGAATTAATATTGTCAAAATGGCCATCCTGCCTAAAGCAGTCTACAGATTCAATGCAATCCCTATCAAAATACCTACAGCATTCTTCAATGAACCACAGCAAATAGTTCTAAAATTCATATGGAACCATAAAAGACACCGAATAGCCAAAGCAATCCTGAGAAGGAAGAATACAGCAGGGGGAAGAAGCTTCAAACTCTACTACAAAGCCACAGTAATCAAGACAATTTGGTACTGGCACAAGAATAGATCCATAGACCAATGGAACAGACTAGAGAGCCCTGATATAAACCCAAGCATATATGGTCAATTAATATATAATAAAGGAGTCATGGACATACAATGGGGAAATAGCCTATTCAACACCTGGTGCTGGCAAAACTGGACAGATACATATAAGAGAATGAAACTGGATTACTGTCTAACCCCATATACAAAGGTAAACTCAGAATGGATCAAAGACCTGAATGTAAGTCATGAAACCATAAAACTCTTAGAAAAAAATATAGGCAAAAATCTCTTGGACATAAACATGAGCAACTTCTTCATGAACGTACCTCCCTGGGCAAGGGAAACAGAAGCGAAAATGAAAAAATGGGCCTATATCAAACTAAAAAGCTTCTGTACAGCAAAGGATACCATCAGTAGAACAAAAAGACATCCTACAGTATGGGAGAAAATATTCATAAATGACATATCTGATAAGGGGTTGACTTCGAAATTATATAAAAAGCTCATGTACCTGAACAAACAAAAAGCAAATAAGCCAATTAAAAAATGGGCAGAGGAGCTGAACAGACACTTCTCCAAAGAAGAAATCCAGATGGCCAAAAAGGCACATGAAAAGATGCTCCACATTGCTAGTCATCAGAGAAATACAAATTAAAACCACAGTGAAATATCACCTCACACCAGTTAGGATGGCTGCCATCCAAAAGACCAACAACAACAAATGTTGGCGAGGATGTGGAGAAAGGGTAACCCTCCTACACTGCTGGTGGTAATGTAAATTAGTTCAACGGTTGTGGAAAGCAGTATGGAGGTTCCTCAAAAAGCTAAAAATAGAAGTACCATTTGACCCAGGAATTCCACTCCCAGGAATTTACCCTAAGAATTCAGCAGCCCAGTTTGAAAAAGACAGATGCACCCCTATGTTTATCGCAGCACTATTTACAATAGCCAAGAAATGGAAGGAACCTAAGTGTCCATCAGTAGATGAATGGATAAAGATGATGTGGTACATATACACAATGGAATATTATTCAGCCATAAGAAGAAAACAAATCCTACCATTTGCAACAACATGGATGGAGCTAAAGGGTATTATGCTCAGTGAAATAAGCCAGGCAGAGAAAGACAAGTATCAAATGATTTCACTAATCTGTGGAGTACAAGAACAAAGAAAAAACTGAAGGAACAAAACAGTGGTAGACTCACAGTACCCAAGAATGGACTAACAGTTACCAAAGGGAAAGGGATTGGGGAGGATGGGTGGGAAGGGAGGGAGAAGGGGGAAAAGGGTCATTACAGTTAGCATGTATAATGTAGCAGGGGTGAGACACGGGGAAGGCAGTATAACACAGAGAAGACAAGTAGTGATTCTATAGCATCTTACTACACTGATGGACAGTGACTGTAATGGGGTATGTGGTGGTGACTTGATAATGGGGGGAGTCTAGTAACCATAATGTTGTTCATGTAATTGTACATTAATGATAGCAAAATAAAAAAATTATTCATTTGTAATAAACATCAAAACTTCATAATCAAATTTTTCCATGACAACAGGAAGCAGATGTAGAAATAAACCAATAGTATATTTTTTGTTTTTATTCTGGAAATTCTAATGTTACTTGGCAATGGAAGTATTTTAAACACCAACAAGTACAATGTCGTCAAACATTGCACTGTTTTGCAAGCATTGCCTTTTTTGCAAAGGCAAAAAACAAGAATACCTCTTCCTCTCTTTCCCCTAATTCTGGGCCATAGAAAATATTGGTCCATGTCTGATAATGTTAATTAGTTATTGTGGGAGGCAAAGCATAATGCAAAACATCTACTCTTCAAATTCCCCACATTACATTTAAGTACTCTGAAATGTCTATCATGAACAATTTGTTCTTCCACTATATAAATATGTTTCCTCCCCTTGAGCACATAGTATACATCCTATTAAAAAGTAGTTGAGCCATCTAATGTTAGGACATTCATTCTCCCAGATATACATGTAGTAAATATCCTCTGGGTTATAGAAGGCTTGCTAAATTGACATTTATAGGACTAGCTTAACTAAATTCCTCTTTTTTAGCCTTTTATTAAGTCTTTAGCTTACTTTGGAGATATTCTTGCAGACTTCCATGTCTCATCAACTCTGTAATAATATAAATTGGATCTTCTAAAGTGCAAACAGCATAAAGCTGGATCAGCTTAGGATGTCTTAGGTTCTTCATTATCTGTGCCTCCCTCAGGAAGTCATTCGGATCCATTGAACCTGAAACACGAAGAGGAGGAAATCACTTTATGTTACTGAGACACTGCTATCCTCACAGGAGCCTGGTAGGAATCACGAAGATTACCTTCTGCCTCTCGGGAAAGCAACAGCACCGGTGTCACAAATCTTCAGATTTATCAGAGAAGAGAGTTAGTTCAGCCAGGGCAACCTGTAACTGAATGTTGGTGCATCAGGGGTGTGCAGTTTATGTGTTTTGACCTGTAGGTGAGGAAAGGTTGATTCAGGTCCATATGAAAAATGAAGGAAAAAGGAGAGAGTGACAGTCTAATTTATGAGACAAGGCAGGTATCTTAAGAGCACAAAGAGAAGACATTCTATTAAGGTGACGCTGGAGGACACTGAATGTTTAAGTACTTCAGCCAGAGCTTTTGGTCCATGATGTAGGAAGGACTGATAGCTGCCCTGTCCTTGGTATCCACTGTGGAAACAACTGGATAACAATCCTAAAGCAATGACACTGTGCCATATTTACGTCCCTCATTCTTCAAGGACATATGATAAAGGCCAAGGAGAAAACATTCAAGGGCCTCCCCCAAAATTTAATGTTTTTTTTTCACCAGCCTTACATGTCTAACTTGAAACTGATATTCAACATTCTAAGGTAACACTCTGATTTGTTTATTAATGGGAAGTTAAGAAGAGTTACATGTTTGTGACCGGCAGATCATTTCACATAAAACATTTAGGCAATCTATCCATTGGTACACCTTTTGAAAGTCTAGACGTTCAGAATCCAGGCTTGATCAAATTCCAGATTCTGAACAAATCCTAGCTCACTGTGTAATCTTGAGCAACTTACCATGTCTCGGAACTTTAGTTGCTTTATCTATAAAACATGGCTAATAACACTGCTGATACCATAAGTCATTATCAGGAAAATAGGAATGCCTGGCACATATGTATTCAATGACAGTTGACCATTATTTGTATGATTATTAATATGCATACTTTAGGGAAAACCAAACAATTCAGTTGTACATATTTTTCACAGACTGAGCAGGGAATGGCCAAGGGTTAAAGAGAGGGAATAGAGTTAAATGGCCTATTCTCTTTTCCATCACATTTTTCTGAGCTCCCTCAATTCCATTCCTACCATGATTTGTTCCATATAATCAGAAAGGATTATAATTTTGAATTCTTTTTTTGCAAAATGGAGCTTAGAATAAAAGAGGCACCCAAATCATAATAAAGGACTTTATTTTTGGTTGTCACAATTAGCTTGACTTACGGTCAAATATGGATATAGTGGGTACCTTCCTGCCCCCTGTCCCCCAAAATAGCATGATTTATGAAGTTTCCAGCAACAGCAGCAATTATGATCACCACTCAGACAATTTATATATACAATATGTTTTGGGTGGTCATCATACCTACAGAATTCAGGACACACAAATCATTGCCAAATCAGACCATCCACAAGAGCTAAAATCACAGCATGTCAGAAGCCCTTGCAGGTGAAGGCTGCTCAGAGCACTCCACAGCTACGCTGGTTACAGCTGACCAGCTGTAGGAAACCCAGTCTTAACTCAGCTAGTAATGCAGTAATAATATTAATTTTGGCCTGTCAAAGCTACTGTGGGAGTTGATTTCAAGCTTGTCTTTATTGCATGGTAGTCTGCTAAGAATAAATAGCCGCTAAGATTGATTAATGGCTCCAGTGAAGTGAAGACATTTAACCAATCACCAAAGCTGTTTGCTGCTATTACACTGTAAATCAATAATAATTATTCCTGTTGGAGAGAAAACTATAGAGGTACTTTTTTTTTTAATATAAGAAATCTGATTTTTTTGTTCTTTGACCTCCAGAAGGACTTCCTTAGAGAGCAATGTTAGGGCAGATAGCTGACTGTTTTGTTTTTGGAAAAGAATGATTAAATTGGATGATAAAATTTAGTCTCAACTGTCAACAAGATTAGTATTCAAAACATATACATGCAGTGATTGTGAAAATCTCAGGCACTAGAACAGATCATCTTCACCTGCAGTACTCACATGGCATCTGGCCACTTAAAAGCGCTTTTCCATCATTTCATCATTTCATGCCAAGACTGAACTCCTGTACTAGCAAATTTGCACTTCAGTGGACATCTGTCAGCAACCCCACTGAAGCTAACATTTATTAAGAACTCACTGCATCTATTTTGTGTACATTGATTCAATTTGTCTTCATAAAACCCTATAAAGTAGGAACTATTATAATTCTCACTTCCAGATGAGGAGATTCAAAAGGTTAACAACTTGTCCAAAGTCACAGAGGGCAGAGCCAGGTTTGATCTTGGGTTTATCTCATACCAAACTTTACGCTCATAACTATTACACCAAACAGGCGCAAACTTCTCAGTTCATGGCAGCTTCACTTCTCAGTAACTGTTTCCACAATGCCCCCAAGTCAAAATGAATACCTAACAGTTCTGTTTATTACTTGGTTAAATACAAACAACTTAATAAGCATTTATGCCCTAACAACTTAATATTCATTTTAAAAAGTAATACAGATAAAATTAAAGGGAATAAGTTTTTTTATTCTTAACCACAATTATTTATTATTATTTGCATCTACTGGTCACAGCACAATTTCTCAAGTCTTGGAAGCAGATAGAACATTGCTACCCTCATTTCCTGTTCCACATTGATTACTGTGGATCTTGTATTTGATCACAGCAACCACCAAAAACCCAGCTTCACAAAGATATGATGTCGGCAAGAGGAATATAATATGATCTAATGTTGAAACTGTGAACTACCTTGCTGTGTGCTTGTGTCATTTCAAGATGTTTACCTTAAAACTTTTAAACATCCTGTGGCACTCTTGTGAATACCCAGTGGTGCCCCAGCATACCTTGGCACCCTGGGAACCATGGTGTTACACTAGACTCAGGAGTACCCAGATGCTCAAGGTCTGCCACCAGGAGGCTTTCTGCACCTCAGAATGCTGGACTTGGCAAATACTGGAGGTACCCCAAAACACTATATCCTAGCCCTTGATTATTCTTACCTATGTAATTAGAAGTAGATATAAGGTTACTTCATAGAATGTCACTTTCCTGAAATAGTAATAGATGGGTGTTCAAATTCTAGGTCTGCCATTTGCTGACATTGTAATAATAATACTGATAATAATAACAATTGCTCTTATTGGTCACTTACTGTAAGCCAGACATTATTCAAAGCATTTCCACTAATGACCTAATCTAATCTTCATTATAACTGTGCTAGGTTGGCCTTATTATCATCTCTATTTTGCAAATGATGAAACTGTGGCATAGAGTAATTTAAAAATTTACTCAACATCATATAACCAGTAAGTCTTAGGAAAGTTACTTAATCTCTCTAAATTCTCTTATCCCACCTTTAATATGAAGGGAATAATACTTAGTTGAATAAATATTGACTTTAGCATACTTTTAATTTCTGCTACAGAAAAAAGAAAGATGGAAGAAAAAACAGTTCCTATATTTTCAAATATGGCAAATTTTAGATAGACGTTTTATCTTTTAACCATAAATAATCAATATTTAATAAAACAGTTGCTCTCTGAATATTCCACTGATTTTTTGTAACTATTTTCAGTAAAGTCAGTATTTTTTAACTAGGGAAAAAAGGGAAGGACACCTGGGGGTTGAATCCTAACTCCAGAGAAGAAAAGGCTTGCTGAAACCTTGCACAGGGGTATTTTAAGGCTTGTCTGATCCCAGGAGCGTGCTCTCGTCTTTGCTTTCTAAAGCAGGGGCCCCAAGTTAGGGTCCAGGGGCCAGAGAAACTGATCACAACACTTGCTTGGTGCCTGCTTTGGCTGTCCCACGACCTCTTGGATATTTACAGTGGCAAGTTGAGCTTATAAAAATCAATGTATGCCATTTAGCCTTTGACATTCTCATTCTCATACCTGGTTTTAACGTTTTCACTGCTACCGGCGTGGTATTGTTCCACAGGCCTTCCCACACTTCGCCAAACTGTCCCGATCCTAATCGCTTAAGCAGCTTCACGGAGTTGCGGTCTATCTCCCACTGGTCCACAGTTTTATATGACAAATCAAAAGGCACTGGCACTTGGGTCTGTTTCACAGAATAATTAGGGTATGTGTAAGAAAAAAGTTAGGCTTAACAACATTTTTTGGTTGGAAATAATATTCTAGGTACTTTTAAAAAGAGACATTTTTCAAAACAAAATATTGTGTATTGTATTCTAATTACCTTAAAATGGAAAATAATTGTGGCAGAATCTGTATCCTCACCTCTTCCAGCTGGTCTTCCCCGAGATCCTGCTAAGTCAGGCACTTCCACCTCCCTCTGTCCCACCCCACATCCAATGCCAGCCTTGCAAGGCTCTGACATGATTTCTCCCTGCCTCTTTGCCTAGCTAAGTCTTCCCAGTTTCAAGGCCCATTTGAATTTCCAGCCCACCCATAATTACTTCCAAACCTTTTGACCTATTGCATTTACCATGTCATATACTATTACATAATTATGTATTTTATCTTGTTTCAAATGTTTATGGTTTATGTATTTGTTCATTCTTTCAGTTATTCATTCATTCAGTAAATAAATACCTTTCAAGCACCAATCAGGTGTTAGTCTATAAACAAAACAGCAAGACCTCTGCTCTCTTAGAGTTGATAGTCTAGTTTACAATCTACCATTGAAATCTCTCTTATCTCCTCCACCAAGGCATTAGCATCTTGAATACACAGGCCACCTATGCTTCTTTGTAAATACTTTTCCCCACAAGAATACAGTAATACTGGTGAAAGTGGGTATCTTTTTAACCCATCTTTATGTTAGGTAAGCTATTGTTAGCATGATCATACACACTCTTGTGGAGTCATTCATATAGCATCCAAGATGTACATACTTATACCAAAATTGCTTATTCAATTTGCAGAATTTAACTCAATAAATTCCCTACATACCATATAAAATTCTTCAGCTTATCCATAAAATTCTACATGTCCATAAAATTCTAATTAGGAGTCACCAGGAAGCTTTCACTGATCATACAGGTGTAAATCACAGAGCTGATATCCCATCGACATTATGTGAGACCTGAACTCTAATCAGGACCTGAGGGCTTGCCCCACTACAGTGTATGGCCCCTACATAACTTTAAGTACATTTAGTTAGAATATTCAAGCAACTGAATAATGATAAAGGTTGATAAATTATATAAGTGTTATCTCCTCCCACCAACTAGTCTATAACAAACAATCCAACTGGTAGAGCAGTTAAATAATATCTATATGCAGAAAACTCAACCAGATAATGAACCTGATAATTTCATATTAATATTCTTGAGTACAGATCTAAGTAAGAATTAAATTCTGACACTGTTATTTTCCTCCAGCCATATCATTAAGTGCTTCAGTGGCAGGATACCAGAATAATTTCTTAGTGCAAAGGGTGAATGTTTTGTTTTCAGTGATTACCTTAGGTCAGGGGTTGACAAACTTTTTTCTGAAAAGAATGAGGTAGTAAATATTTTAGGCTTTGTGGGCCATACAGTCAGTCTCTCATGCAACTACTAAACATTTCAATTACAGCAAAAAAAAAAAAAACAAAGACAATTTCTAACTGAATGAGCTTATCTATGTTCTAATAAAACTTAGTATTGCAAAAAGTGTGAGACAGTATTAGCTCATGGGCCGTAGTTGGCCTCTCCATGCCTTAAGTAATCAAACGAAATTTCCTTATTTTGAACTGACATATTACATGACAAGTACTCCAATATCTGAAGGAAAAAGTTAACTTAAAAAGTGAATGAACAGAGCCTGAAAACATTTTACCTTCAAGCATGGTTTTCCCAGCTGGACACATAGGCCATCACTTGTCTTGCTGTAGTGGCTCACAAATTCATTCAGTGTTGAAAACGTTCTTCTCTGGGTAAGGAAAAAGCCCCCTTCATCCAGTCTTCTGATTCTATAGTGTTTCACAATCCCTTCATCTAAAACTAGAATTCAAAGTCCTGTTAATAAACTACCCACCAAAGCCAAGCAGATTTACTTATTTTGTGGTGATAGTTTCAACTCACTGAGTAAAATATTCACAAATTCTACTTATTTCTAAACTTTGTTTCAGAAAAGACTTCAGGAAGTTTACAAAGGAAGTATAGCAGAATAAAAAGGAAAAAGAACTGGGAGATCACATTTTTAAAGGAAATAAAAGACAAAAATAAAGGAGTAAGGTTAGCACTAAAAAACTATGCTCTACCATGCCTGACTAAAACAAGCCACAAAATTGACTGTATCATCCTGGCAATGCTGAGAAGGAAACATTACCATTTTCAGAAATCAAAGTGTTCATACGATAAAATCACAAAAGATGTTGAGAAATAGTTCATCTGTCCCTGGTACAGACACCAGGGAGAATTTTCTCCCATGAAATCCCATAATATTATATACAGTGAAATATAATAAGGTGTCCTCCAATCTATCCTACAATAATATATGGAATTCTGCAGATTGATTCATTCATTATATTGTTTGTCTATACAGTGTGATAACAGAATGTCCAAGCACAGTTTCATAAGCAATTCCACAGGGCATAAAATGATGAAGTCCACATATACAACTTTCCAGCAGTATCACTTAATTGCTCAAGGGTTAAGTCTGTAACATCCGAGGAATAAGTAGATTGCATACTCTTTTTTAAGTCACCTGACTTTTGACTTCTTCTGCTAACAGCACCCCAATTTTCCTCAGAGAATCACTCCTCTAAGAGCATGTGGTCCAGAGAGACCTGGTACCAACGCTGAGAAGAGGAAGGTACAAGCAGAGCTAAGAAAACTTAATTCCAGAACTTGTGTTAGAGAACTCCAGGAAGACAGAAAGAAGGGTTGTTATTGTTGTTGGTTTCATTTGGTTTCTGTTTAACTGCTGGGAGTTTGGAGCTACTGGCAAATTCTTGCTCCCCAGCAAGGAAACAGCTTCTCTGAGAAGAAAGGCAGCCCAGTGCAAAAGCAAATCTTGATATGGAAAGTAGAGCTTGGTCCCTGGGGTCAGCCAAGCCTAGACGGAAGATGAAGTCCCCAAAGTACTACATCACCGCTTATGCTGGATTATTTCAGTATAGAAAGTTACTAAGGTAAAGGCTACCCAATTCTAGTCTTGGATGTCAAAGTTTCTCAGTAAAGTACTCATTGAACTTTAACTTTCAGCAAAAAAAAAATTCTGATAAGCATTTTGGCAAACCTGGTTGCTAAATGTCCTCCTAAACAACTGAGTGAGTTGAATTGTGGTACAGGGACATTTTTTATAGGCCAGAAATGTACAGAAGATTATCAAATAAGAACGAAGATGTTGTGTAATACTGAATTTGAAAGCCATCTTTCTATAACAGCATCAACCACAATGTAGCCAATACACTGGACAAGCATAACAAATACTGTAATAACACCTTTTTTTCACAATTTTCTTTAAATAGTATTCAGTGGAGATAACACTCCCTCCCCTAAATGCAAGCTCCAACAAGCTTTTCTGCTCACTCTAAGGTATCAGACAGTTCTGCTTTCATTAAAAACCACAAATCCAGTCTCAACTCAAACTTAGAATGCCCAATCCAAGATACTAATCAAATCACTCTGCTACTTGATTTAATGTCAGCTCTCGCCTTCCACAGCTCAGGTCTGCTTCAGGCTGAAAGGCATCAATGGGAAAGGTGGGTGTGGGTGGCTCCCTCTGTTTCTGTGCCTATAGTTGCTCCTTCTCATCACTTTGACAGCCAGGTTTGGAGTATCTAGGGTAAGAGCAGAGAGAGGATGGGGATAGTCTTAACTGGATCCACACCAGTCTAAATTAGCTTCAAGTCTCAGCCTGGCTGACAGCTGTGTTCAAGCTGACTCTTCTCTCAGGAACTCTCACACAGGCCTTTCCTAAGATGCAGGTGTTTCCTAGGCTGCTACAGCTAATGGCTTCTCAGCTTGTTTCTTTGAAAGTTCACCCTCCACTCACTCCCCTATAATCTCCCCTTATCCTTTGGCAAAAATCCCCTTGGGCAGAAATGAACACTCTTCCAGACCATTTATCCACAGTCCCCTGGCACTTTTGCTCATGGAAGAGGTCCACACTTATGGTCCTGAGATAATACTCACATAGCCCTTGCCCTGACAATTGCTGGAAGACAGGCTGATGCCACAAGGCACCCCAATCCTACTGCCACACACTGCTTCAGCCTTCTCAGCCTGAGTCAGCTACAGAAAATATAGGGGGTAAGCTCTTTGACATCAGTCTTGGCAGTAATTTTTTTCAATTTGACACCAAAACCAAAGGAAACAAAAGCAAAAATAAACAAGTGCGACTTCCTCAAACTAAAAAGCTTCTGCACAGCAAAGGAAACCATCAACAAAATTAAAAGGCAGTCTGTGGAATTGGAGATTTGCAAACCATATCCAATAAGAGGTTAAATCCCAAAATATACTAGGAACCCAAACAACTCAATAGCAAAACAAACAACCCAATTTAATTTAGGGCAAAGAACCTAAATGGACATTTATTCAAGAAAACATACAAATGGCCAAAAAAGACATGAAAATGTGCTCAACATCATTAATCATCAGGGAAATGCAAATCAAACTACAATGAGATGACACCTCACCCATGTTTATTATCAAAAGACAAGAGATAACAAATGCTAATCAGGATACAGAGAAAAGGGAACCTTTGTACACTATTGATGGAAATGTGAACTGGTACAGCCAATATGGAAAACAGTATGGGGGTTTCTCAAGAAATTAAAGATAGAAATACTACATGATCCAGCAATTCCACTTCTGGCTATTTATCCAAAAGAAACAAAATCATCATCTCAAAGAGGTATCTGAACTCTCATGTTCATAGTAGCATTATTCATAATGCCCAAGGTATGGAAACAACCTAAGTGCCCATGACAGATGAATGGACAAAGAAAATTATATATATAATTTGATATGTGGAATTATATATATATATGCATTTGATATATGGAAAATTATTCAGCCTTAAAAAAAGAAAGAAATCCTGTTATTTGCAACAACAGGGATTAAATTAGAAGGCATTGTGCTAAGTGAAATAAGCCAGATAGGGAAAGATAAATACTGAATGGTATCACTTATATGTGGAATCTAAAAAAAAAAAAACGTCGAAATCTTAGAAACAGAGTAGAACTGAGGACAGCAGTGAGGTGAGATGGAGGCAGAATAGGGAGACAGAATGGTAAAAGAGTACAAATTTTCAGGTACAGGATAAAAGAGGTCTTAAAATCTAGTATATAACATGGTGAGTATTGTTGATAACACTATTGTATAATTGAAATTTGCTAAGAGAATAGAACTTGAGCGTTCTCACACAAAAAAGGTAGTATGTGGGGTGGTGGATGTGTTAATTAACTCAGTAGGGGGACTGTATACATTGACAATGTATACATATATCAAATCATCATGTACACTTCAAATATCTTAGAATTTTATTATTTTCAAAACTGAAGAAAACGTCATCTGCATATGGGAAAATATTTTACTTTTAGAGTTTTATATTAAAATACAGAGGGCAGGAGTATATGTAACTTCTCCAAAAGCAATGTAAGTTTCTTAAAGTATGTGAAACATACTCTTGTAGCCTCTGATTACACTGATTATGACTGTTGGGGCAATGTAATTGTCCTGTATAATCATACCCAAATAGATGAGACTTTATTAGGAGATAGAGCTAAGCTCATAACAGATTCCTTTGTATCGACTAAAAAGCTAAAAAAAAAATCAAGGAGAGCTGTGAATAATATTAGCTCAATTCATTTCTCCACAAAGTAATAAAAATAGAAGAAGTAGAAATGTAACTAACTATAAAATATAACTGCAATTTATATAAATTATTGGCCTGAAAATACAAGCTTTGCTGTTTATCAAAAAGAGAAGTACATACGCTGATGGACAGTGACTGTAATGGGGTTGGGGGTAGTGTAATCACCATAATATTACTCATTTAATTGTAGATTAATGATATCAAAATAAACTTTAAAAATAAACCTGATGAAGGGGGTAGTGTAATCACCAAAATATTACTCATTTAATTGTAGATTAATGATATCAAAATAAACTTTAAAAAATAAAAATAAAAAACAAAACAAAAAAAGAAAAAAAAAGAGAAGTACATAAACTACAACTGAGATGTCTAGCAAGTCAATAGGGCCTATAATTGGAAATGACGGGAACCAATTTTTTAAAAATCCCCTTTTTAACAAGATGGACTACATCTTGACCCAAACTGAGGTGGACTATATGGCTTAAATTAAACATAAACTTAGGAATTCCTTTTTAATGCACCACAAGATCTAATGATTTCCAAACTTGAGACTAAAGTTAATAGATGACTGAAGGGTTCAAGTACTCCCTGTGATTTTCTTAATAAAGGATGCAAATTACAATGATTGATACAGCTTTGGCAATTGCTATTGATGACAAAGAAAGCCTAAATAAATGTTTGCCGACTCTTTTAGATAAAAGTTTCACTTCTCAACTATAAAAACCAATACTTTGCAATATATCTACAGTCTTAAGCACAATATAAGTAATTTTATTTAATAGGAAAAGCAATAGACTAGGTGATGGAAGATCCAGGTTATAATTTAACTCATGACCAAAAACATCAGTCTCACTGGACCTTGGTTTCTTCCCATTTCTTTCTGTGACCCTTTCACAAAACTTAAGCAATTCTCAACTCAGAGCCTTGAACACCACTTGAACGCTTTCCCTATAAATCTTCTAGTAGCAGGCCCCTTCCTTCAGTCTCAGGGTTGGTCCTCAGAGCCAGCCTCCCCACCCACCATGGATAGCACCCCCGCAGCATCCTTCTATTGCATCACCCTGTTTAATTGTGATAGTATTTATCTCAGTGGAGGTAGCTCTGTGAAGGGCAGGGGCTCTGCTGTTTTGATCCAATCAATACCTAATCAGAGCTTGGCTCAGAGTAACAACTAACACAAACATTTGCTAAATGAATGAATGACGTCACTAACTTGGGTTTGAAGTGAAATACAAACTTCCAAAATGTCTGCTGCAAAATTAAATAAGTAATCATACACTTTCAAGACAAGATTTCCCTGGAATGTTATATTTAAAGGGAAGAAAACAGACTTAGCCCAGGATATAAGTGCTATTATTCATGTTTATATCTAATTTCTTGATTTTTGCAGCATAACACAGAAATAACTATTCCTCTAACTGGTATCATGGATATTTATAAGTGGTTCACCCAAGTTTTCAATCTAAACAAGACTGAAAGTCACATGATTTAAAAATTAAGACCACAGAAGTTACATCAGGGAATTTCAATACATTGTAGTCAGTCAATACATTTGTACAATGCAAAGTCAGGATGAAGGCACTTTTCATAATGACTTCTGGAATACAAGTCCAAAATATATGTGACTGATTTATAAAAGGGTTTTAGTTTATTAGTAGTTAAGTCCACACATTTGCATATTGTCAATCCTAATAAAGACTGAGTTCAAGGGGGGTTCTCAGAACTAATGCAAAATGAATTTTCTATTCTTTTTCTGGTTCACTGTGGTCTTTATTATTAAACTAGACCTATTCCAGATTGTACAACCTATAAGTAAATGATAAGGCTTGTGCCATTCTTATTGTGAATTACTATGAGTTCAGATTAGTCAAGCATTTTAGTACTTCAAATACAGAAATATAAGGCTAATTATTAAATGCAATGGAATCAACCATCCACAGCGTCAGCCCAGCATCATGATGGAATGAATCTGGCTAAAAGGCCAAGCATCCTGAGTTTACCTCTGAACTCTCATTTATGCTGTTTCACTTGGGGAAAATATTTTACCTCTCAAATGATTAACCTACCAGAACATGTTCAAGAATTAGAATATACGGCAGAGATGTAGGGAAGCATGTATGAGGAGTGCACCTGCCAATGACCGGCATGAGGACCACAGCACAGGTCACCTGGTCGTTCAGCCACCTTCACATCCAGAGCAACCGATTCTGAGGGCATCTGTGTGATATAGATGGTGTCCAGATTTCAGTCCTATTTGCTAGACCCAAGTGCTTTTTTAAGTAGTTGATAGCAGAAACAGAAGCCCCGCTTTCTCTGAGACCTTATTTTCCATTGTATCTGATAATAGAGAAGTATTTGCCACTATACAAAGGGTGATGTGAGATTTCATCTAAAAGCACTTGCAAAGAATTCTGACCCCATTCTACCACACCACTAACATATTAAAAATAACATAAAGTTATTTTTAAAAGACAGAACCTCCAGAAATGAACCTTAGAATACAAAGATAACCTAGTACACTCAGTGAAAAATATCAGAATAATGAGTAGTTTGGCATTTTATAGATAAACAAATGGTTGATTGAGCAGATTTCCACCTTTCAGCTGGTCTTCTGGCATCATATGGGCAGAGCCTTATTCCTTATTCCTACTGACTGCTAATCATCTGTTCCCAGACCAAGTAAAACAATATCACTTAGATGGCTGAACACAGGACAGACAATTAAGACTCACTGCCTTAATCTTATCCTGCCAGTGATTTGTTCTTTGACCTTAAGAAGGAATTTCATTTCAGCTTCCTTACCTAGAAAATGAGAATAATGATTTCATCTGTACACCCCCACAGGAATAGTCTGAGTGTCATTATGCACAAAGGACGATAGATATATCTAAATGGGCAATGTGTGAGTACTATCTTAGAACGTCAGTATTATCAAACAGCATTGCTGACAAAAGAGAGCCACTTCCAAAGTAAAATTTTCTCCACTCTTTGCACAATAAAGCTACCTAAAATAGTGGCTATGAAACAGATTGTGAAGAAATTATTAGTCATTTTACTGAGCCATCTCCTGCACTTGTAAACTCCTTTTACTTGGTTTTTCTTTGGAAGGTTTGTACTTTTCAAAACTATTAAAAAGATGATCATGATAACTCCTACATCATTTCTTCAGAAATCATGCTAAGATAGGTCTATACCAATAAGTAAATAACACTTGAGTTACTGCATTATATCCCCATTAAAACAGAATTCAAGACACACACTCATTTTACACTATATTTTGTTCTACAGCAAGTAGAGTAGGATCCACTATGAGCAGCTGAAAGGAGAAAGTACTTAAAATGTAACAGTGGTGTCATTTAGAAGAGTTGTTCTCTCCTTTTCTGCAAAAAAAAAAAAAATACACTGAAACCAAGGGGAAAGCAGAACTGACTGTTTTTGTGCATGCAGCTCACCTAGTAGATCCCCAAGGACACCTGCCTTCCAGCCAGCATATTCAGTGTGCTGTCAACTGTGGTATGTTTGACCAGTAAGCTGCTAGGCTAAGTGAAGACCCACTAAGAGAATGTCTACATTAGTAGACTCAAAACAGCTTGTAAGTAAAAGTGCTGTTTGAAGAGACATCTGATCGTTCCCATGTCCTGGGTTCTTCCAGGATTGTTACTGGCCCAGGAGGCCAGCTGGGGTCCCTTTATAGTCAAAGGCAATATAATAAGTTACCCTTATATGCAAAAATAAATTATCTCTTCCATATTCTATAGCACAAAAATCATAAGCCTCAACCATAATCTGTCCAAATACTTATGACATTTTTGAGAAAAATGTTGGTCTTATCTTCAAGACTTGTATGGTCTAACTCTCTATATAAAAGGCCAAGACTCTACCAAAACTGGCTCTCAAATTTTCAGAAAAGAATGTAAATTTAATTGTTTACACATATAATATCTTAAGAAAATGAGTATCTCTTCAGTTAACAGTGCACAATAATAAAACCCACTATTTTGGCATAACTTAATTGAAAAGCATCTACCACAGCATCACATGAAAATAGCTTTTGCAGCATTTGATATTGCAGCAAAAGTCTCTGGGAAATGATCTGAGTCTTTATTCCTTTTGAGGTTCTAACTTCTCATTCAGGATTATATCTGCAATAAATCAGGAATTTACATACTTGGATTATATTATCTCAGTTCCCTACAGAAAATCTTTCACCTAGTTAAGATTTAATGTGACATGAGAACCAGTGCTTCTACTTTTCTAAATTTACCCTAAGGAAATAATCCAAATATTTACATGCACTTACTTATTTGTATCCCTTGCTTTGTTCCAGAAATATTCAAAGGCTTGCCTAAATTATCAAAAAAAATTTTTTTAATGAGTGGACGAAGGCAACAGGACAAAAGGTAAAGGAAAGGATGGTGTTATATAAAGTGTTCTTTAGATTCCAACCCATGTTTGTTGGATGTAGGCCAAAGATTTAGCTGTCTGCATTTCTCGCAGCTCACAGCCATGAGGGAAATATATTCAGTTACCTGATTCCCAGCAGAAAATATTAACAAACTGTTATTCAAAAAAAAAAAATCACCACTGTTCCTGGTATGGAAGTGAGAGAGAAATTTCTCACATAGGTCCTCATAAAGAAAACACAGAAGATGTAATGAACAATATCATCCACGTTCTTAATAGTAAAAACACGAACACACTGCAAAGGAGTGGTTCTTTTAATGTTCATTAATGTGGGATCATTTCCAACATGAAATTCAATAAAAGCATTTGTATGGGAAACTAAACACAGTTCATCATCCAAGATGGGAAAGCAATATGCATAAGCATGCTCACTGCAGCATTTTTATAGCATTAAATGACTGCTAAATTGTACTAAATCTGAAAATTGAGAGAGAAAAATGTAATCATAAAAATTATGCAGTGACAAGAAAAAACACATAATGTGTTAAGTGCAGTAAGTGGGACACCAAATTAAGAGAATAGTATAATTGCAAATGTGAGAATACACCCAGCAGCTCACCTGTCCTGGGGCCCTTTACTGCCAAAGGAGCCCAAATGAGGTTCCCTGTGAAAACCATAATTGTACAAGGGCAAAGATGATTAAATTTGCCAACTTGAAAATAATTGTGTTAGACTGGCAGATTGTATTTTACTCCCTCTGTTTTCCAAACCAACTGAAATGTAAGTACAGTGACTTTAACATAAGAATGCAAACATAAATGCTGCCAGCTTTTTTAGAGAGACAACATGAGAATTACCCACCCAAGACAATGTCCCCACATTTTTCTCAAAATACTGTATTATGATACTTGATATTCTTAATATAAAGACCCCATGAATGCATTTCACTTTGAACTTAATGCTTAAAATCATGATTCATCTCTTCTTACACAGCATGGAAGAGGCACAGTATGTTCGCCTTTTTGCCTCATCTGCAGAGAACCCCTGGCTATAAACTGTGGTGATTATCTACCATTGGAGGCTCAGCAAAATCTATTTCTCTGTTGTTTTTCATTGATTTTGTCTTTTTTAGGTTAGCTGTATTTTACATTGTGTTTCAGCAATGTAAGCCACTTAAAACCTTTTGTAGAAGTGTGTAAACATGCACAAACAAAATGACAATCAAATGAAATGGCACATCCACTAAACACAAGAAAGAATTTCTAATGACATGAACTTCCCAAAAACAGGGTAGGCTGGCTCTGCAGGGATCCTGCACATGGGCGGTTTGAGGCTCCTTTGCTGTGCATGGGCGACTCATGGGAACTTCAAATCATGAGATTCCTCAGACAGAGCAATATTAGACTAGACAGTCTTTGCAAACTCTACTATTCTATCGACAAAAAGATAATATGATATGTGAATGACAAGAAATTTTAAACATGATTTAGTCTAAGTCCCTGTTCTATTGATGAGAAAAACAAAGCCTAGAGTTCTGAAACAAATTGCTAGCTGTTAGCAGTGCTGAAATCCAGGGTGTCGTGTGAATGACAGCAGGAACAGTAGAAACCTTGAACCACTTATTTCCTGTTTCCTGTTTTGTTTTGTTAAAGGGGTAACAATTTACTAATTTCTCATGAGAATGTTTTAGATCTCAAAGCTTTCTGAATGACATGTTTTTCCTCCCTTTCAAAACTCTCACAAAACTTCAGGAAGTCTTCTCCATGATGAAGGAGAATTCCAATTCCCATCTTCCCCACCCAGTTTCAGTGATTAGCAGACATCTTAAACACAAGTGAACATGAATGTCACTCAAAAACGTAATGAATGATGATTAAACTACCTTGAAATCAATTTTTATCTTGTGAAAACAGTAAGAACCTTCTTGTGTATTAGCTAATTTACTTTTATAGCAGAATATTATCTCTTTCCATTTTTTTCATTGTTTTTACATATGCAAGACAACTATCAGTAGTTTGCTCATTATTTGTTTGCATTTCCAAAAGCAGATCACTCTCTTATTCTTGGAAATTTCTTCATATCGAATGAGGACCCGTGACATAAGATATGTCCCTGCTTTTTATTTCAGATGAGTATGAGATGGAGGGTACACAAGGCAGGCCCTGTTTAGACTTAGCTTCATTTGCTGTTACTGTAGTTCAGGCCATGTGCTGGTGGACACTTCACAAGAAGACAGACCACATCCCAGTAACAGGATGCACTTGAAAGCTGGCCAATTATCTTCCTAAGGCCTCTTACTAGTTCAGGGGGGAACCAGTAAACAACAGTGTTTACTAAGCATGATCCATCACTACTCCCAGAAAAAGAGGTCAGAACACGTTCCAGTGCAAGGCAGGCCAACATTTTCATCTTTCTGTGCACAAGGGAGAGGTCTGTATTCACAGTGCTAAAACCAGCTGGATTTTTATTGAGCACCTGCCTTAAGCAAGCACTGTGCTAAGTGCATTTTTTATGTAATATTTTGTTTAATCCTCATAACAACCCTATGGGGTATGGATATTATTTTCATCATTTTACAGAGTAATAACTGAAGTATATAAAGTGACTAAGTAATTTGCCTCTGGATACAATGCAGATAAATATTAGCTATGATTAAAAACCAGGCAATGAGGCTCAGAATCCCACATTCTTAATCCCTACATTAACTGTCTCCCTCTATTGCCAAATAGCAAGTATTTTTAGGCAGCTCCCACAATGCACTGCTCACGGCTCTGGCAACAAGCAAACTTGTTACTATTTAATAACGAGATGATGGTAACACTGCAGATAAGGCCTATTTCTGCAACTGACAACTTTTAGAGGAAAATACAGGCTGTACATTCCCTCCTTGAAATATTCCACTGAATATTTAATACAGTGATCCTATTTTTCTTATTCTTACTACTTCTCAGGCTTCTCCACCTAGGTCTGCTCTTTCAATATTGGTTCTAGCCTGGGACATTGTATAATCTGTCACAGCCCATTCTGGGCACTACTGCAGACTTTCAGCCTCTGATGGTCACGATGAGATGTAATGACTCCCCAGTCCCCCTCTGCTGTGCTGCCCTCACTGTGGACTTCTAGATCCCTGCAAGCACTTCAAATGTATGAAGTCATAACTTCAATTCATATGAACTGACTCCCCAAGTCTCCTGTACCTCAAGTGAATGGCACTGCCACCCTTAGACCAGATAGGACAGCTAGAGATCTGGGGGTCACGCTTGGTCCCTCTTCCTTCCTGACTTCCCAGCTCTGAGTGAGCACCGTGTCCTACTGGCCTGGACTCCCACCGTGTGGGCTGCCCCTCGGTCTCTCCTGGATGACTGCAGTAAGCTCAAGGGGTGCTTTCCTGTCTCCAGCACCACTGTCCCTCTTCCACAGTCACCAAGGTAGGCTTCCAAACATAATCTGAACTTATTATTCACTTTTTGAAAGCTCATCAAGGGTTTCCCACTGCCCAAAGTCCAGACGCCTTGACAGAGTTCTCTGCTGTGCCCTATGCTCAAGGTCTGAATGTTTATCTGTAGTTTCCTGAAAGCACTATGCTGTTTCCTATTTCTGTGCATTTACAGAAACTGTTGTTAAGTCCAGCTGGAATGCCATTCTCTTTACAGGTTATAGACGCATTCATTTTTCAAGGCCCAACCGAGGTGTCTCCTCCTGTGCTAGGCCTCCTGGCCTAAGCAGGCAGAGTAGCTTGCTCCTTCGTACCCTGTGTGCATTGATTTCTGCTGTTGGATTCATCCCATAGTACACAGTAGTGCTCCTGTATATTCACCCTGTACCTCTTCGAATAGACTTCGAGCCCTTGGGTTGCATTTATTTCTATGAGACATGAGATCAATGATTCCTTTTCTCTTGGCCTTTGCCATGGCTTCCAGCAGGTGGACCATCCATCTCCCAACCCACTGATTTAGGATGTGGCTCTGCAACTTGCTTTGGAGTGGGGGCAAGCACAACATATGGCCCATCCTAGCAGAAGCTTTAAATAGTCTGAATAGTTTTCCCTCCTCCCGACCTTCTGCTCTCCATCATGAGAGTACCATACCCCAGAGAGCAGCTCCTCCTTTGGTCTGAGTCCTGGAATGAAAGATACATGGAGATGAACCTAGGTCTGCTACCCAGATAGACCCCAGCTGAGTACAGCCAACCAACAGCCCTCATGCCAAGAGAAAAACTGCTGAGACTTTATGGTTTACTAAGGGCAAAACTGCCTAACAGAGGACATTTCAAAGAAAGCAGTATGACTTCTGAAAAGATGTCCCAAGATCCAATTTCACAGCCAGCTGTGTTATTTGGGATCTAGTTATGTTACCTTGGATAAGAAACTTAACCCTTTCTGACCTCCAATTCCTTCATTAATAAAAGGAGTGTTCTGACTAGATGATCTGGAAGTCTTTTCCAGTTCAAATCCCTAATTCTACTATTCAAGCAAGATTTACAGAAATAAATACAGACACCTTAACATTCAAATGTGATAGAGAAAAATTTATTTCTACTTTCTAAAGGAAAAAACTAGGACACAAACATTTAGATGAAAACTGAAAATTCGGGAGTCTCGTCAATGTGACAGAAGTATATCCATGGTTAAGTGGTGAGTTATAGGCATAGTAATGTGCTTGGCACAGGGATGCTGCCCTGTTCACTGGCCAGTCCTCTGAGCTTGACAGCAGCTCATTTGGAATTAATGTGCCTCATCCTCATTCTTTCAAACTAAATAATCAAAACAAACAAAATGCTGAAGCTACACCACAAATTTCAAAGAGAAAGGAACAAAACCAGCACCTTCTTCTCTCCATCCTATGCAGTAGTTTTCATAGTGTCGCAGTCCCTTCAGTATGCCATGACACCAAGCTTGTTGGGCTGTGGGACAAGCTCTCTAAAGTTTCATTATTGCTCAGGTTTGAATGCTAATAACCACAGCATATACACTGCTTGCTTTGTGCCAGACAGTGTCTAAGCACTTTTCATGTATTAACTCATTTACTCCAAACAACAGCACCAAGAGGCACATACTACTTTTAATCTCCATTATGCTGAAGAAGGAACTGAGGCACTGAGAGGCGATTGGCCCAAAGCCCCACTGTCAGTAAGAGGAAGAATCCCACCTGAAGCCGCCAGGCACCGAGTCCATCGCCGCAGACCGCAGTACCATCAACGGGGGACTCCAACTGAAGTCTGATGGCCACATTCGCCATGCCCAGATAATCTTAGCATAAAATTCTGTTTGCAGATTTCTGCCAAATTTCCAGTATAAGAAAGCAATCTCCATTTCTACCCCCACCGGTGGTTATTCTGTACAGAAAACCAAGTGTTTTCCTTGGCTTCAATTATTTGCTTACTCTTTTGTAAAAACCTGAGTCACACAACAAATAAATAGATACCTTTCCTGTATGAGTGTGGCTTTTTGCTTAGTTAGCATCTTCTCTCTACTACAACTAGAACATACACTTCATGAGAGCAGGGACTGTCTTGTTTGCAACTGTAGCCCAGTCTTCTGAATACTAACTGCACATAGTAGGCATTAAATAAGTATATGATGAATGAATGAATGAATGAATCACAAGTTTTTAAAAGCCTGCGTCATCACTTTGTTCAGAATTATACACATAAGAGATATTCAGAAAATTATGATCAATAAAATCACATGAAAATTATATATTTTTGCTTTTCTCCTTTTATGCCTTTGCCTCCTCCATATTTTACATCTAGCAAAACATTTTTTAAAGCATCCATAGGTGATGAGGAGATAGCTCTTCAGAGAGAAGGAGTATAAAGAAAGTCTCTGTCCTGCTGAAACAAGCAGAAAAATAAATTTAGTGCCTGTCATTCACAAGCTTTTAAGACAACAGAATACTTTCTCAGGTTCTAGTTCCTATGCCAAAGTTCCTAAGAACTTAATGCAAAGCACGTTTCTAAAATGCATTAGAAATGACTTCATGATTGATGTGATGCTGATACTTATAAAGTAACTAGTATGCATATATCATTTTAAATACATCATTTAAAATTACAGCTACTAATTTATTAAATTGGATTGTATTTATTTCATTCATTTTTTACATCATGAATACATTTTGTGTAACTATCACCACACAGAAACTAGATACCTGAATTATTAAGAAAATTTAAATCGTGGCCTATTTTTTGACATTAATAAAGCAAAATGACTGCCAGTCAGGTATGTGTTTATTTATAGTACCAGTTATGAGTTTTTTTAAGTTATAAACTTGTTTTTAATTAAAATTAGATATTCTTTCCCTTTTTATAAATTAGTGTGTTCTTGAAAACTAAAAACGAAACAAAAGCTCCTGCATTGTTTCCATAATGGCATTTGGAATAATGGTTATTTCCTGATGCGCCACAAGAGGGAGCCCATCTTTGACCAAAAGCCTTCCAATGGCCAGCAGCTGTAAAGAGCAGGGAAAAGAAAGCAGCCATCATGGTGTTTTGGTTTTAAATAAAGGTATATATAAAGCATTCAGCATTTTAGACAATGTCCCTGTTTGTATAGATACCATATATAATGGCTAGGCTTAATTTTACAATATTTTTTCAATAATACATTTTTGGCACTTACAGTACCAAAAAATTGATTAGATATTTTATTTAAGAAACAGTCATCCTTGAGAGGCAAACATTTATTTACTTATTATTTTACTCAATATAAACTGGGTCACTGACTTTCATTCCTAAGCCAACATATCTGAATTCCTGTTCCATACAAAACTCAGCCCCATGTCTTTTCAAATGTTCTCTCTTCTCCTCTTCACCTTTCTCTGTCTCCCACTGCTCCAGTCTTCTTTCAGGCCTTCCCCATTTCCCAAGTTTGAGATCACCAAGCTTATGTATTATCTGGGCCCAAGATCCAGAGAGACATAGGTTCAAATCTCAGTTCTGGCACTGTCTTGATATCCAAAAATATAACCCACTGTAGGGAAAATGGAAGTTCCTGTTGCCAGGATCCTCACCTGACCCTAATCTACTTGCCCACTGCACATGTGCAATGATGTCATTAGCCTGTTGCACAGGCACATGCTTACACACTTGTTGGCAATGAGTCATTCTTGTCTGTGTTGCTGTACAGAGCTCCACCCCATGCTCTCCAGGAGGCAGAGACAGAGTTCGACTGCAGACTTGCTGGATGCAGACGTGATTCTAGCACTCAACCTGCCACCATGAGAATAAAGCTTGGTATGAACCCTATCACCCCAATGTTCTATTGTTGTTATTTGGTCTCACTGAATCCAGAGTGAACTTGCCTGGAGCTGAGACTCTCCAGAGAGACACCCACATTGAATTTATCATGATCACATTTATAATCTATACAAGCTAATACCTTGTTAGGTATCCAAGCATATTGGTGGTTGTGGATGAACAATTTACATATCTCTATTTGTTAAAGGGTTCAAAAGTGAATCACATAAAATAGTTCCCCATTTTTAATCTAAGAAGTATCATCTGATATTTTAAAGAAAGGTTCTTAAGAATGGACATTATGGGGGTCCCAGGAAAGAGATGGCATAGTAGAAAGGCAAGGCAGAAACCTCCTCCCACACACACACCACAGAAGCAACAGCAAATACAACTAACCCTGAAAATGACCTGAAGACTGCAGAGCAGACCATGTGCACCTGGCGAGGAAGAGGAGACCACACAGAGAAGGGTAAAGCGACAGAGATGCAATCGATCAGGACCCAAGCCCTTCCCCCATCCCAGCCCACAACCAGGAGGGAGAGGAATGGAGTGGGGAGGGAGTAAGCACTCAGGAATCCTGCACACCTGGCCCTGGAGATCTGCTCTAGGAACATGAGTCCACGTTGCAC
Organism: Smutsia gigantea; assembly: GCA_032199065.1. Lineage (NCBI taxonomy): Eukaryota > Metazoa > Chordata > Mammalia > Pholidota > Manidae > Smutsia > Smutsia gigantea. Next base: position 50,983 of record JAVSCE010018305.1, read on the forward strand.
TGGTGTCTTGCCAATGGTTTCAGCCCCTGACAAGTTCACTATGGATTCAGTGAGACTGAAAAATGACAATGGAACATGGACTCACTTTATACTCAACTTTATTCCCACAGTGGCAGGTCAATCACTAGAATCCTGTCCACTCAGAGCAAGTCTGCATGGAGCAAGAGTCTCTGGGCCTCTCTGTCCCAATAGCCACCTCAGTCTCTGTCCTCAGCACTGCCACCACTCCTGCCTCTGCTCTCCTGAAGCCCTGCAGCTGTGCCACTGCATTGCCCAGAGCACTGGGTGGAGCTCTTTATATAGAGTCAATAGCAACATATTGCCCACACATGTGCAGTGAGCTAGCTGACCAGGGCCAGGTGAGAATCCTGGCCATAGGAACCTTCACTTTATCTACAGCTGGGTTTGGGTGATTCATGGAACTGGACACCAGGGAGAGTTGGAGCATCTGGGAGGCTGAGAGTCCTGTGGCTTGTGGAGGACAGGCACTCTCAGTCTTGGTAAGACCCAACACAGAGACAGCAGTGTGAAATATTTATCAGCAACAGGAAGTGTACTGGAAGGAGCTCTCTCCAGAGGAGAAAAGGCAGGTGGACAATGCTCCCCAGCCCTCCCTCAGCCCAACTGGTCGGATACTCATGCAGGCCCCAAACACTCCACCCCCTCGCTGGCAGCTCAGTACAGAAGGGACTTCCCTGCACACCCATCCTGCCTGCACAGCCATCTCAGCCCAGCAGAAGTCAGATTTTGCTGGCTGGCAGGCAGAAGAAGGCTTTACCAGCTTTCCTGGCCCTCTCTCAGCCCAATTGTAGATGCGCCTGCTGGAATCAGCTCTAAGTGCTCCTTCCCCCTCACTGGCAGCCCAGCCTGCTTCTTGCTCCCGTACACACCTGCCCTGCCCACCTGGATTTTCTGCCCAGTAGGCAGAGGGCGGCCCTACCCATAATTATCCCAGCAGAAACACTGATGGTCAGCTCACACAAGGCACAAAGGGGGCTGTCAGCTGCAGCAGACTGAGATCCGCCACTGCAGCACACAGGCAGAAAGGCAGCGCCACACAAAGCCCACCAACAGCAACTGGGACTCCTCTGCAAAGGAGAAGCAGGCACTGCAGAGTCTGGAGCTTCTGGGCACCACAGGATGCCTTCTCATTAAAGCCATTACTCTCCAGACCAGGAGGCATAGAAGATCTATCTAATACAAAAGGAGAAACACAGAAATTCAGACAAAATGAAGAGGCAGAGGAATATCTTCCAAACAAAAGTACAGGATAAAACACCAGAAAGTGGGCTAAATGAAACAGAGGCCATCAATCTTCTTGACAAAGATTTCAAAATCACAATCATAAATATGCTCACAGATCTGCAGAAAAGTATTGAAGATCTCAGGGAGGACTTCAACAAGGAGACAGAAGAGTTGAAAAAGAGCCATTCACAGCTGAAGAATATAATACCTGAAATGAAAAATACAATGGAAGAAATGAATAATGGACTGCTGCAAGTAGAGGAGACAATCAAAGAGATAGAAATTAGAGAACAGGAAAACAGCAAGCTGAGGAACAGAAAGAAAAAAGAATCTCTATATTTGAGAGGATGCTAAGAGAGCTGTGTGACAACTTCAAACAAAACAATGCACATAATAGGGGTACCAGAAGGAGAAGAGAGAGACAAAGGGGTAAAAAGTCTCTGTGAAGAAATAATTCCTGAAAACTTCCCCATCTTGGGAAGGAAATAGCCACCCAGGTCCTGGAAGCATGGAGAGCCCCTAACAAAAGGAACTCCAGGAAGATAACCCCAAGACATATAGATACACAAACATTTTTTAAAAAGAAATTTAATCACAACACTAAAGAAAACTGTCAAAAAACAAGAGAAGAGTATAAGAGAGGAGGAAAAGAACAGAGAGGAACTACAAAAACAACCAAAAACACTTAATATAATAGAAATAAGAACACATCTATCAAAAACTACATTATATGTAAATGAATTGAATACACCAATCAAAAGACATAAGATGGCAGAATGGATAAAGAAACAAGACCCATCTATATGCTGTCTACAAGAGACTCATTTCAGATATAAAGACATACATAGACTGAAGCTAAAGGGATGGAAAAAGATATTTCATGCAAATAATAGGGAGAAGTAAGCAGGGGTATCAGTTTTTACATCAGACAAAATATGCTTCAAAACAAAGAAAGTTACAAGAGACAAAGAAGGACATTACATAATGATAAAGGGATCAGTCCAACAAGAAGATATAAACAGTATAAATATCTATGCACCCAATATAGGAGCACCTAAATATGAAAAACAAATATTAACAGAACTAAAGGGATAAATACACTGCAACTCAATCATATTAGGACACTTTAACACACCACTGACATCAATGGAGAGATCATCCAGACAGAAAATAAATAAGGAAACAGAGAAACTGAGCAACGCATTAGACCAAATGGATTTAACAGATATATACAGAACATTCCACCCAAAAGTAGCAGAATAAACATTTTTCTCAAGTGCACATGGAACATTCTCCAGATCATATCATATATATTAGGACACCAAAAAAAGCCTCAATAAATTAAAAAAGATTGAAATTGTATCAAGTTATCTTTCAGATCACAATGGTATGAAATAAATTATTACATGAAGAAAACAAAAAACCCACAAATACATGGAGGCTAAACAACATGTTTCTAAATAGTCAATGGGTCAATGAACAAATCAAAACAGAACCAAGCAATACGTGGAAACAAATGAAAACAAAAATACAACAGTTCAAAATATGTAGGACACCTCAAAAGTGGTTCTAAGAGGGAAGTCCCTAGCAATACAGGCCTACCTTAAGAAACAAGAACAATCCCAAATAAATAGTCTGAACTCACAACTAAAGAAACTAGGAAAAGAACAAATAAAACCCAAACGTTAGTAGAAGGAGGACCAACATAATCTGGATCAGATTAGAAATAAACAAAGTAGAGGAGAATAAAACAATAGAAAAAAAATTAGTGAAACAAAGAGCTGGTTCGTTGAGAAGATAAACAAACAAACAAACAAAAAACTGTGAGCCAGATTTATCAAGAAAAAAAGAGAGAGGACACAAATTTTAAAAAATGAAAAGGAAGAGTTGAAATTGACACTGTGGAAATACAAATAATTGTTGAAGAATTCTATGAAAAATTTTATGCCAATAAATGGGGTAGCACAGAAGAAACAGACAAATTCCTAGTAAAGTACAACCTCCCAAGACCAACCCAGGAAGAAACACAAATTCTAAACAGATCAATTGCCAGTAATTAAGTTGAATTGACAATCAAAATACTCCCAACAAACAAAATTCCAGAACCAGATTCCAGGCTCCAGAGCTGAACTCTACTAAGCATTTAAAGAAAAGCAAATACTCATCCTTTCTAAAGTATTCCAAAAAGTAGTAGAAGAGAAGGGAATACTTCCAAACTCATTCTATGGGACCAGCATCACTCTAACAGTAATACCAAACAAAGACACTACAAAAGAATATTACAGACAATATCCCTGATATACATAGGTGCAAAAATCGTCAACAAAATATTATCAAACTGAATTAAAAAATACATTAAAAGGATCATCCATCACGACCAAGTGGAGTTTCTTCCAGGGGTACAAGGATGGTACAATATTCATAAATCAATCAAGTGATACACTACATCAACGAAAAGAAGGATAAAACCCATATATCATTTCAAAAGATGCTGAAAAAGCATTTGAAAAAATTAAACATCATTCATGATAAAAACACTCAACTCAAAATGGGCATAGAGGAACATACTTCAATATAATAAAGGCCATATACAACAAGCCCACAACTAACGTCATACTCAATGGCAAAAATCTAAAAGCTTCTCCACTAAGATCAGGAAGAAGACAAGGATGTCCACTCTCACCACTTTCATTCCACATAATACTGGAGGTTCTAGCCAAGGCAATTAGAGAAGATAAACAGATAAAAGGTATACAAATTGGTAAGGAAGAAGTTAAACCATCATTATCTGCAAATGACATGATATTATACATAGAAAACCCTAAAGACTCCACTAAAAACTATTAGAACTAATACTGGATTCACAAAGTTACAGAATAGAAAATTAATACACAGAAATCTGTAGCATTCCTATATCCTAACAACAAACCAACAGAAAGAGAAATCAGGAAAACAATTCCATTTACAACTGCATCAAAAAGAATAAAATACCTAGAAATAAACCTAAGGGGGTGAAAGACTTGTAGTCTGAAAACAATAAGACACTGTTGAGACAAATTAAAGGACACAAATAAATGGAAATCTGTCCCATGCTCAATGATAGGAAGAATTAATATTGTCAAAATGGCCATCTTGCCCAAAGCAATTTACAGATTTAATGTAATCTCCATCAAAATAATAACATTTTTCAATGAATTAGAGTAAATAATCCTAAAATGTATATGGAAACACAAAAGACCCTGAATAGCCAAGCAATCCTGAGAAAGAACAAAGCTGGGGATCTTATGCTCTCTAACTTCAAGCTTTACTACAAAGCTACAGTAATCAAAATAGTATGGTACTAGCACAAACACAATGAAATAGAACAGAGAGCCCAGATATAAATCCACACATATATGGTCAATTAATATATGATAAAGGAGCCAGGAATATATAATAGGGAAAAGACAGTCTCTTCAATAACTGGTGTTGGAAAAACTGGACAGCTACATGCAAAAGAATGAAATTGGATTACTGTCTAACTCCATACACAATAGTAAACTCAAAATGGGTTAAAGACCTAAATGTAAGACATGAAACCATAAAACTCTTAGAAGAAAACATAAGCAACAATCTCAAACATAAGAATGAACAATTTTTTTCTGGACATATCTCCATAGGCAAAGGAAACAAAATAAAAAATGAACAAATGAGACTACAGAAAACAAAAATCTTCGGTATTGCAAAGAGCACTATCAAAAGAACAAAAAGGCAGGCTATAGTATGGGAGAATATATTCATAAATTATTTTTCTGATAAGAAGTTAACATGCAATATATATAAAGAACTCACACGAATCCCCACCAAAAAACAACATGATGAGCAATTGTGTGAAGGACCTGAATAGACATTTTTCCAAGGAAGGACAACAAATGGCCAACAGACACATGAAAAAATGCTCCACACCACTAATCATCAGGGAAATACAAATAAAAACCACAATGAGATATCACCTCACAACAGTCAGAATGGCCACTATCCAAAAGACAAGAAATAACAAGTGTTGGTGAAGATGTGGAGAAAAGGGAACCCTCCCTCACTGATAGTGGGAATGTACATTGGTGCAGCCACTATGGAAAGCAGTATGGAGGTTCCTTAAAAAACTAAAAATAGAAATACCATTTGACCTGGGAATTCCACTCCTAGGAATTTCCCCACAGAAAACAAAATCCCTGATTTGAAATGATATATGCACCCCTATGCTTATTGCCACATTATTTACAATAGCCAAGATTTGGAATCAACCAAAGTGTCCATCAATAGATGAATGGATAAAGTAGTGGTACATATACACAATGGAATATTATTCAGCCATAAAAAAGAAATATTTCCTGCCATTTGCAACAACATGGATGCATCTAGATGGTATTATGCTAAGTGAAATAAGCGAGGTGGAGAAAGAAAAATACCATATGATTTCACTCATTTGTGGATTCTAAAAACAAAATAAAATAGGGGTAGACTCATAGACAGTGAGAAGTGACTAGTGGTTACCATTGGGGAGGGTTTGGGTTGGGTGAGTGGGGAGTGTGAGGGGGTTAAAGGGCACAAAAATTCTCAATCATAATATAAGTTAGTCACAGGGATGGAAGTACAGCATGGAGAATATAGCCAATAGTTCTGTAACATCTTTCTACATTGACAAAGAGTAACTGTACTAGTTGAGGTGAGGATTTAATAATGTAGGTAATGGTTGAACTGCAGTGTTGTATACTTGAAACCAATGTAAGATTGTATATCAACTATACTTCAACAAAAAATAATATAAAAGTATTTCACCAATAGGCCTACAGTTAATTTAAGTAAACTAAATACTTTGAAATCTATTTTTACATGTGAAGTATGAGACTGTTCTTTTTAAAAACAAACTCTTAATTTTTTAATTGCACATGCAATGATTAGTTGCTGTAGAAATATAATAATGAAATTACAATCCTGCTAAAAAAGGAAAGACATTATCTGACCAGAAAAATAAATTTTATACACACAAGAAACAAAAAGCAAATAATCCAATTAAGAAATGGGCAGAGGACATGAATAGACACTTCTCCAAAGAAGAAATTCAGATGGCCAACAGGCACATGAAAAGATGCTCCACATCGCTAATCATCAGAGAAATGCAGATTAAAACCACAATGAGATATCACCTCACACCAGTGAGGATGGCCAACATCCAAAACACAAACAACAACAAATATTGACAAGGATGTGGAGAAAGGGGAACCCTCCTACACTGCTGGTGGGAATGCAAATTAGTTCAACCATTGTGGAAAGCAGTATGGAGGGTTCCTCAAAAACTCAAAATAGAAATACCATTTGACCCAGGAATTCCACTCCTAGGAATTTACCCTAAGAATGCAGCAGCCCAGTTTGAAAAAGGCATATGCACCCCTATGTTTATCGCAGCACTATTTACAATAGCCAAGAAATGGAAGCAACCTAAGTGTCCATCAGTAGATGAATGGATAAAGAAGATGTGGTACATATACACAATGGAATATTATTCAGCCATAAGAAGAAAACAAATCCTACCATTTGCAACAACATGGATGGAGCTAGAGGGTATTATGCTCAGTGAAATAAGCCAAGCCGAAAAAGACAAGCATCAAATGATTTCACTCATATGTGGAGTATAAGAACAAAGAAAAAAACTGAAGGAACAAAACAGCAGCAGACTCACAGAACCCAAGAAAGGACTAATAGTTACCAAAGGGAAAGGGACTGGGGAAGATGGGTGGGAAGGGAGGGATAAGAGGGAAAAAGGGGCATTACGATTAGCAGATGTAATGTTGGGGGGGCACGGGGAGGGCAGTACAACTCAGACGAGACAAGTAGTGATTCAATAGCATCTCACTATGCTGATGGACAGTGACTGAAATGGGGTTGATGGGGGGGACCTGATGAAGGGGGTAGTTTAATAACCATAATATTGCACATGTAGTTGTAGATTAATGAAACCAAAATAAATTATTTAAAAAAATATTATGAAATTGAGAAATGCTATCTTTGATAGTGTCTCCTGGGAGCAGAGCACGTGATGAACAGAATTACACCCTGGAAGAGATGGGTGAGGAGGTTAAGTAAATTTTCTTAAAAAAAAAAAAAAATTTCATACACACTGTTTTCCATTTTTTACTCACTGTTAGGCATAGTTTTGATTGTTGTCTCATTTATCTGTATTGACCTTCCTTATTATCACTTCCTGAAAATAATTGTTCTCTCTTCTGGGTTCTTAAAGCACTTTGCATCCAAGTGTTTATATGCATGACAATCAAATGCTTGTTTTAGTGTGAGCCACTTAGTTGTTTACACAATTATGCCACATAGCAAACACAAATGAAATTTCTATGATGGATGGGTGAATGAATGAATGAATGAATAAATGAATGATTAAAAAATAGTTCAAAATATTCTCAATATTTTTGAAAGTTGTTTTTCTATGTAAAGACAAGTGAGGCAAGGAAAGAAAATCTGTGGCATTCTATTAAAACAGGTCAACCTCCAGTAAACAAATAATTATCCAGAAAAAATTCTATATGCAAGACACTGTACTAAGTCCTGAGTAAATTGCTCAAAGGACATAAAAACAAAGGTTAGGTAAGAAAAGAAATGCAAAGCATGATCATGTAATAGCTGTTATTCACCTTGCAGGAAGCATAGTTTGACTAAGAGTATAAAAGGCTGGAAAATGGGTTTCAGCAAGGCTATGAGGGGTTGAAGTGTCAAAGTAGATAAGAATCTATGTGGTTTGTGAAGGAGACTTATTAAAGGCTTTTGACTTTTTCTAAATAAAAGAGACTAATGAGATACAGTAAATGAAAGCAATGCATAATCCCTTATTGTATTAAAAAGTGAATAAATTAAGCTAGCAAGGACATCTGGAGAAATTTGAGTATGTACTCTATAGTAAATAATATCATCAGTATGAAATTTAATAATGGTTACTGTAGTAATGTAGGAGAGTGTCCTAAGACATACTAATACTAAGATTTTAAAAGGTGAAATGACCTGACTGCAATTTACACATATGTATGTCTGTATAGAGAGACATATATAGACATATGAAAAATAGAGAAAGAAAAAAAATCTTACCAGTGTTAGCAATTCGTGAATTTAGGTGAAGGTAAACAGTTATCTTTTCAATTTTATTGGTAAAGTTAGGTGAGATAAGAAAACAGACTCTATATGTTTATATTGGTATTTAATGGTATGAAGTATTCTGCTACCAACTCAGTTTTCATTTTTTGTAATTATTTTTTCCTGGATGCTCACAGAATTTTTCATTTATTCTTGATATTAATGCATTTTGAAAAGAAACCCTAGGTATGGATCTTTTCACTTATTTTGCTGAGAACAACTATGAGTCCTTTTAATCTAGAAGTTCAGATATTTTTTAAATCAGGAAAGTTTTCTTCTACTATATTGTTAACTGTTGCTTGCATTTAATTATTTTAATAAATATCAAAGAAATGTCTCCTGTTTGTGCATTACCTGTGCTCACAAATTTTCATCAATTTTTCTTCTCTCTGTTGTGAACATTTCAAGTTTGCTCTTTACACCTCTGAAGTGACACCTCCCATCTGCTGCCTTTTTGATGCTGCTTTTAATGCCTAATTTCATAGAATTTGTGTTTTCTTATGTTTTATAAATTCAAATCAAATGCTTTCAAAAATGTTCTTATGTTCCATTTCATAAATATATCTCAAAGTATGAGTTTTCTCTACAGACTCAGATTATCATCTCTTATATTGTTTTGTCATAAGCCATGTTTTATTGAAAAACAAGGGTTCTATGATATAGTAGTTTGGAAAACTCTGGGTTGAAAAGTTAAATTTCTTTGTTGTAGGACTTCGAGATTTTAACGTGCTTTGGTAAGTCAGGGAATAGAGAAAGTAATAGGAAATGTTCTTCAAATGTGTTTAAGTCCTAAACCCTCTGTTCTATAGAACACGTTTCTTATCAAAGAATTCATGTTCTGGAACGTAAATTAAGAAATTTGTTATTGAGAATCCAGAATCTCTTAACTTCTTCTTTTTCTTTTCATCGTATTTAATTCTTGAATGAAAAGAAATCTGGCATTTAGGAAAAAATATATGCACCTGTCCTCTCCATCCACCTGGATGAGTGTACATTTCCCTCTCTTAGCACAGTTACAGCAGGGCAGCTCAGGGACCGAGCCTCTAGACATATTGTCAAAGTCTAGCAATCATTCAGGCCCATGGCTTTGCTGGAGGAGGGACAGATCTGGTCCTAATTTCCTGACATGCCTGCTGGCAGTAAGAAACAGAATTCAGACCTTTGTAATTGCTATGGACTAAGTTTCTGTTTTCCTCTCAAATTCATATATTGAAGTCATAACCCCCAATATGATAGTATTAGCAGATGGGTCTTTGGGAGGAAATTAGGTTTAGTTGAGGTCATGAGGGTAGAATCCTAATGATGGGATCAGTGCTCTTGCGAGAAGAGAAGGAAACCAGAGCATGCATTCTTTTCCTCTCTCTCTCTCTCTGCCATGTGAGGACACAGCAAGAAGGTAGCCATCTGTAAACCCAGAAGAGTCCTCACCAGACACCGAGTCTGCTAGCACCTTGATCTTGGACTGCCCTGCCACAGGAACTGTGGGAAATAAGTGTTTGGTGTTTACAAGCCACCCGGTCTATGGTATTTTGTTATAGCAGCCTAAACTTAGACAGTTGTTTGAGAATGCTGACTTGTTTTTTAACCAGAAGAATGTGTGAAAAACACAAGAGAGCTCAGTTCTTATTTCCTTCTTTCTATAAGGTTTTCACCCATTTTATAAGATACTATTATCACCTATCATCTTCCACCCTTACAACATTGACTGTGCTGGAAGATACTCTCCCACTTGGATGGAGGAAAGGAGGGTGTTACCATGGATGCCTATGGAAGGCCTAAATCACTAAGTCTGGTTCACACAGGAGGGCAGTGGCTGCCTACTTTCCTGGCAGCTGCATATCCTACCACTCTGAGATAGGGGCACACACTGAGCACAGATCAAAGCATCTTCCCATCTTCTTCATGACTAGCTCTCACCTGCTGCAAAAGTCAAAGTCTGCTCCAGTCTCCTGTATGTCAGTTCACCTATATTCACACTGAAGTCAAAAAAATACTTCGCCAGAGTCTAACAAAAGTCATGATTGATAGACTCAGTTTACATGGCTGCTGTGATTCTGTATCTCTTTTGTATGTTCCTGAGTAGAAAGAAAGGGGATGCTAAATCAAATGATTGTTAGCTAACTGCTATCTTCATCTAGAAGTATACCATGGGACAAAATATAAATAAAGGATCAATTTAATTTGGCAGCTAATAAAATGAAAAAAATAACAGAATAGACTATGTCATGAATTACAAAAAGGTAGCAATTCCACCAGCCTCTACATGACTTATCAACTTCCCACTCATTTATTTAATATCTGGTTTAATTACTGTAAAGTTACATTCAAAGTGCAAGAATATGCAGCATTTCTTTTTTGTGCCTTCTTCCAAATAGGTCAAAATACTCATACAGAAAAATAGTTGTCTAATAAACAAAACAAAGTAAGCAAAACCAAAAGAAAAAATTTAGATGACTCAATATGTGTTGTCCACAGATAAGCAAAAGAAGAAAAAAAAACAGAATGCAAGCCCTCTAAAGAATACTGTTGCTTCCATAAATGCTGGTCATGGATTTTCAGTAAGAAAGAAGATTACTCCATGACCCAGAGCACTAGAAAAAAAAGTTATTTTCCCGTAGATCTGTGTGTATATGTGTGTACAGGCACAAATACAGATGTATGTACTACATAATGAAATGTTAACTTTACAGAGTATTTAGAACATTTGAAATATAATTTATCAGTAACAATGTTAAGAAAACTCAATGTTAAGAAAAACCATAACTCATGAAAAAGCCACTTGCTATTATAGGCAATAATATTTGTAATTAAGCAGAGCAGAACTAAATTATGACTTTAATTAAAAGGCATTTTCTAAGATGGCACCAACATGATTAAAATTTAATACATTTTATGAGATGGAGTTATTAACATAAAATTTTCTTTCTGCAGCATGTGCACTTTTTAAAAAGCAAAACATCTTTAACCAATATCAAAATGCTCCCTGAATCCATACAAGTTTCATTGCATAGTAAATTCAAGGAGCAATGTCTATCAGTCATTTTAATACTTGCCCCTACTTGGAATATACAATTGTATTTACATTCGTGGATACTAGTAATAGAAATACTGCCACATTCTGTGGCCACTATGTCCGCATAAAGTTTAAGTGAAGAATGAATGGATAGCTCAGGGGACTGAGAATGAAACACACAGCCTTTTGCCATTGGGCCAGCATCAGATTAGAATGAGTCAGCAGATCTCGAAAAGTCTGAGAGCAACAATGGTATCTCAGTAATGGGTGGAAAGTGAGCTTGGGTAGGAGCCCCACGCCAGGCAAGAGATAGGATACAAGTGATATCCTTTTCCAACTTTGTCTCCTCTACAAAAAAGTCTTATTACCTGGAAGCAACTAACCTGTCATGGTGAGAAATCATCTAAAATAAGTGTGAAACATAGCAAATAGGATTATTTGTGATCTTACATGATCCAGACTTCAGAGGTTTAACACAGTGACAACGGCCTGGATTATCTTCACTCCTGGTAAACTTCAGGGTAAAGAGGTGAGTGTGTGTGTGAGCATCTGCTGTTTTTACAAACTAAGCTGGAAACCAGGAAGGTAGAGAAGGGTGAAACAGAGCAATAAAAGTATGTTTCTTCTGCTCAAGGAGTTTATAATCTAATTTGAGAAGCACATTTTCACCTTCAGTGAAGGAGTTACTTGTAAATATCAATGAACCTTTGAATATGTAAGTTCAATGTGAAGCATACACACAAGGTCAACAGGAAAGGGGACACATCTTCCCTAATGAAGCTGCTACTGTTCTCATTACTTTTTGAATTATCTTCAGAATTAACTTACAAGGCATGCAGAAACATTTAAAAATATATAAGTCCACAGTATCACTCAAGTTAATCATCCATATTATTCAGAAAGTTGCTTCAGATAATTCTGGGCACCCTTGCTAATTCCAAGCAACCCTTGATGAACCCATAATTGCCCCAGCTAAGAGCCTTAGAAAGTGATATCCTTTCTGTAAAGACAGTTCTACCATTTATGCAGGAATTTAAACAATGGCCGTCTATTAGTTTGAAGGGTAAAACATTTATTTGGTTCTAAAAATTCTAGTATATTTATTTTTAAATTAAATTATGTCATTACACAGACATATCTTATATTCTCAAAAAGAGACCTCATAGCAATTACAAAGTATTATTATAAAAGTCGAGTATGTTCCATGGGACCTACATGTTCACTGTAAGGGAGGTTTATCATAGTAAGTACTCTGCTCAGTCAGAAACAAGTCAAAAAAATAATAATAATGGCTACTTATATGACTACCTGCAATTGCCCCAAACGCCTCTGAGCTTATTTCCTCTGGTCTTCTCTCCTCTCTCCCTGTAAATCATCTCCTATATGCCTAGTCTTAGCTAACGCAACCAGAATCCTCCAATCATCTACCATCTACTATACCTCTGCCCTGATTCAGGCCATCATTTGTGGAGATAAACAGGACTCTTGAGTACAGAACACTGGGAGCTCTTTCTGAATTCCACTGCAACGGGCTCACTGGGCCTGTCCCACCCTCACCCCACACCCTGAAAGAGGGGTTGCACATGAATCAACTTCTAACAGCCCTCCTGGTTTTTTCTCCCGTAAAAGAGGAACTGTAATTTCCCATAGTGCTCAAAGCCCATAGGTGCTGGGCTTTCCAAATAACCTTGCAAATAGTTGATATCCAAACTCCAAACTGCTTAGCACCAAATCAAAGACTGCTATCATAGTTCTAGAGCCACTCTCACACCTGGGCCATAAAAAAAGGAGAGTGACAGAGGGGTCCTGTGGCTTCTGGGGATAACCTGTGCTGGAGCAGAGCCTTACTGCAGCCAGCTGAGCTCAGGCCTCATAGGCCATCTCTGCAGAATGCTTCTGAAACTCTGCTTGTACCTGTGATTTCAGAGGGCAGCAAGTGATGCTCCTGTGTTTGTCCTTGTCACTCCTCCCCAGATTATTATCTGCAAATTTCTCATCTGTTCTCCACACTGCTATCAAAGGTCAGACCAGATCCCTTTCTGCTTAAATCTATCTATAGAAATAAGGTCCAAGTTCCTCAACATGGTATACAAGGCACTGAACAATTTCATTTTCCAGGTTCACTGTCCACGCATCCCTCCTGTCCTCATCCCTGCTACACACGCACACGCACACACACGCACACACACGCACACATGCACACGCACACACACACACGCGCGCATGCACACGCACACACACGCACGCACACGCACAGGCGCACGCACGCACACACATGCGCACACACACGCACACACGCACGCACACGCACGCACACACACGCACGCAAATCGCCACAGAACACAGATGCTCTCTCCTCTATGAAAACTCCCTGCTCCCCTTCAGAGACTTGGCCCCTGCCCCCTCTTGTCTCACAACACAGCTGTATTATAATCCTCCTGAAGTCTGAGTTCAGGGACTATGCCTTGCTGTCTTTGCTGCCCTTCATCTAGTAGGCACTTGTGAGTTTGCTGAAGAAATACACAAATGTATAAATAAATGACATCAACTCCTAGGTGCATGTCCTGAATATTGCTGATGAGATTTTTAGTCTCATGTCCTCACTCTAATCATTTCTCAGCTATCTTCAATCTGTTATCACTACTCTTGGAAGGGTTTCACTGAGGATGAATCTGGAATTCCCTCTACCATGCTGGAGGTTTTCCTATGCAGAGCTGCCTGAAGTAAAATTACAATGTGCAATGCAGAATCTCTATTGAAAAATCCACCTGTAGCTCAATTTTAGCCCTCAAAGTGTATTTTCCCCTAAATGTTCCTTAAACAATAATATAAATGCTCATAGGACACTAAACATCAAATTAATTTTTATGGCAATAACAATAATAATTCCTTTTAAAGTAGTTGATTTACGTCAAGAAATAGCCAAACTGGTTGACAGGCAGTCGGAATTCTATATTTTTCATCAGAAAAACAATCCGCTACCAATGAACAGTAGGACCACTAAAACTACCTGTCATGCATCTAAGGAACACAGATCCCGTGGCTACCACATATACTATTTAATATATCCAAAAGTGCTGCTGTAATTCACAGCTAATTAGTGTCTTGCCATTATGAGAGGTGTCATGGCCCTAACTCTCTTTCCAAATCTATGCAGACCTCCCGAGAACCCGCAGCCAGGCAAGGATCACAAGCCAATTAGCACCCACCCCAAACCTGGAGCTCGCTGCAGCTTCACTAAACCATGCTCCCTCTCATGGGGCTCTTCACTGACAGATGCGAGCCATTGCCGCCTAAGGAATCCTTCTAAGGGAAACTCATGTGGGAAAGACAGAGATAGAAAAGGGTATTATTTGCCTTCCTTTAGCATAGTAGTCAGCAAAATTGAAGACCATCAATTTAGACTGACTAAGGAGACAACTGCATGAAGAAATAAATCCATTACTGGTGGATCTGAAGACCCTTAGTGGTAATCAACACTCAGCAGTTGAGTTGTTTGTATGTGTGTTTTGATGTAGATATGTTACAGATATTTTTCATTCCTTTCTTTTTTCTGTTAGCTAATAAGGAAATTTTCCTTTCAGTGGAACATCACGGTCTGCTTTACTTTTGTCCCCCTCTGAATACACAGCAATGAGATAATTTGTTTGAAATACTCTAAATTGTTCAACTTCATTGAAAAAAGAATCTGTAATGCTATGCTGGTCTCCAAGTAAAGCCTACAAAAGCTTCCTAGATCCATAAGCAAGCACTAGAGTATTCCCAGCACATAGCAAACAATATCCTTGTAATTTTGTTCGAAGCCTCCAGAGCTGTTTTGTTCCATGGTATTCTACTTAGAAAGTGTTCAGAATAGTCACTGTAGCCTGGGCATTATTCAAGATATGACTCAGGTAATTCTAATTCTAGTTTGCTTTCCTCAGAGAAAAATTATTTTTCTGTATTTCTAATGCTAATCTAAAGCACTTAATCTAGCTTTTGGCTAAACAATGACTACTTAATTTTACATATAAATATTGCAGAGGCAAAAAAACATGGATGCATTTAAACAAAGAATTCTCTTATATTTCTTCAATTGTTAAGCATAGATTTCCAAACGATTGGCTTTTCTTACTCTGAACATAATATTCTCTTGGAACTCTTCAAATATTTATCTGCAAGGATGCCCACTGCGTCATATTTTATAACAGCAGAATAACAAAAAATAATAAAATATACAAAATATGAAATAGGTTAAATAAATGATACAAATGGAAAGTTATCTGATTTTTAAAAATAATGATACAGAAGAGTATTAAAGGACATGCAAAAATGTTCACAGGATACTGAAAGAGTGAGAAAAATGGAGCCTAGATTCATCTTACACATACACATGTGCCCACAAATATGTGTGTATTATATATGTGTATTTATATAAGTATGTATATATTTACTACTATGTATACATTTACAATGTGTGTATATAAATATTCTTATATATATATACATAAATATATGTATTTATTTACAAGATGATCTCAGTTTTGTTTTCTGTCCTTGTGTGTGTGTGCATATTTAAATAAGTATACTCACAGGTTAAATACAGAAAAAAAGAAAATTTCAATTTTAAAAATGTTATTTTCAGAAGGTGATATTCTAGGTTATTCTTCTATGAGCCTTTCTGTTTATATAAAAAGGTTTATAGTACTTTTCACAGTGAAAAAAAATTACATATATGTAGTACTGAAGGGTTTCTGCTCGGGGCACAAATAATGCCCCGATTCGCTGAGAACAAATAATGGCAAAGGAACGTTGAGGGTAAAAGGTCTTACACCAAGTTTTATTCTAGTGGTGGCAGGTCAAGTGCTAAAATCACATCTATATCTGGCAGGTCCCTAATCTACAATCCACGTCTGCCTCCACCTCCATGAAGAGCACTGGGCAGAGGTCTTTATATAGCAGCAGAAACAATAATGGCTCATGGCCAATGTGTGTGCAGTAGGCAAGTAGATTATGTTCAGGTGGGTATGCTGGCCATGGAACTTCAATTTTCCCTATACTCACCACTCCAGGATTCTTGCCTCACAATCTACATGCCCTAAAATTCAGCAATGGTCCCTTTATGAGAAAACTGGAACATTGTAACCAGATTCCATAGCAGCAATAGAGGCATCCTCAAACCTGAGGAGATTGATTGCCACCAAGTGGTCATTCCAGCCATGTTCAAACCAGTTCCACTCAGAAGAATTCACGATCACACTGTGCACCGAAGGCCAGTAGCAGAACTGATAGGGAGCTCCATGCACATCCAGAAAGCAGAGGTGTTGGCACTTTTTGCTAAGGTAATATGCCCAGTCCATGAAGACATTAGAGATTAGCCTTAAGGACAATAGGACACGTGTTTTAATGACACCAACATAGGCAAATCTTGTCCATCAGGTGGGTTGCATGCAAAAGAGTGGTCCTGTGATAGGACCATGGCAGGAAGGGCATCCCGTCCAGGTCTAGTATACCATACCTTTAGCCTTCTCCCTGTGGGGGTTTGCGAGGGGTCTTTGTACAGTGCTATTGGAGGTGCATGCACTGGCCATAAAGATAAAACAAATCTCCTGAGTAAGATGCTCTTACCTTTCAGCCACTTAGAGTACACTACTGTGATCCATGGGAACCAACCCTGCCATTACTCCAGAAATACACAGGAGGCTAGCTAGCCTCCAGGCCTTGTCCCCAGTGTGCCAGAAGGGCTGGCCATCACTAGTCTATGTGTCGAAACATCCAAGGCCACGTTCACTGAGCAGAGTCTCTGGGGTTTACTGCAGTCAGTGTTGGCAGTAAGAATTTATTCTGGTGGCCACCCCATCTTCAACAATTCCTCCTTAGTTTGTATTTGTAGTTGTACAGGGGAGGCAGCAATGTGTGTGGGGCTCAGTGCTCCCTTACGGAGCTTCTCATTCAAATGCTGTAGCACTGTCCATGAGCGGACTGACCATTCCCAAAGACTGTTAGTATCTGACTTCAGGCCAGATTTTAACAAACATTTGTACCTCTCTATCATGCCTGCCCAGTAGGATTATATGGTACATGAAACTTCCACTTTTCTCTAAATGTTGCACACATTCTTGTAGTGCATGTCCAGTAAAATGGGTGCCTTGATCACTCTCAACTACCAGAGGTCAGACATGGGCCACAAAGACTCTCTAGGCCTCTTTTGGTCATTTGCTGGTCCATGCGATGTGCAGAAAAAGCAACCAGAAGTGCAGTAGCTGTGTCCACACAAATCATGATGTATAAATACACTTCTGACACAAGCAGAGGTCCAGGATAGTCTATCTTCCTCCTGACGAAGGGTATCAGCCCCCTTAGCTATTGTCCCAGGTTGCTGTGGGACTTGGTGTAAGTCCCTTTTAGAGTGCACAATGTAATCCTGCCAGGCTCTGCTGACTTCATTAACGGTTAACAGCAAACCCCACCAAGGGGCTACAGCCCACATGCAACAAGCATTGATATAACCATTGGGCCACATGAGAGGCAGGATTTCCTTGTAGCCAATGTACCTGGGCCAATTCATCTGCTTCATCATTTCCTGGGGATGCCAGCATCAAATGACATATCGCATGATATGCTATAACTGTTTTAGTCTGACCAGAGGCCCTTAAGTCTTGCCACACTCTTGCCCGCAAAGGTGTCAGTGACCAACCAACCAGTTGGCATGGTACGATGTCGACAGTCACAGAGCCAAGCCTCAATAGACAGCCCAGCTGTCAGTGAAAACAGTTAGTGGGGAGGGCTCCTGTGTGAGCATGAGCAACGCTGCCAGCAACTCTGCCCATTGGCTGCTCTTCCAACCACCATTATCCATCCATATTGTCTCAGTCTTAGGATGGAAAGCTATGGTCCTCCATTTTGGGGGCCGTGCATAGCTGGACCCATCTGTGTACCATGCATCTTCAGGTTTAGGGGTCCTTCCCTCCTGATAAGGGCTCTCTGCTACTAATGGCTCTAAAGCAAATTCTTCTTTTCACTGGTATATGTCACTGGCCTCACTAAGCACTGGAGTTCTCCACTCAGGGGATTACGAGAGAGGGTGCTTTGCTGCTGGAGGTGTGCATCCACTTGGCCAGTGTAGGTGTCTGTGCCACACCACTCCAGTGTTTTGGATCCAATTTCATACCCACCCAGTGATGGGGCAGGTGGTTCTATCCTGTAGTGGGGCTGCTTCAGTAATGGGCTCCATAGCTGCAAACTGTAGTACACTGAAACCAATTCTTTCTCTGTTAAGGTGTACTGGACCTCTGCCCCTTTCCAGAGCTGTGACCAGAATCCAGTAGACTAGTGAGTTCATTCAAACTGCTGCCAGAGACCCCAGCCATAACCATTTTTGGTCACAAGAACATCCAGCTCTCAGGTCTTGATGGGTCTATCACACTCATGGCCTACACAGCCTTGACCACCTGTTTTGCAGAAGCAAATACAGATGCACATGTCTCATCTCAGTCTCACCTGACACCCTTTTATACCAAATGGTATAAAGGCTTCAGAATTTGTGCCAAGTGCAGGATAAATGCTCTTCAGTAGCCTAAAAACCCAAAAACTCCTGCAATAGTGCCACAGTTAGGCGTGGGAAAAGCCTGGACTTTATCTATGACTGCTTTGGTATAACTTTGGTCTTACCTGACCAGACAACCCTCAAGAATTTGACTGACAAACCAGGTCCCTGAACCTTGGTGCTGTTCACAGCCCATCCTTTCTCCTGTAGATGTTGCAGCAGTCTAGGTGCTGCACCTTCTAGGTCTGTAAGAGAATCAGAGGTAAGCATGCCTTCATCAGTATAATGGTACAGCTGCACTGTTGGCAGTTTCTCCCATGTTGCCAAGTCCTGGGCTACAAGTCCATGACAGATGGTGGGGCTGTGGAGGTATCCGTGTGGGAGGACGGTGAAAGTCCATTATCACCTTCCCACATGAAGGCAACGTGTTCTGGACTTTCCTATTCTATATCTATGGAGAAGAAGTCACTAGCAAGTCATAGCAACATAACAATATGTCCCTAGTTCATGACTGAGGGTAACCATCAGGGCTGCAATAGAGGGGACAGCAGCATGTAGTGGGGGGTTGACTTTATTCAGTCTCTTTAATCCATTTTCAGAAGCTGTTCAGCTTTTTTACTGACCACACAAGGGAATTAAAAGGACTATGGGTGGGCTTTATAATACCCACCTTCTCCAGTTCCTAGAGGGTTTCTCCAATTTATTTATGCACTCCAGGTAATTTGTATTGCTTCGTATTAGTCACCCACTGAGGCACAGGTAAAGTTACTGGTGGATGCTTAACATGTCCCCTCAGAACTGCATTCACCACATGTATCCTCAGTCTGAACTCAACTGCAGTGGTCTATAACCATAGGCCCTGCAGGATATCTATCCCCAAAATATATACATGGATGGGAGAGAGATGCACAGTATACTCCTTTGGGGTAGATTCCCAATTCCCAATGGTTTCAGGCTTGTTTCACTCTGGTAGCATTTCCCCCATATCCACCTATAACAGCAGGGGTCCCAGGAAACTGTTTAGGGCTGCCATAAATCAGTGAGCACTCACTCTTGTGTCTACCAAAGCCAGGACACATTGTACATTCACTAGGGACCAATGAATTGATATTTCAACATATGGCCTCTGGTCCCCACTTGGTCCCTCAAGGCAGGTACCTCAACCTTCCCTTCAAACTATATCGCCCAGTCAGCTTCCTTCCTGTGAGGGTTCAGGCAAGGTTGGGTCACTCTCCAGCAAGAAGTCCCGCAGGTGCAGAGGCTGGACTTAGAGCTTTGTCTCTGGCTTCTGCTTGTTGATCCCCTCTTTAGCCAACAGCCAGAACCACTGCTCCAATTGTTGCCACAGCTCCAGTAAGATTTTATTTGACTTCCCATCCAATTTCTCTTTGTCTGCTCCTGCCTCTATCAAATTAACCCACATTTGGGTCGTCATGATTTTCACGGGGCCCTTTAAGCCCTTTCTCTCAGTAGCAAACCGTTCTCCCTTCCCTGCCCTCACTGCTTCAGTCTCCCCTAAATCTGCCACAGTATGGGTAACTGCATTTATGGACTGCCCTTTATGAGGGGCAAAAATGGCCATTGGGGGCCCAAAGATGGATGGGGAAGCCTTTTGCAGCACCATATCCCTCACAACCACAGTAAACAACTCTTCATCCAGGCCATGATTTACTGGGTTATAAATGGCCTTTTACATGCCCAACTCCCATAACACCTGTTGGAGCTCAGCATACATCTGCCATCTAGCAGGAGGAGATGGTATGCCACCCTGATTGGGGCATACAGTGAAAAGAGTGGCCATCAGCCATTTGAGAAGTGAATGGTTCCCTGGGGTCTGGTGTGCATTCTGTAGTTACTACCACAAGGCAGGATGAGTTGTCAGGGAAGCCATATTTCCCTCTCCTATCCAAACAGGAGGATACTATCCACCCCTACAACCCAGATGTGCAGGAGCCAGACCAATATGGGCTCCAAGGGTTTCTGGCATGACTGGTAGCACAAATCCACCAGCTCCACCTGTGTATTGGGGCTGAACATGGAGTACTCTATGACCTGGTAGGGGGCTGCTCCTCATCCAGAGGGACCTGCAGTTGCTGTTCCTGTATTTTATTGACTACAATTGGGCAGGATTTCGATAGAGAACAGGTCGGTGCCTCCAGCACCACCTTCCACCTCCTTGTTTTTCACCAGTGTATCTTTCACCATTTCTGGAGTTGATGGCAGATTTCTCACCACTCCATAGAGCACTTCCACTGCTATACCGTTTACTTTCTCCACAGCACCTCACTGTGATGCCATCTCAATCTTCAAAAAATCTCTTTCCTCCTCCAAAGAACCCCACAGCTTGTGTTCTCATGCTGTCTCTTCCCATGGTTCTTGCAGGAGTATATCCTTCTCATTTATAGCCTTTTTTTTTTTAACACTGTGAGAAATAGCCAACCCACAGGTCCTGCCACCATGAGGGCACTCTGTTTCTCTAAGGGTCTCCCAATCTTGTGAAGGGCGTCCACCACTGCCTCAGGCATTACCTCCACCTACACCCCTTTCCTGGGGAGGGACCCACTCCCCTGGGAGGAAAGCTATGTTGAACCACATGCCCATTGAGGGACACCCAAATATCTCTTCACCCATAGGGGCACCCCTCAGTACTTCCCCACCCGTAAGGGCAGCCTGCTGAAATACCCCTCCCATGAGGGCAACTTTTTCCATTTTTTTCAGCCTGCAGCGAATTGTGTCAACTATGACAGATATAGTGCCAGAGGTCTCAGCTCCCAGAAAGTTCATTCTGGATGTGGTGAGACTGAATAACAATGGGATGTTGAGGGTAAAAGTTCTTATACCAAGCTTTATTCTCACGGTTACAAGATGAGCACTAGAATCACACCTGTGTCTGGCAGGTCCACAATCTACAATCTGCCTCCACCTCCACACAGAGCACTGGGCAGAGGTCTTTACATAGCAACACAAACCATAATGGCTCACTGCCAACACATGTGCAGTGGGCAAGTAGATTAGCATCAGGTGAGCATCCTGGCCATGGGAACTTCCATTTTCCCTAAAATACAATATTCACTTACATCACCTGGGTGTATACAGGTGTGGGCTGATATGAAGTTCTAGCAAGATCAGAAATTAATTCTGAGAGAATAATGTCCATCCTTTATCACTGAATGAATATTTTTATTATCATGCTAGATAAACAAGATTTGAGAGGTCAGTGACACATCACACTTGAGCACATTTCAAGAATGGTAATCAGAGCATTCTCTAACTAGGTACGGGTGGAGCTGAAGCCAAATGCTTCTAGAATATCATATTCATTCAGTGTCATAATAGTTAGGAGCTGAAAGATGGACCTCTGAAAGCCTTCCTCCACATCACTCCCTTTAATTCTCTGCAGCTCCAATCCATCTGCCCTGATATTTGGGACCACCGGGTGTGAGGAAGGAAAATGAGTACCAAACACATACAGTCTGGCCTGAGTTCAGGGTCAGGCCCAAGTCTGCAGTACATTTGGACTCAGGGCCAGCTTCAATACTGCACTGTGGAGGCTGTCCTGACTTCCAGCTCAGTGAGCCAGGCAGAAACAGTGAGGCACATGGGCATTGTGTTTAATAACATTTATTGCAGGGAAACAGGGATAAAGGGAGGCAAATATCCTTCCCCCAAAAGGTTTATATCTAATTAGAGAAACTACTACCTGCTTTAAAGGGGATAATGAGACAAACGATGGGCCTGAATGATACAGAGACCAGAGCAAAGCAAGGAGAGAGAAATCTTACATGTGAAATAGACCGGAGGAGAATCTTCTAAAAAGGACATTCTGCAGATTGCCACAATACTGAAAAACATAGATTCTTGAAAGCATAGATATGCAAATAATGACCTGTAACTCTTAAAGATAATTCTTATATCCCCTGTGCTCTTCTTTCCTAGGGCAGTGTGAAGTAAACATGCATTTGACTCTGGAAAACTAAATTTGACCAAATTTTACATGTCATGGGTTAATTAAATACATATGCACTCCACATTTTAATTCATTTTCTACTTACCAAGCCAAAGACAAATTAAATGAAAAAAGGAAACTGTACTGTGGCAAGACCAGTTTGAACAACACTGTGATCTTGCTTCTTGCTTATCATTGCCCTAGAAGGATAGGCTCCTAGATAATGCAAAAGTGAGAAAATACAGCCAGATCTGTATGTTTTTCATTTCACATCAAGAGTGCATATATTTGTTTATAGAGACTTCCAGCCATAGGTAGAAATGTTTTGCTAGTATCGATATTATTCTTGGGTAGCTCAGTTGATTTAATTTTGGTACTATTGTGAAGATACAACATAAAGCAAATTTTAAATTAACATGTCCACATTCACACAGCAGGTTCATGACTACAGATTCTCCAAAACTCTTGCTTAAATCACACAAAACAATATCCATACCTGAAAGAGCAAAATCTCCTTTCTGGCTTTCACTTTCTCTGATTAGGAAGGCACCTGTCTGATTTTCTGGATATAATAGTTGTTTTTCGGCATCTCCTCTCTTGATTGCTCCAAAGAACCACCTAAAAAGAGAAAGATAGAAACTTTAATCAACCAATCCTCATTCATTTTTTAACTAGCAAGAAATTTAGCAAGAAACTATTCCAGACTTCCGGGAAGATGGCGGTGTGAGCAGGGCGGCAGAAATTTCCTCCCAACACTACATTTATCTACGAAAACACAGCAGATACATCTATTCCTAAAAGAGAGACGAGAATACACAGGAAAGCGCACAGCGTGCAGCTACACTCGAGAGGACTCGGCACCCCAAGAGGCGGGTAAGATACGGAGCCGCGACCCGGCGGGACCCGAGCCCTCCCCCACCCCAGCGCACCGGCGGGAGGAGAGGATCCAGAGCCGGGAGGGAGTGGAAGTACACCCCGCGAAGTAGCCAGCCCCGGGGATCTGCGTGGGGAGCGCTGACCCACATTGCGCAGTGCAGCAGAGATTGCAGAGACAGAGGGGCAGGATCTGAGCGGGGAACGCGCCAGGGTGCTTGCAGCCGGCTCCCGGGAAGGAAAAAAAAAAAGCACGCACTTTCTTCAGCGGTCTTAAAGAGACAGGAGCCCAGCAGAGGAGCCGGATCGCCCCAACACACTCAGCCCAGCAGGCTGGGAGTCCTGGGGAGTTTCAGATGCGTTAGCTGGCGACTGAGGAAGCGTAGCCATACTTAACACTTCTCACTGAGATCAACAGCCTCCTATTGGTTCCCACCGCTGCCAGAGCGATAAAGGGCCCTGCAGAGAGGCATAGCCACAGCTGTGCAATAGTGGGGCAATAGTGCCACCTACAGCATTCCCACAGAATCTACTTACGGTGGGCGTTTTTTTGTTTTGTTTTTGCTTTTTCATTTCTTTATTTTTTCTTTTTTTCTTTCTTTATTCTTTTTTTTTCTCCTCTTTTTAAAGTCTTAAAGAGCCCAGCTGACATATGTGGCAACTATCAGTGACCAATTCTACAGCCATGAAAAGACAGAGGAATACAGCTCAGACCAAAATCAAGCAGACAACCCCAGAGAGGGAGTCTGAAGGGATGGAAATGCACAGTCTTCCCGAAAAAGAATTCAGAATAAAAGTCATAACCATGCTGATGGAACTACACAGAAATGTGCAAGAGCTGAGGGAGGAAGTGAGGGAAGTGAAGAAAGACAATGCAGAATCAGACAAGCAATCGACGGGCTTAACAGCAGAATAGATGAGATGCAGGAGACTGTTAATGGAATAGAAATCAGAGAACAGGAGTACAGAGAAGCTGAGGCAGAGAGAGATAAAAGGATTTCTGGGAATGAAAGAATATTAAGAGAACTGTGTGACCAATCAAAACGGAACAATATTCGCATTATAGGAGTACCAGAGGAAGAAGAGAGAAAAAGGGATAGAAAGTGTCTTTGAAGAAATAATTGCTGATAACTTTCCTTTGCTGGGGAAGGAAATAGTCTCGCAGTCCACCAAAGCGCATAGCTGTCCCAACACAAGGGACCCAAGGAAGACAACACCAAGACACATAATAATTAAGATGGGAAAGATCAAAGATAAAGACAGGGTATTAAAGGCAGCTAGAGAGAGAAAAAAGATCACCTACAAACAAAACCCATCAGACTATCATCAGACTTCTCAAAAGAAACCTAACAGGCCAGAAGAGAATGGCATGATATATTTAACATTATGAAACAGAAGGGCCTCGAACCAAGAATATTGTATCCAGCACGATTATCATTTAAATATGATGGAGGGATTAAACAATTTCCAGATAAACGAAAGTTGAGAGAGTTTGCGTCTCATAAACCACCACTACAGGATATCTTAAATGGACTGCTCTAGATGGAAGCACACCTAAGGCTAAAAATATGTCACCACAGAAAATAAAATCATAGCAAAGAAAGCAGACCATCCAAATACTAACTAAAGGCAAAGAATAAAACAACTATTATAGAAAGAATGGAGGAGGAGGAATAAGAAGGGATAGAAATAAAGTAACATCAGACTGTGTTTACAATAACTTAACAAGAAAGTTAAGTAAGATTGTTAGATAGTAGAGAAGCAACCCTTGAACCCTTGGTAACCACGAATCTAAAGCCAGCAATGGCAATAAGTACATACCTCTCAATAATCACCCTAAATGTAAATGGACTGAATGCACCAATCAAAAGACACAGAGTAACAGAATGGATAAAAAGCAAGACCCATCTATATGCTGCCTACAAGAAACTCACCTCAAATCCAAAGATACACACAGACTAAAAGTGAAGGGATGGAAAAAGATATTTCATGCAAACAACAAAGAGAAAAAAGCAGGTGTTGCAGTACTTGTATCAGACAAAATAGACTTCAAAACGAAGAAAGTAGCAAAAGATAAAGAAGGACATTACATAATGATAAAGGGGTCAGTCCAACAGGAAGATATAACCATTATAAATATATATGCACCCAACACAGGAGCGCCAGCATATGTGAGACAAATACTAACAGAATTAAAGGAGGAAATAGACAGCAATGCATTCATCTTAGGAGACTTCAACACACCACTCACTCCAGAGGACAGATCAACCAGACAGAAAATAAGTAAAGACACAGAGGCACTGAACAACACACTAGAACAGATGGACCTAACAGACATCTACAGAACTCTACACCCAAAAGCAACAGGATACACATTCTTCTCAAGTGCACATGGAACATTTTCCAGAATAGACCACATACTAGGCCACAAAAGAACCTCAGTAATTTCAAAAATATTGAAATCCTACCAACCAACTTCTCAGATCACCAAGGTATAAAACTAGAAATAAATTTTAGAAAGAAATCAAAAAGGCTCACAAATACATGGAGACTTAACAACACTCTCATAATTAATCAGTGGGTTAACGACCAAATCAAAACAGAAATCAAAGAATATATGGAGACTAATGACAACAACAACACAAAGCCACAACCTCTGTGGGACGCAGCAAAGGCAGTTCTAAGAGGAAAGTATATTGCAATCCAGGCCTATTTAAAGAAGGAAGAACATTCCCAAATGAATAGTCTAAAGACACAATTACTGAAATTGGAAAAAGAAGAACAAATGAGGCCCAAAGTCACCAGAAGGAGGGACATAATAAAGATTAGACAAGAAATAAATAAAATTGAGAAGAATAAAACAATAGAAAAAATCCTTAAAACCAAGAGCTGGTTCTTTGAAAAAATAAACAAAATAGATAAACCCCTAGCCAGACTCATTAAGAGAAAAAGAGAATCTACACACATAAACACAATCAGAAATGAGAAAGGAAAAATCACGACGGACCTCACAGAAATACAAAGAATCATAAGAGAATATTATGAGAATCTATATGCTAAGAAGCTGGAAAACATAGAAGAAATGGACAACTTCTTAGAAAAATACAGCCTTCCAAAACTGACCAAGCAAGAAACAGAAAAACTAAACAGACCAATCACCAGTGACGAAATCGAATTGGTAATCAAAAAACTACCCAAGAACAAAACCCCTGGGCCTGATGGATTCACCTCTGAATTCTACCAGACATATAGAGAAGAAATAACACCAATTCTCCTTAAAGTTTTCCAAAAAATAGAAGAGGAGGGAATACTTCCAAACTCATTCTGTGAAGCCAGCATCACTCTAATACCAAAACCGGGCAAAGACCTCACCAAAAAAGAAAATTACAGACCAATATCCCTGATGAACGTAGATGCAAAAATACTCAACAAAATATTAGCAAATCAAATTCAAAAATACATCAAGAGGATCATACACCATGATCAAGTGGGATTCATCCCAGGGATGCAAGGATGGTACAACATTCGAAAATCCATCAACATCATCCACCACATCAACAAAAAGAAGAACAAAAACCACATGATCATCTCCATAGATGCTGAAAAAGCATTTGACAAAACCCCCAAAGGAGTATACTGTGCATATATCTCCTATCCTGATTAAAACTCTCAACAAAATGGGTATAGAGGGCAAGTCCCTCAACATCATAAAGGCTATATATGACAAACCCACAGCTAACATCATACTTAACGGCGAGACGCTGAAAGCTTTTCATCTAAGATCGGGAACAAGACAGGGATGCCCACTCTCTCCACTGTTATTCAACATAGTACTGAGGTCCTAGCCACGGCAATCAGACAAACAAAGACATACAAGGCATCCAGATTGGTAAAGAAGAAGTCAAATTGTCACTATTTGCAGATGACATGATACTGTACATAAAAAACCCTAAAGATTCCATTCCAAAACTACTAGAACTAATATCTGAATTCAGCAAATTTGCAGGATACAAAATTAACACACAGAAATCTGTTGCTTTCCTATACATTAATGATGAACTAACAGAAAGAGAAATCAGAAAAACAATTCCATTCATAATTGCATCAAAAAGAATAAAATACCTAGGAATAAATCTAACGAAGGAAGTGAAAGACCTGTACTCTGAAAACTACAAGACACGCCTAAGAGAAATTAAAGAGGACACTAACAAATGGAAATGCATCCCATGCTCTTGGCTAGGAAGAATAAATATTGTCAAAATGGTATACTACCTAAAGCAATCTACAGATTCAATGCAATCCCTATCAAACTACCAACAGCTTTCTTCAATGAACTGGAACAAATAATTCTAAAATTCATATGGAACCACAAAAGACCCCGAATAGCCAAAGCAATCCTGAGAAGGAGGAATAAAACAGGGGGAATTACACTCCCTGACTTCAAGCTCTACTACAAAGCCACAGTAATCAAGACAATTTGGTATTGGCACAAAAACAGACCCACAGACCAGTGGAACAGAATAGAAAATCCAAACATTAACCCAAACATATACAGTCAATTAATATTTGATAAAAGTGCCTTGGATATACAATGGGGAGATGACAGCCTCTTCAGCAGCTGGTGTTGGAAAAACTGGACAGCTACATGTAAGAGAATGAAACTGGACTACTGTCTAGCCCCATACACAAAGGTAAACTCAAGGTGGATCAAAGACCTGAATGTAAGTCATGAAACCATAAAACTCTTAGAAAAAAACATAGGCAAAAATCTCTTGGACATAAACATGAGCAACTTCTTCATGAACATATCTCCCCGGGCAAGGGAAACAAAAGCAAAAATGAACAAGTGGGACTATATCAAGCTGAAAAGCTTCTGTACAGTAAAGGACACCATCAGTAGAACAAAAAGACATCCTACAGTATGGGAGAATATATTCATAAAAAACGTATCTGATAAAAGGTTGACATCCAAAATATATAAAGAACTCATGCACCTTAATAAACAGAAAGCAAATAATCGAATTAAGAAATGGGCAGAGGACATGAATAGACACTTCTCCAAAGAAGAAATTCAGATGGCCAACAGGCACATGAAAAGATGCTCCACATCGCTAATCATCAGAGAAATGCAGATTAAAACCACAATGAGATATCACCTCACACCAGTGAGGATGGCCAACATCCAAAACACAAACAACAACAAATGTTGGCGAGGATGTGGAGAAAAGGGAACCCTCCTACACTGCTGGTGGGACTGCAAATTAGTTCAACCATTGTGGAAAGCAGTATGGAGGTTCCTCAAAAAACTCAAAATAGAAATACCATTTGACCCAGGAATTCCACTCCTAGGAATTTACCCTAAGAATGCAGCAGCCCAATTTGAAAAAGACAGATGCACCCCTATGTTTATTGCAGCACTATTTACAATAGCCAAGAAATGGAAGCAACCTAAGTGTCCATCAGTAGATGAATGGATAAAGAAGATGTGGTACATATACACAATGGAATATTATTCAGCCATAAGAAGAAAACAAATCCTACCATTTGCAACAACATGGATGGAGCTAGAGGGTATTATGCTCAGTGAAATAAGCCAAGCCGAAAAAGACAAGTATCAAATGATTTCACTCATATGTGGAGTATAAGAACAAAGAAAAAATACTGAAGGAACAAAACAGCAGCAGACTCACAGAACCCAAGAACGGACTAATAGTTACCAAAGGGAAAGGGACTGGGGAAAATGGGCGGGAAGGGAGGGATAAGAGGGAAAAGGGGGCATTACGATTAGCAGATGTAATGTTGGGGGGGCATGGGAGGGTCTGTACAACTCAGATAAGACAAGTAGTGATTCTATAGCATCTCACTACGCTGATGGACAGTGATTTTAATGGGGTTGGTGGGGGGGACCTGATGAAGGGGTAGTTTAATAACCATAATATTGCACATGAAATTGTAGATTAATGATAATTAAATTATATTAAGAAAATACACTTAACATATAGCCCAGCAAATCTCACTATTAGGTATTTAGCGAAAAGAAATGCAAACAAAAGGCCACATGAAAATCTATATGCTTTATTCATAATTACCAAAAACTGGAAAATGTGCATCAACAGAAGAATAAGCAAACTTGTAGCGCACCCACATAATCCCATGCTACTTATCAATTAAAAAGGACTTCTGGTATGTGTAATAACATGGTTGAATCCCAAATGCATTATGCTAAGTAAAGAAGCTGGATTTTTCAAAAGGTTACATATTGTATGATTCCACTTATATGATATTTTGGGAGGGGTAAAACTATAGTGATAGGAAACAAATCAGCAGTTGCCAGAGAAGGACAGGGAGAAGGGAATGACTGAAAAAAGTTTTGGGGAGTGGTGGCAATGTTTCATATCTTGGTTGTGGTGGTGGTTAAACAACTGCATGCCTTTGTCAAAATTCACAGAACAAGGGTGAATTTAACTGCATGTAAATTATAGCTCAATTAAAGAACTGACTTAAAAAAATAAGAGGGCCAGTCCAAGAGCTCCAACATTCAAGTAATAAGAACTGAAAGAGGGAATGAAGAAAATGCAAAGGAGGAGAAATCGATAATAAAATTTATCAAGAAAATTTCCCATAACTAAAGGACAAGTTTTCCAGATTGATAGTGCCCACCCAGTGCCCAATGTGCCATAGAATGGATGAAAATAGACCCATACCAAGATACAGAAAATCATGGATTTACTGAATGCTAGAGACAAACAGAAGATACTCCAGGCTTTCAAAGGGAAAAACAGGTTTACACCAGAAGATCATTCTCAGACATCTCAACAACAAATACAGAAATCTAAATGGCAGTGGAACAATGCCTTTAAATATCAGCAGGAAAATAGTTTCCAACCTACAATTCTACTCCCAGCCATACTATTATCCAAATGATAAGACAAAAATAAGATAAATTCAGAAAAAATTTACTTCCCATACTTCTCCAGAAAGCTAATGGATGGCTCCACCAAATCAGGAAAGATGGAGAGAATACAGCAAGGAGGGGATCCGATACAAAAGAGGGAATCCCCAGGATGAAGGGAAAGGGAAATCTGCCCTCCCCTCCAGCCCCCAAAGTGAGTTGCACTCTTAACATAGGGGGAACTAGTTCTGTATGAAGCAGGCCGAAAGACCTGGGGAAAAGGGGATTAATAGAATACTTGATGTGTCAGAACATCCTGAGATAACCTTAGACAATTGCAAAGGGCTTGGGTTTGATTGGTGATAAGGTCAAAGAACACAAAGCAAAAACACAAGGCAATTTATAAATTCCACAGAGAAAAAAAAGTTTCATAAGAAAGTAAAAGTATTGGGGGGGGGGCACGGGGAGGGCTGTACAACTCAGAGAAGACAAGTAGTGATTCTATAGCATCTCACTATGCTGATGGACAGTGACTGTAATGGGGTTGGCGGGGGGGACCTGATGAAGGGGTAGTTTAATAACCATAATATTGCACATGTAATTGTAGATTAATGATACCAAAATAAATTATAAAAAAAAAAGAAAGTATTCTAATGTCAGAAAGGTTTGACATTCTTTAGTAAAACTATTACAGGCTTTTCATACTTGAGATGTTTTTCTGGATATGTGTACCCCTTACCAGGAGTCTTTTAAAAATTACAGAATAGGGATTTGGCTGATGTCTGCTACCAAATCCCTTCACACACCTGCATCCTGTCTGAGGTCCAGTACCCTCCTTGTGGCAAATTCAAAGCCTCCAGGGTGGATCTGCCACAGAAGCCGACTGTGTTTCATACTCTAAAATTACTCTTCATCACCATCGAACTGTCCACTGCCCAACACATAGCACAGGAAAAGACATTCCAAAGGATTCACATATTTCACATTAAAGTGTGAATTATTAAAAATGTCCTTCTCTGGACACTAATTCCCTTCTTTCCCTACTTCGATTACTGTCCAACCCACCATAAAATGAGGTGAGTTGTGCAGTTTAGGAGGAATTTACTAATATAAAGGAAATTTTCATCATTGGAGAGATGATGTGAAGAAGATACTTCTGCATGAGAAGTATCTTAGTGCCACCTTCATGTCTTATCTTTACTCTCTAATCCTTAACACTCCAGGAATATACAGTCAGATACTGAACATACTAATTTGTGAATATGATCAACCCCAACTAAGAATTACAGATTCAACATCAGAGCCAGTCTAAAATATAGGTCAAGTTGGGAGATACCAATGGGATAATAAGAGGAAACTGAGAAATCTTGCTTTTCAGTAATGACTCCTCACTATAGGG
Organism: Smutsia gigantea; assembly: GCA_032199065.1. Lineage (NCBI taxonomy): Eukaryota > Metazoa > Chordata > Mammalia > Pholidota > Manidae > Smutsia > Smutsia gigantea. Next base: position 83,052 of record JAVSCE010018305.1, read on the forward strand.
TTATAAAGTTGATCTTTATCATTAATGATTTTAAGTAAAACATCTTTTCAGGTATCATCTTTAAAAATGTAAACACTCGAAGATTGGAAATGTAGTCCTGAGGGAACTGCAAGCTGGGTGAGGAAATATAACAAATGCAAGGTGTTTGTTTACCATTTTTCCAATCATCAAATTGCAAATTACATGATGTTAACTGTATTTATTCATCAGGATTTGCCAGGTTATTTTGGTGTAATGAAAAACTCCAAAAATCTCTGGCTTAAGACAACAAAGATTTGTTTTTCACACAGGCACATGTCCACTGAAGGTCGTCTGGGGCTCTGCTACATGTTTGTCTCTACGTCTGCCAGGGAATTTGCATTTCCATATCGCTGATTGCCAAGGCAGGATTAGAAAATGTGGCAAATCACAAGATGTTTCCTTAGGCTTCTATTTAAAGCTTCTACTAAAGAATGAACCGTTGGCAAGTAAGTCATATGTTGGAGCCTAAACACAAAGAGAATAGAAATGCAATCCCACCATTTCCCAGAAGGCTGAGAACTGGAAACCTTTGGTAAAGTACCCTAATGACTACCACACTGATTCAATATCAGGGGTCAAACTGATGTCCAACCGAAATTATGGAAGGTATGGAAACATTCAAAGTGGCCATATAATGAAATCATAGAAAAACAGAACTTCATGTTTTCTACTACTGCAGAAATAGGTCAATAGAATAACTGAACATAATAGCAACAAAAAAACTCAAACCTAAACATACAAATTAGTGATGATTCAATAAATAATACCTGTACCATTAATAATCCATGTGAAAGAAATTAATTCATATTACTACAGCATACACAATAATTCTACACAGAATATTGGACGAGGGATAGTGTCTTGGACAAGATGAAAAGAAATAGACATACACACCTTAAGGGAAAGGATTGACAGTATTTATTACATCACAATTAAAAACTTCTGCAACAGAAAGATTACCATCAAATAAAATTAAAATACAAGCCACAGATGTGGAGAAAACATTTGTAAAGTATACAACCAAGAATATGATTAGTATTCAGATTATGTAGTGATCTATAATCAATTTTTAAAAAGGCAACACAGTAGAAAAGTTGGCACAGTATATAATTAGACAGTTCATTGAAAAAGAAAACCTAATAATGAACAAAAATAAGGGAAGAAGCATAGCCTCTATTTGTGCTGGTAATTAGGAATACTAGGAATATTGAATATAAAAACAATGAAGTACAATTTCATACTTTTTAGGCTGGACAAATGTTAAACTCTCACATCCAAGCAGTGGGGAAAATGTGAAACAAGGACCTCATGCAAGTGACAATATAATTTGGTACAACTAATTAAGGGAGCAATTTGGCAAAATCTGGTAAAGCTGAATATCTGCATACTACTTAATTTCACTCCTAGATTATAGAGTATATGTGCTCAAAGAAATATACCACAGGAACCTTCACTGGGGAGTCCTAGCATTGAAAAATTGGGAACAACCTAAATGTCCATCTTAGGAAAACAGGTAAATTTAGTTATGGATATAAAATGGAACACTAAATGTCAGTTAGAGCAAGTAAATTGTTGAGGGACAAGAGAAGCTGAAGAATGATACATACCATTAAAATGCCACTCATATGAAGTTTAAGCAAACATATAAAAAATTTTTATGGCTACGCTCATGCTTAGTGAAAGCTACTAGTTAAAAATGCTCAGGCAGTTTTTTTAAGTTCCTTTTCCAGAAATGGCCAAATTTCTTCACACAAGCAAAGAAGAAAATATTTCAACAAAGAAACAACATGGATACTGATCAACTCCATGCATTTTCCTAATTCCAAGTGCACTGATTTTCCATCAACATTAAAATTTTTGATCAAAATGTAAATATGTAAACTTTTACAAGAATTACAATTTATCTAGCAGATTAAATACTTAGAAGTATGATTATATCTTCTATATCTCACTATTCGCAAGAATAAACACTCCATTATATAAGTTTTATGTGCTTAAAACTTTGTACCCTAGATAATCAAATCTATCTGATGTATTTTCTATGCCCAATGTATTTATAAGATAAGCAAGCAGTTTTTGTAAAAAAAAAAAAAAAGGTTAAAGATAGAGTAATTTTACTACATTTGTAAAGAGAAACTCTGTGTAATTTTTTTTTAATCCTTCTGTGTCTCGCAATTATGGATCTGTGTATGATAGCTTGGTACACTTTATAAGACAAATCACACTGGTATTGAATCCATAGTAACATATGAATGTAAATATTTGACTGTATGTATCAGTTCACTTAATACCTGGGATTTTACTCGGCTGAGCTACCATCAGGAAGTAAAGAATATAAATGAAAATTTGTTTCTGGATGTAGTATCATTATAGTACCATTTTTCATGCTCAAAGACGATTCAAGTTCTATAGATTGTGATCTGTCGTGTGTATGCTGCTGTCGAGACTAATGAGCAAACGATAGTTCTCTCCACTCTCTGCTCGTGTGAAAATTGTTCCTTAACTTGTGGTTTGAGCTCCTGGCAGAACTGTCATTCTCCTCAGTCCTGCCTTGTAGAGCCCCTGCGGGCCCCATATGGAAAGGCAATGCACACCAAAGACCTAATCGTCTACCGCAGCCATTTTCAATGCTCTCCTTAAGCTGTAGCTCTGTGTGCTGTAAGCAGAGGAGCTGAGAGGGCTTCAGAATATCCTAGGAGGTATGAAGCATCAGGAGAGAGTCATATAGATCAGTGATCCTCCAAGAGTGGTTCCTAGACCAGGAGTGTCAGCATCGCATGGAAACTTGTTAGAAATAGAAATTCGCAACACTGACACCGTATCTACTAAATCAGAGACTCGGGGGCTGGGGACTAGTACTCTGGGTCTTAGAATCCCCAGGTGAGTCCGATGCACACAGAAGTTTGACGATCACTGTTCTGTACTGAGGTACAGAGATAGTAAAGAAATTAGAAATTTAAAGAGGAGAGCTAAGGATCAGAGTTTGGCACTTAGAGAAAAATGTCTGATAAAACGACACGACAGACACACACATACATTTTATTGATATTTAATGAAACTAATCTTTATTGTTATGCCACACTTGCCATGAAAGAGATCTTGATTACAAAATAACCAAAAAGGAAAACAGACCCATAATATCCTATAACCTGGGAGGAAGAAATGCTTCAATTAGATGAAAATGGAGGGAAAAAATACAATCTCTTTTGGATGAAAGGAGTATGTAATTGAAGTCTAAGATTTATTTTGCATACATTTATGAGTGTCTAACTGTGCAAATTCTGTAGCACTGATGTAGAAAGATCTGCAAGACATATTGTTAGATGAAAGAGGTTAAGTCACAGAATAATGGGAATGCTATAGTTTTACTTACACTTTAAAAACCAACAAACCAAGAATCATATGTACTTACTGCTCCAGAGATTAGTGAGAGGTGACAAAAATGATGACTTTACCTTTTACTCCACATTATGATTTGGATGTTTACAATGAGATGTAGTTTTATATCATTTTACAGTTCATTTAAACATAAAAAAGGTAAAGATACCAATTAGGAATATGCTATAAAATCTACATGTTGTAAAGATTGGGACTAGACACCTTGACAATTAGAACTGATATAAATAAGAAAAATACCAAAGGAATATGGGAAAGACGATTTTGCATGAGCAGTGGAACAACTGGAAGATCAAATGTGACACCAGGGTTTCAAATTTGGATGACTGAGGGATAATACTCACAGCAACACATTAATGGCAGAGTATAGTCACGATTCAGAGCTACAGTACCTCACTGGGTAGGTGATTAACCTCCCTATGCCTGCGTATCCTCATTTCTTAGTGGGAATAATAACAATTACTATGTAGGTTTGTTTGGTGATTAAGAAAAATGACATATATAAAGTGCTTGATGCTTGGCCACATAGGCTTAGCACCTATTTTAAGAAAACAAATTTACAGGAGAAATTATATACCTGGGTTAGACATGCTGGATTTGAAGTCACGGTGGAACATGAGCAAATATGTGAATATGATCTCACTTCTCTGTATTGAGTTTCCTCCCAAGTGACTTTTCTGTCCCGCGTACCATTCTTGACTAAGACATGCTGCCACCAGGTGGCAGTATGCCATTTTACTAATCCAGAAAGGCTAACTAAAGCTATAATGTGATTAACCGGAGGTTATTTTACAAAAATGACAAATTAGGTCTTTAGAAAACAACAGAATTTATGTAGTGTTACTGAATATTAACATTGAAATAATTAGAGATATTGATCAAAATTTAGGGAAATCAACATGTAAATAGGTATGGCACCTCCATTAATGTTTCCTCATTTTGGCTAATAGTCTTATTCTGTCTACTCTGCTGCCTCAGTACCTACCGCAAAGTAGGTGCCTAGGATGCTCATAATTCCAATCAGATATAGGTAGTTTCCTTCTACATTTTTTAAAGCGAAAACCCATCCCAGTAACTGCTAAGGTTTACAAAGTATTACATATAATTTATTTTCCTAATGCCTCCCTAAAAACCAACATAGTTGGCATTAAACCACAGTAGACAGACCCTGAAAAACATAAAAATGGTCCCAGAAAAACACCTGTATCCTCTCATAAATTCCAGAGAAAGTGGGTAGATCAACTTGACAAAATCACCCATGGGGAAAGTGACCTAGGATGACTTTCCCAATGGGAACACAGGGTTAGGAATGTCTTTATTGTCATCACAGTTACACGTTATGATGGATCAAATCACCTGTCATTCTTACCAGTGTGGCTAGGGAAGCATCAGTGACACTAAATTTGTAAAACACCTACAGTTTGCAGGTGTGACTCATACACACAGGTTACAGAGCGTCAGATCACACTCATAATTACATTAAGTCATTTATCATATCTAAATGTAAGGCTTGGACCCACAGTCCTTTGACCTATTGTGGTTCTATACGATTCATTTGCATTTAATCTATGTTTTAGCAGCATTGCCAGGAGAACCTCCAGGAAGTTCCTTCATGTCCAGGTAATCACATCTCTCCCTTCTATAAATCCCCTTAGACCCAGCATCGCCCTTGTCTCATAATCAGTGAGCCCTGCCACTCTTTGCCCACTCATATAACATAAGGACAAAGAAAAAATAATGCTTACATGTATTTTATTTTTCATTCTCTCCTTTCTATTTCCCCCACACAACCTTTGTCCAATTCATCATCAGGAATAGGATATGGCAATATTTTACTCTCTGTTCTCTTCAATATTAATAGCTTCTGCTTATTTATCACATACAAGGAGCTAGGCATTGTTACAAGTTTTACATGCATTATTTCAGTTCCTCCCCCTTGGCCACATGATCACTAAATTAATAATCTGGAAATAATCTGGCACATCTCTCCAGTATATACATGTGAATAAGATTTAAGGATTCCCTTTGCTTATGGAATAAATACTTATTAACCTGGAATTTCAAGCCCCCCACCATCTGGACACTAGCCATTTCTTCAACATTATCTTCCCTATGTCAACTCTCAGCTGCAGAAAAGTTCATACGCTTACCACTATTTGTAGTGGCATTACCTAAACTTGCCTACCCAGAATTCCTACAGTACTCAGTGACGACCCTTCCAGTTTGACATGTAGCCTACAAAAACTAGCACTGCATTTTTTTCCCTCTCTTTACTGAGCTACAGATGTCCCCAGCACAAACACTGAGTCTGATAACTCCCACATGCCTTTTGAAGCTGTTAAATACTTATTGATCAAACAATTAATACATTGTACCTCAATGTAGGCATTTTATATAGCCTTTTGGTGTATACTGAATGTTGAACTTTAGATAATGCCTGTGTTTTCATGTGACCTTTTATTTGTGTTTGCCAAGAAGCTTGGAGTTTAAAGGGCTTTAGGGAGAAAGAAGCCTTATCTGCTCCAGGCCAGCTGCAGCACAGATTCGAATGTTAATTGGCCTCAGACCACAGATTCCAATCTGACCATGCTTTTCTTCCAAACAGAACACTTGCTTATGAATGTAAAGATCCAAAATGAAGCTGGTTTTTCTGTCCTCCAAAATATGAGCTTATCAGGGCTGCACACATGTAAAGAATGTGTGATAAATTGACAATGTTGTATCCAATATCTGAAGTAGGACTTGCAAGTCGCACAGAAACCAGGAAGCTCCTTCCTTGCATCATTTGATAAAAGTTTTTTTGTTGCTGTTGTTTACTTTCACAATCATCATAAAAGGGGAATTTTGAAGAAACTTTCTTAGAGAGGAACTAAGGTGAATAATTGGTACTTAACCCCGTGAGGACAGTGCTTGTAGAAGAATCTGACTACAACCTGGACCCACTTCCCTATGTATGGTAACCAAAAGTATTCAATTCCTTGCAAGAAGTTTATGAAGAATACAACAAAATTCAGATAAACATTCAATCTCAAGGCACCGTTTTGGTTTCATGACCACCCCCTATTTGTATAAAAGGCAATGGAAGCTAATACTGGTTTCTCTTTTAAAATGAAAAACAAAGTGTGTATGTATATAATGGCATTTCTGATCATCAATCTGAAATACAAATGTAAATTTTAATCTATTTGCTTTGTTTTTATACATTTATGATAATGTTTGTCCTAGAAACTAACATAATATGGATTAGAGTTGAAAGTAGCAATCATTAGTTTCTGTGTCACATCCAAAAAAAGTAAATGCAGTTGATTTTATAATGCCTGGGAAAATGCCTTACTTCACAAACCACCAATGATCATTCTGCTTGTTTCTATGAATAAGCTTTTAGGCAGTAGTACGAGTCTTAACAGTTACATCGGGCACTAATTTTAGAAGTGACAACCCCACTTAATTTCCTACCAAAAAAAAAAACCCAATAGTCATCTCCTCTCATGAATCTCATTTCCTTTCTCATCCCAAGAAGGAAAAATAAAAGGAATTTTTTTAATTCACTAAATTTTAAAGAACTTTAATCCCTAGTGTCATGAATATTATCTCAGTCCCACTTTATTTAGAACACTAAGTATTCTTTAAAAGAACTACAAAATAACTTGTTCTTTGGGCATCGCCTTCATGGAATAAACAAGGCCAAATGCTGAGTCTAGTCAGCTGGCAGTCTGTGTGCGCCCTGCTCAAGATGGGTTCATGATGCCGTACTCTGTACTTGGCAGCCCACTCAGCACTTCCTGGATCCAGTTTCTGTTACAAAAAGAAAAAAGGGAGATATCTGTCTTCTTTTAGGCTTATACCAGAGGTGACATTCAAACTGTCTTATGACTGATACAGCACACGCACATGCCATCAAAACAGACCAGCCAAGTCGGGGGCTTATGTATAAGTTCCAGCAAAGGTACCTACCAGTTTTACACTAAGTGATGCACATGTCGTAACTTATCTTCATTAAACACTTTTTCCCCAAGACAAGATAGTATCTTTAAGCTATCTTAATCTTTTATTACCTTACAAGGTAATACTGATACTGTTTTCTATGTGCCTGATATTCTAAAATATGTCAGCTAACATTTATTTCATACTATCTGGAGGACAGATAAAAAATCAAAAGAGCGAAAGAAGACTATATTTCTTTGCCATTAAGGGACCTAGAGTATTAAGGGAGGAATAAAACACCATTTTACCTGAGTAAATAAATCAAGAAAAAATTGATAAAAACAAAAAGAGCATCTAATTGCCAAGATGTGCAGTCAGAGATATGAACACCCAGTCGGGTGTCAATGATGGGAGCCTTCTTAAAGAAAATACGCTTTGAATAAGCATTTGGAAGAGACCAGAAATCCAAAGAAATGAATGACAAGGGCATGCGCACAGGTGAAGAACCAACGAGGTGTGTGTGAGCAGATTGGTTTGGTGGGCAACACAGGGGAAGAGGGCCCGTTAAAGGAAGAAGCAGGAAAACTAAAATCAGTTCTTTGATGTTTATAAATAATTCCATGTGGAAGCTACTAACTCCATGAAAGAAGCAGATCTTCAGTAAAATTCAAAAGATACAGTACGAGAATGTTAAGATATTCCATTTAAGATTTCAGCTCTGAGCACATCAGCAAAAGTGACAGGAAAAATTGACTTGTTTTTTTAAAATTGTTTAATGAACAAATTTAAGAGGTGGAAGCGTGGAGGGTGGGAGCAAGGAAGAATTATTCTATAGGAGGAAATAGGAGAGGTGATCAGAATGTTAGAGCTAGAAAGAAATTTTCATTTGAGGGTCCATGCGTAAACCTCTGAAACTTACTTGTGTTTTAACATATATATGAATTTTCTCGGAAGAGAGTCTGGTGTTTCATTAAACTGTCAATGATATCTGTGACAGAAACTACCCATCACGTTCAATAAGGCTTTGTTTTTTACACAGATTCACACAAGAGCTGGTGCAAAGCTAATGTCACAGCCTACCACCATACAATTCATTCACTCTTTCACTTTTCATTCAACAATTACTTATTGAGCATCTACTATGTGCCAGGCACAGCTCCGGTTGATAGAAATACAGCAATGAATGGAAACACCCAAATAGTCCTGCCTTTGTGGAGCTCACACTAATGAAGAAAGACAGGTGATAAAATAAATGAGTAATTATACAATATGCTCAAAGGTAATAAGTGCAAAGGAGAAAAATAATGATGCAATGTAAGGAAGAAAAAGAATGCGTGTTTAAAATCACTCTCAGTGGGGAGCAGTATGTGGCAGGTGGAATTCCAGAGGGTTTTCTTGTGGGTTTCTAAAGTTAATCAGAATGGAGCTGTAGAGAAAATTTGGATAGAATCTTTCAGAGGACAGTGAGGAGTCCAGTCCACTCTAGAACTGAAGCCAATATCCAGATTTCTCAACTGCTGCTTGAACATTTTTTTTTTAAGAAGTAAACAAAGTCTATCAATTTCACTCATTTCTATCTATGGAAATGCAAAACACCAGAAACTGCAAATATCTTCCAAAGGTTTCCTTGGGGGTTATGGCTTTTTAGCCAAAGATAAATGAACAATCTGTTTAACAGGAAGGTACTGTTTTATGAAAAATTACTATACATAGAATAGAAATAACATTTCTAATTATAATGGAAAAATTAAAGCAGGAAATCTTCACAGATATCACTAAAAGCCATAAAAACAGAATGTTTAAATGAAATTGTCCTTCACGTTTGTTCTTCAAACATACAACGAAGAACAAAATCTCTATTGTCTAATCTTAATTCCTACATGGCACAGAGACACACACTTATATATAGATGTGAATGTATGGATGTGTGTGCATGTCCACAGCCACCATCACAGATGCACTATTTTCACTGCTTTTTAGGTGTTTAAATGAAGCAGGTGTCCCCAGGCAGACAAGGGGTGAGACGGAGTCTATTTAAGCTCAAAATGGATGCACACGTTGTCTTTTTTTTTAATTAGTAATTTGACCCTGTGCACCCAGCCACCCGCTAAACCTTACTGTCATTAATAATTACCAATAATAATGTCAGCATTTATAACTGAATTTATTTGTTTATAATGCAATAAATGCTACCCATTGGACTTTGAAATGGTAGAAGCTGAAGATGTCCACAAAGAGCTTGTTCCTATCAAAAGGGAAGCCAGAAGCAGTGCCAGAAAATACACCTTTTGTTTTCAGTGTCAACAAGCTATTTGTCAGGAAACAAAAGGAAGGCTCTGCCAGCACTGGGGCTTTCTGAAGAAAAAAAAAAACAAGGATTTTTCCGAAACCTGAAAATTAATTCTCTGCTTTCTTGTTTACAATTAAAGGAAAACACAGTTACACAAGTATATTACAGCCTCATTCCTCTGAGCTGTGATGGAGAAAGGCTGCCTCAGAGAAGGGAAGTCCCCCCGCCCTCCCACACCGCCATACACACCAGTGCCGCTTAACTTCCTCCTGGGCCTCAGATATCAAACTACAATTTGCCTAAGAATACCTGGGGAGATGGTGTACAGGGCAAATGCCCCCAGGTCCAGGTGGGGTGCCGGCAGCTGCAGGGACCCAAGTGCAGCAGAGTGTTCTTAGGGAGGGAGCCCAAACCACATTTTGAAAAGTACAGCCCTATTTTTGAAGATAGGGACTTTCTCTCATTTCTTCTACCCTTCCCCAAACTTTTTTCTCTGTAGTTCACGCTCCCCCACACTGGACACGGCTCTCTTATTTTCAACCCATCCAAAACATTATAAATTCAGTCCAAATTTTGTACAATATTTGTGCAGAGAAAAGATTTAAGTACCATCTAGAGTACAAAACAAGTTCAAACACATAGCAGAAATGTCTATTCATAGAAATTTAATATCTTTTCCCCTAAAAAGGAAACTCCCCAAAACTTCTTTTCCCTCAGGACCAGGGTTGCTAAGGCCCCCTTCATCACCTACCTCCTCCCAACCAGGCTTTTACAACAAAATACCTCCAACTTTTGTATGTAAAGCAATTTGGTTCTCTCACCAACCTTCATTCCAAACTAGATTCTGAGCCGCCTTCTTTATGCACCAACAGACATATTAAGTTGTTCTCCTCAATAAAGGCCCATCCACTCCAGGTCTTGATTCTCAACAGCACAAACAGCCAGAGCTTTGAAAATAGAGTTTTCTTTAGAACATCAAATGCTTAGGCAGAGTATCATTGCCCATAGCAGAGGGTAGCAGAGAAATTATGCTTAGTCTTAATGTCAAGAGCAAGTTCATATCCAAGGAGAAGGGAGAAGGGACAAAAGTTTTTCCAGTTACATCTGTATTTTAAATAATGCAGTCTTATTAAAATAATGAACTTCTAGGTTAGAGCACTTGTTCTCTGAGAGTGTTCTCATAAGAGGACAAACTCCAAAGAAAGTGTAAATATTTTTTTGTAAATAGGATGCAAGTGTGAAAAAACTGCATATGCTCTGCCTGGATGGCCACCTTACTAATTACCAAATGGCAATTAAATTAAATAAGATTATATTATATAATCTTGGTGATTCAAAGACTTTTCCAGGTATTAAACACCATGCTGGAGAAGGGATTAAAAATGGTGACATGAGAGGTGAGACACAGGCATCCTCCTAAAACCTCACATAATACGAAAATGTAATTAATACAACTAATCCTGAAAGAGCAACAGGAAAGAGGACTGCCCCAGACTGCATATACCTGGAGAAAAGGGCAGGCCTCACAGAACAGGGTAACATACCAAAGCTGTGGCCCTGTGGGACCCAAGCCCTTCCCCCACCCCAGCTCACCTGCACGGAGGGAGTGGAGGCCCAGGACTGCTGAATACCTAAATCGGGAGATCTGTTCTGGGAGAACAAACCTACAATTCCTGGTGCTGGCATGATACTCTCGTGATTACAGGGTTGGAAAGCTAAGATAGGCAGAATTCCTGGAGAGACTGACATTCCAGCTGCCTGTGGAAAGCAGGAATCCATATCCAGCCGCTCTGGGACGAAAGAAAGGTGGGCAGTCTGAGAGAATTCCTAACAAGGAAGCCAGTAGCAAGAGAGCTCCTAAGGGGGCAAGGACTGCACAGAGCTTACTGCTCAGGAGAGAGGACAGGTAGACAAAATTCTCCAGGTGCACTCTGCCCAGCAGGTTGGGAGCTATGTCCATATAGACTCTCATATTCAAGGAGGAAAAAGAAATCTTCCTCCTTAGATGATGTTCAGGTGCTCCAGCTCCGTAGCTGGCTAAACAGCTCCAAAGACCCCGTCCGTGACATGCAGCCTACTGAGACTTCCTCCTGGCCAGCCCCACCTGGCTCGCAAACTGGCAAAAACTACCCTGGCGTTAGGCCAGCCACAGGGAAGATCTGTCTACAGCAACTACAAACGCAAAGATTAGAGGCTTATACCTGAGTGCTCGGGTGACTGGTTCAGGCAGTGGAGACAGGCATAGCAGCCGGGTAGGAGGCAACAGTTCTTTCCTCCCCCAGGCACCAATACCACTCCCCTGCAATACCCGACACTGTTTCAGGGGCTGAGCAGCTCCAGGGAGTACAGCTACTGGGCGCTAGAGGGGGCAAAACACAAATATGAAACACAAAAGGAACCTGGTTCAGAGTAAAATTATTAATACCACTCCTGAGAAGGACTTAAATGACATCGACCTCAGGACTATTCCTGAAAGGGAGTTCAAAATAAAAATCATTAACATGAAGGTATGGAAAGGTATTCAAGAACTCAGAAATGGCACAAAAGACCACGAATAGCCAAAGCAATCCTGAGAACGAGGAATAAAACAGGGGGAAGTATGCTCCCTGACTTCAAGCCCTACTACAAAGCCACAGTAATCAAGACAATTTCGTATTGGCACAAAAACAGACCCACAGACCAGTGGAACAGAATAGAAAATACAAACATTAACCCAAACATATACAGTCAATTAATATTTGATAAAGGAGCCTTGGATATACAATGGGGAGATGACAGCCTCTTCAGCAGCTGGTGTTGGAAAAACTGGACAGCTACATGTAAGAGAATGAAACTGGACTACTGTCTAACCCCATACACAAAAGTCAACTCAAAATGGATCAAAGACCTGAATTTAAGTCATGAAACCTTAAAACTCTTAGAAAAAATATAGGCAGAAATCAACCTGGACATAAACATGAGTGATTTCATGAACATATCTCCCTGGGTAAGGGAAACAAAAGCAAAAATGAACAAGTGGGACTATATCAAGCTGAAAAGCTTCTGTACAGCAAAGGACACCATCAGTAGAACAAAAAGACATCCTACAGTATGGGAGAATATATTCATAAAAACATATCTGATAAAGGGTTGACATCCAAAATATATAAAGAACTCATGCACCTTAACAAACAGAAAGCAAATAATCCAATTAAGAAATGGGCAGAGGACATGAATAGACACTTCTCCAAAGAAGAAATTCAGATGGCCAACAGGCACATGAAAAGATGCTCCACATCGCTAATCATCAGAGAAATGCAGAATAAAACCACAATGAGATATCACCTCACACCAGTGAGGATGGCCAACATCCAAAACACAAACAACTACAAATGTTGGCGAGGATGTGGAGAAAAGGGAACCCTCCTACACTGCTGGTGGGACTGCAAATTAGTTCAACCATTGTGGAAAGCAGTATGGAGGTTCCTCAAAACTCAAAATAGAAATACCATTTGACCCAGGAATTCCACTCCTAGGAATTTACCCTAAGAATGCAGCAGCCCAGTTTGAAAAAGACATATGCACCCCTATGTTTATCGCAGCACTATTTACAATAGCCAAGAAATGGAAGCAACCTAAGTGTCCATCACTAGATGAATGGATAAAGAAGAGGTGGTACATATACACAATGGAATATTATTCAGCCATAAGAAGAAAACAAATCCTACCATTTGCAACAACATGGATGGAGCTAGAGGGTATTATGCTCAGTGAAATAAGCCAAGCCGAAAGACAAGTATCAAATGATTTCACTCATATGTGGAGTATAAGAACAAAGAAAAAATACTGAAGGAACAAAACAGCAGCAGACTCACAGAACCCAAGAACGGACTAAGAGTTACCAAAGGGAAAGGGACTGGGGAAAATGGGCGGGAAGGGAGGGATAAGAGGGAAAAAGGGGCATTACGATTAGCAGATGTAATGTTGGGGGGGCACGGGGAGGGCAGTACAACTCAGAGAAGACAAGTAGTGATTCTATAGCATCTCACTACGCTGATGGACAGTGACTGTAATGGGGTTGGTGGGGGGGACCTGATGAAGGGGTAGTTTAATAACCGTAATATTGCACATGTAATTGTAGATTAATGATAATAAAATAAATTATATTAAAAAAATAAATAAATAAAAATAAAGGCAGCTAGAGAGAGAAAAAAGATCACCTACAAAGGAAAACCCATCAGACTATCATCAGACTTCTCAACAGAAACCTTACAGGCCAGAAGAGAATGGCATGATATATTTAACGTTATGAAACAGAAGGGCCTCGAACCAAGAACATTGTATCCAGCACGATTATCATTTAAATATGATGGAGGGATTAAACAATTTCCAGACAAACGAAAGTTGAGAGAGTTTGCCTCTCATAAACCACCACTACAGGATATCTTAACTGGACTGCTCTAGATGGAAGCACTCCTAAGGCTAAAAAGATGTCACCAGAGAAAATAAAATCATAGCAAAGAAAGCAGACCATCCATATACTAACGAAAGGCAAAGAATAAAACACCTAGTATATAAAGAATGCAGAAGGAGGAATAAGAAGGGAGAGAAATAAAGGAATATCAGATGGTGTTTACAATTACTTAACAAGGAAGTTAAGTTAGATTGTTAGATAGTAAAGAAACAACCCTTGAACCCCTGGTAACCACGAATCTAAAGCCAGCAATGCCAATAAGTACATATCTATCAATAATTACCCTAAATGTAAATGGACTGAATGTACAGATCAAAAGACACAGAACAACAGAATGGATAAAAAAGCAAGACCCATCTATATGCTGCTTACAAGAGACTCACCTCAAATCCAAAGATATACACAGACAAAAAGTGAAGGGATGGAAAAAGATATTTCATGCAAACAAAAAGGAGGAAAAAGCAGGTGTTGGAGTCCATCTATCAGACAAAATAGACTTCAAAACGAACAAAGTAGCAAGAGATAAAGAAGATCATTACATAATGATAAAGCGGTCAGTCCAAGAAGAAGATATAACCAGTATAAATATATATGCACCCAACACAGGAGCGCCAGCATATGTGAGACAAATACTAACAGAATTAAAGGAGGAAATAGACAGCAATGAATTCATTTTAGGAGACTTCAACACACAACTCACTCCAAAGGACAGATCAACCAGACAAAAAATAAGTAAAGACACAGAGGCACTGAACAACACACTAGAACAGATGGACCTAACAGACATCTACAGAACTCTACACCCAAAAGCAACAGGATACACATTCTTCTCAAGTGCACATGGAACATTTTCCAGAATAGACCACATACTAGGCCACAAAAAGAACCTCAGTAATTTCAAAAATATTGAAATCCTACCAACCAACTTCTCAGATCACCAAGGTATAAAACTAGAAATAAATTTTAGAAAGAAATAAAAAAGGCTCACAAATACATGGAGACTTAACAACACTCTCCTAATTAATTAATGGGTTAACGACCAAATCAAAACAGAAATCAAAGAATATATGAAGACTAATGACAAGAACAACACAAAGCCACAACTTCTGTGGGACACAGCAAAGGCAGTCCTAAGAGGACAGCATATTGCAATCCAGGCCTATTTAAAGAAGGAAGAACATTCCCCCAAAAATCGTCTAAAGACACATTTACTGAAATTGGAAAAAGAAGAACAAATGAGGCCCAAAATCACCAGAAGGAGGGACATAATAAAGATTAGAGAAGAAATAAATAAAATTGAGAAGAATAAAACAATAGAAAAATCAATAAAACCAAGGGCTCATTCTTTGAAAAAATAAACAAAATAGATAAACCCCTAGCCAGACTCATTAAGAGAAAAAGAGAATCTACACACATAAACACAATCAGAAATGAGAAAGGAAAAATCATGACGAACCCCACAGAAATACAAAGAATTATAAGACAATATTATGAGAATCTATATGCTAACAAGCTGGAAAACATAGAAGAAATGGACAACTTCTTAGGAAAATACAACCTTCCAAGACTGACCAAGCAAGAAACAGAAAAACTAAACAGACCAATCACCAGCAACGAAATCGAATCGGTAATCAAAAAACTACGCAAGAACAAAATCCCCGGGCCTAATGGATTCACCTCTGAATTCTGTCAGACATATAGAGAAGAAATAACACTGATTCTCCTTAAGGTTTTCCAAAAATAGAAGAGGAGGGAATACTTCTAAACTCATTCTACGAAGCCAGCATCACTCTAATACCAAAACCGGGCAAAGAACTCACCAAAAAAGAAAATTACAGACCAATATTCCTGATGATCATAGATGCAAAAATACTCAACAAAATATTAGCAAACCGAATTCAAAAATACATCAAGAGGATCATATACCATGATCAAGTGGGATTCATCCCAGGGATGCAAGGATGGTACAACATTCGAAAATCCATCAACATCATCCACCACATCAACAAAAAGAAAAACAAAAACCACATGATTATCTCCATAGATGCTGAAAAAGCATTTGACAATATTCAGCATCCATTCATGATTAAAACTCTCAACAAAATGGGTATAGATGGCAAGTACCTCAACATCATGAAGGCTATATATGACAAACCCACAGCTAACATCATACTTAACAGCGAGAAGCTGAAAGCTTTTCATCTAAGATCGGGAACAAGACAGGGATGCCCCCTCTCTCCACTGTTATTCAACATAGTACTGGAGGTCCTAGCCACAGCAATCAGACAAAACAAAGACATACAAGGCATCTAGACTGGTAAAGAAGAAGTGAAATTGTCACTATTTGCAGATGACATGATACTGTACATAAAAAACCCTAAAGACTCCACTCCAAAACTACTAGAACTAATATCTGAATTCAACAAAGTTGCAGGATACAAAATTAACACACAGAAATCTGTTGCTTTCCTATACACTAACGATGAACTAACAGAAGAGAAATCAGAAAAACAATTCCATTCACAATTGCATCAAAAAGAATAAAATACCTAGGAATAAACCTAACGAGGGAAGTGAAAGACCTGTACTCTGAAAACTACAAGACACTCCTATGAGAAATTAAAGGGGACACTAACAAATGGAAATGCATCCCATGCTCTTGGCTAGGAAGAATAAATATTGTCAAAATGGCTATACTACCTAAAGCAATCTACAGATTCAATGCAATCCCTATCAAACTACCAGCAGCTTTCTTCAATGAACTCGAACAAATAATTCTAAAATTCATATGGAACCACAAAAGACCCCGAATAGCCAAAGCAATCCTGAGAAGGAGGAATAAAACGGGAATTACACTCCCTGACTTCAAGCTCTACTACAAAGCCACAGTAATCAAGACAATTTGGTATTGGCACAAAAACAGACCCACAGACCAGTGGAACAGAATAGAAAATCCAAACATTAACCCAAACATATACAGTCAATTAATGTTTGATAAAGGAGCCTTGGATATACAATGGAGAGATGACAGCCTCTTCAGCAGCTGGTGTTGGAAAAACTGGACAGCTACATGTAAGAGAATGAAACTGGATTACTGTCTAGCCCCATACACAAAGGTAAACTCAAGGTGGATCAAAGACCTGAATGTAAGTCATGAAACCACAAAACTCTTAGAAAAAAACATAGGCAAAAATCTCTTGGACATAAACATGAGTGACTTCTTCATGAACATATCTCCCCGGGCAAGGGAAACAAAAGCAAAAATGAACAAGTGGGACCATATCCAGCTGAAAAGCTTCTGTACAGCAAAGGACAGCATCAGTAGAACAAAAAGACATCCTACAGTATGGGAGAATATATTCATAAAAAACGTATCTGATAAAGGGTTGACATCCAAAATATATAAGGAACTCATGCACCTTAACAAACAGAAAGCAAATAATCCAATTAAGAAATGGGCAGAGGACATGAATAGATACTTCTCTAAAGAAGAAATTCAGATGGCCAACAGGCACATGAAAAGATGCTCCACATCACTAATCATCAGAGAAATGCAGATTAAAACCACAATGAGATATCACCTCACACCAGTGAGGATGGCCAACATCAAAACACAAACAACAACAAATGTTGGCGAGGATGTGGAGAAAAGGGAACCCTCCTACACTGCTGTTGGGACTGCAAATTAGTTCAACCATTGTGGAAAGCAGTATGGAGGTTCCTCAAAAGACTCAAAATAGAAATACCATTTGACCCAGGAATTCCACTCCTAGGAATTTACCCTAAGAATGCAGCAGCCCAATTTGAAAAAGGACAGATGCACCCCTATGTTTATTGCAGCACTATTTACAATAGCCAAGAAATGGAAGCAACCTAAGTGTCCATCAGTAGATGAATGGATAAAGAAGATGTGGTACATATGCACAATGGAATATTATTCAGCCATAAGAAGAAAACAAATCCTACCATTTGCAACAACATGGATGGAGCTAGAGGGTATTATGCTCAGTGAAATAAGCCAAGCCGAAAAAGACAAGTATCAAATGATTTCACTCATATGTGGAGTATAAGAACAAAGAAAAAAACTGAAGGAACAAAACAGCAGCAGACTCACAGAACCCAAGAACGGACTAATAGTTACCAAAGGGAAAGGGACTGGGGAAAATGGGCGGGAAGGGAGGGATAAGAGGGAAAAAGGGGCATTACGATTAGCAGATGTAATGTTGGGGGGGCACGGGGAGGGCAGTACAACTCAGAGAAGACAAGTAGTGATTCTATAGCATCTCACTACGCTGATGGACAGTGACTGTAATGGGGTTGGTGGGGGGGACCTGATGAAGGGGTAGTTTAATAACCGTAATATTGCACATGTAATTGTAGTTTAATGATAATAAAATAAATTATATAAAAAAATAAAGAAAAAACAAAGGAAGGACAAGAGACAAAGAAGGACATTACATAATGATAAAGTGATCAGTCCAACAAGCAGATATAACCATTATAAATATCTATGCACCCAACATAGAAGCACCTAAATATGTAAAACAAATAGTAACAGAATTAAAGGGGGGAATAGATTGCAACACATTCATTTTAGGAGACATTAACACACCACACAGAATAGACAGATCAACCAGAAAGAAAATAAATAAGGATACAGGCACTGAACAATACATTAGATCAAGTGAACATAACAGATAGCTACAGAACACAATACCCAAAAGCAGCAGGATACATATTTTTCTCAAGTGTACATGGAATGTTCTCCAGAACAGATCACATACTAGGCCACAAAAGCCTCAATAAGTTCAAAAAGACTGAAATTGTATCAAGGAGCTTCTCATACCACAATGGTATAAAACAAGAAATAAATTACACAAAGACAACAAAAAGTCCAACAAAACACCACAATGGTATAAAACAAGAAATAAATTACACAAAGACAACAAAAAGACCAACAAAACAACATGCTTCTAAATAATCAATGGATCAATGAACAAATTAAAACAGAAATCCGGCAATACATGGAAACAAATGAAAACAAAAACACAACAGCCCAAGATCTGTGGAAGGTAGCAAAGGCAGTTCCAAGAGGAAAGTACATAGCAATACAGACTTATCTCAAGAAACAAGAACTATCCCAAATAAGCAGTCTAAAATCACAATGAAAGAAACTAGAAAAAGAACAAATAAAGCCCAAACTTAGTAGGAGACCCAATAAAGATCAGAGCAGAAATAAATAAAACAAACAAGAATAAAATGATAGAAAGAATCAATGAAACCAGTAACTGGTTCTTTGAGAAAATAAACATAATAGATAAACCCCTAGCAAGACTCTCAAGAAAAAAAGTGTGCACACATAAACAGAATCAGAAACAAAGGAATAATCACAATGGACACCACAAAAATACAAGGAATTATCAGAGAATACTATGAAAAATTATATGCCAATAAATTGGCAACCTAAAAGAAATGGACAACTTCCTTGAAAAATACAGCCTTTCAAGATTGACGCAGGAAGAAACAGAAAATCTGAACAGACTAATTACCAGCTATGAAATGGAACTGTTAATCAAAAAACTCCCAAAAAACAAAATGCCATGTCCAGATGGCTTCACAGCCAAATTCTACCAAACTAAAAAAGAGCTAATACCCATCCTTAAAGTATTACAAAAAGTAGAAGAGGAGGGACCACTTCCAAACTCATTCTATGAGGCCAGCATCACTGTAATACCAAACCCAAAGACACCACAAAAAAAAATTACAGACTAATATCCCAGATGAACATAGGTGCAAAAATCCTCAACAAAATATTAACAAAGTGAATCCAAAATGACATTTAAAAGATTCATCATGACCAAGAGGAATTTATCCAAGGAATGCAAGGATGCTACAATATTTGTAAATCAATCAATATCATATAACACATTAACAAATAGGATAAAAACCACATGGTCACCTCAATAGATGTTGAAAAAGCATTTGATAAATTTCAACAACCATTCACAATAAAAACCCTTATAGATGTTGAAAAAGCATTTGATAAAATTCAACAACCATTCACAATAAAAACTCTCAACAAAATGTGTATGGAGGGTACGTACCTCAACATAATAAAGGCCATATACAACAAACCCATAGTCAACATCGAACTTAATAGTGAAAAGCTGAAAGCTTTTCCTCTAAGATTGGGAACAAGACAAGGATGCCCACTCTCCCACTTTTATTCAACATAGTACTAGAGGTCCTAGCCATGGCAATCAGACAACACAAAGAAGTAAAGTGCAACCAGATCGGCAAGGAACAAGTTAAACTGTCACTGTTCGCAAGCAGCATGATATTGTACATAAAAAATCCTAAAGAATCCACTCCAAAACTACTAGAACTAATATCTGAATTGAGCAAAGTTGCAGGATACAAAATTAATACAAAGAAATCTGTTTCATTCCTATATACTAACAAATTAGCAGAAAGAGAAATCAGGAAAACAACTCCATTTACAATTGCAACCAAAAAGAGTAAAATACCTAAGAATAAACCTATCCAAGGAGGTTAAAGACCTATACTCTGAAAACTACAAGATACTCCTGAGAGAAATTAAAGAAGACACCAATAAATGGATATCTATCCTGTGTTTATGGATAGGAAGAATTAATATTCTCAAAACATCCACCCTGCCCAAAGCAACCTACAGATTCAATGCAACGCTTATCAAAATACCAGCAGCATTCTTCAATGAACTGGAACAAATAGTTTTAAAATTCATATGGAACCACAAAATACCCCAAATAGCCAAAGCAATCCTGAGAAAGAAGAACAAAGCTGGGGGGATTACACTCCCTGACTTCAAGCTCTACTACAAAGCTATAGTAATCAAAGCAATTTGGTATTGGCACAAGAACAGACCCATAGATCAATGGAACAGAATAGAGAGCCCAGATGTAAACTCACACATATACGATCAATTAATATATGATAAACCATGAATAACAATGGGGAAAAGACAGCATCTTCAACAACTGGTGCTGGGAAAACTAGACAACTACATGTAGAAGAATGAAGGACTGTTGTCTAACTCTATACACAAAAGTAAACTCAAAAGGATCAAAGACCTGAATGTAAGTCATGAAACCATAAAACTCTTAGAAGAAAAGATAGCCAACAATCTCTTGAATATAAGCATGAGCAACTTTTTCCGGGACACATCTCAGGCAAGGGAAACAAAATAAAAAATGAACAAGTAGGACTACATCAAACTAAAAAGCTCTGTACAGCAAAGGACACTGTCGGCATAACAAAAAGGCATCCTACATGGGAGAATATATTTATATATGACTCATCTGATAAGGGTTTAACATTCAAAATATATGAAGAACTCATAGACCTCAACATCCAGAAAACAAATAACCTGACCAAAAAATGGGCAGAGAACTTCAACAGACACTTCTCCAAAGAAGAAATACAAATGGCCAACAAGCACATGAAAAGATGCTCCACATCACTAATTATCAGGAAATGCAAATTAAAACCACAATGACGTCACCTCACACCAGTTAGATTGGCCACTATCCAAAAGACAAGAAACAATGCTGACAAAGATACAAAGAAATAGGAACCTTCCTACAGGGCTGGTGGGACTGCAAATTGGTGCAACTGCTGTGGAAAGCAGTGTGGAGGTTTCTCAAAAAACTAAAAATAGAAATACCATTTGACCCAGTAATTCCACTCCTAGCAATTTACCCAAAGAAACCAAAATCCCTGATTTGAAAAGATATATGCACCCCTCTGTTGATCACCACACTGCATGAATAGCCAGTACACAGAAGCAACCTAAGTGGTCTATCAATAGTTGAATGGATAAAGATGTGGTACATATACACAATGAAATATTATTCAGCCATAAAGAGAAGAAATCCTGCCATTTGCAACGACATGGATGGATCTAAAGGGTATTATGCTTAGTGAAATAAGCCAGGCAGAGAAAGACAAATACCATATGATTTCACTTATTTGTGGAATAAAAACAAAGCAAAACAGAAGGAACAAAACAGCAGTAGACTCAGACACTTGAGAAGTGACTAGTGGTTACCAAGGGAGAAGGGGATAAAAGGGCACAATAATTTGCAATCACAATTTAAATTGATCAGATTGACTGTTGAACCACTGCGATGTATATCTGAAATCAACATAAGATTGTATATTAAGAATACTTTAATTAATAAATCAATAAAACATTTCTCTAGTACCATTTGAGCTACCATGACATGAGGATGACTTTGCTAAGAGATTTGCGAAGAGATTATTTCTTACAGAAACTCTGCAAATCAGGAATTATTACAATTAGTTTATAGTTGAGGAATCTTAGAATCAGTAAACCACATGCTCAATGTTACAATTATTGAGCAATAATACCTTAATTAAAAAAAAAAGGTAGTATATACTATATACAAAAACGCAGTACGTTGTAGGGATATGAAGGTACACACACGTATTTACCTATAGCGAATCAGGATTAGTTGTGGTAGTGTAAAAGCAGAAAAGTAAAAGAACTGTTTCAGATAACACTAGAAATCCGCAGCTGGTGGGGTATATACATTTATATATTTATAAATACCGTAAACTACCAGAGAAGAAAAAAATCAGTATCAACAGGCTAGCCATTGGCTTAAAGGTTGGAAAGAGAACAGCACGAAGGTTTAAAAAGAAAAATGAAAATAGGACAAAATCAACAATATTTTTAAAAATTAATAAACAGAATCAGAAAAACTAATGTGTCCTTTGAAACTAATGGCATCAACAAACCACCTTGGCAATTTTCTTTCAGAACAGAGCACAAAAATAGCTATAAAAATGAGTCAGTTACAGATATTGCGGGGAGAACAAAAAAATTGAGGAAATAGATATGAAAATGTATGAATTTCTAGAAAAGAACACCTTTTCAGCAGTTATCTACAGTAAATACAAAACCTGATTGCACCCAGGGATTAAAGAAAGAAATCCTTAGTTCACAAATGGCCCACAAAGGAAACAGAAGTTATAAACATTTTTACAGACGTCACCCAAAAAGGTAAGGGATTCATAATTCCAGAGGGGGAGTAGGCGGAGGGGCTGTTTTCGAGAGTATTTCCAAGACCAGAAAAGTACAGGTCAAAAAAAATAAAAGGTATGAAAGATCTCATTCATACACATAAGTGCCAAATAATATTAAAAGTATTAGTATAATCGAGAAATGAACAATGAGGATTATAATCACAAACCAAAATCATTCCATCCTGGCATTCCTCAATGAATCCCTAAAAATGGAATCACGGATTACTATAATTAATCACATTAACAAGCAATGATCTTATGATTTATCCCCTTAGACACAAGACAGTGACTGATCTATATCAACATCCATTGGTGATAATTTAACCCACCAGGAAATAGAGATTAGGCTTTAATTAGAAAAAATACATGTTATCTACAAACACCTAAAACAAACAACCTATTTAATGGTGAAATGGTAGAATAAATTGCCTCTGGGTTCAGGAACACGGATGCAAATTATATGCTACTCTACATTGAACTGGAGGTCCTGGCAAAGTGCACTAGGAAAATAAAAAGAAATGCAGCGTACAAGTAATTAAAAGAAAGAAGACGCTGAAACCGGCAGATGATCACACTTCCGGGGTGATTTGGAAAAAAAATCTACAGATACGTGATTAAAATGGAAAGCTACATTGAAGAGGAGGACGGTTACAAAGACACTAAGTAATTAGTGCATTTTTGTGTGCCTGAATACAATGTAGCAAACGGATGCCCACAGGAAATCAGAGGTTAAAAAGTATCTCTCGCACCAAGAGGGGAGAGATGGGGATGGAGTTGAGGGAAATGTCACCCTGGGCTCACCCGACGCACCGAAAGCCACATACCGGCGTAGAGGCGCTCGTCCCCCAGGACCCCAATGGCAGGGATGCCTTTCCTTTCTGGAAAGAGAGCAAAGGACGCTTTGGGAAGCCTATTCAATACGAGGGTGGTTGGCAGGCTCACCTCGACCGCCAGTTTGGGACGAGCGGCTTTCAGAGGAAGGGCAGCGACCGGTGGAGGGCCGGGGCACGGACCCCGGCAGGGAGCAGCGGCCACAGCCCGAGCGGCCGCCTCTGAAGGGCCAAGCCCAAGGCCGATCTCTCCTGGCTCCCACAGACTGGAGCTGGGCCAGACTGAGTCCAATAAGATGCAGAAAGAGAAGGAAATTTACCTCAAACGCGAAACGTTCGGCCCGGAGACAAGGCCGCTGGCTAGCGCACGCGCAGTAGAGTGCCCCTGTTTCCGGTTTCTGTGATGGGCCCAGCGTAAGGGGCGGGGCCTCGGGGGCTAGGAACTGAGGATTAAGTGAGGCTCTAGGCCGGGCAGCGGTCGCTTCCATCCTTGAGTGGAGCGGAAATGCTATTTTCTTCCTGCCAGGGGACGCGGTTGCGCCCTTGGGCTGCATCAACGCAGTAACATGGGTTGGACCAGGTCACGGGGGTGGCGGGGGGGAGGCCTTGGTTAACTAGGTCTGGGGGCGGGGCGGGAGCTAAACCAGGCCTGGGGGCGTGGCTTCGTTGAATATTCAATTAAGGCTGGACTTAGGGTGGGAGGACCAAGTCGAGGGGCGGGACTTGTGAAAATTGCTGGGGAGCTAAGGTTGAAGAGTCTAGTGGCCGGGCTGAGCGGGCTGGGAGCCCAGTTAGAGTTAGGGGAGGGCCTTCCATCCAGGATGCTCAATTGCATTTATGCCTACCTTTCTCCAACTTGCTATACACAGGACACCATACTTATTATAATTCTAAGCCTAAACCTATGCATGAGAGCTCCCTTCTAAGTCCTTTCATTAGACCTTCAGTTTTCCCTTTCATTGTTTTATTGATTACTGCTCATGTAGGGGAAGGCAATTACTTATGCCATTTGCCTGGAAACCATGATGACTTCTGATAGTTGTCAGTTCATTATTTTGGACTTTAATTATCAATAAAAGTTTCTGTTTTTTTTTTTCTTGTTTTAATAGTCATTTATTTTTCTTGTTTGTGCAGGGTCTCTCAAACTGTGTTATCAAGTCAGAAAGAAATCAAACATTCTGTTGGTCATTAATGATTATCAAGGTGAGTGAGATAGGGCAGGGACATGGGACAAGCATCATGATGGATTTTTACTGCCTATGATGAAAAATGCTGAAATATAAATAGTATAGTAAGAACAGGAGGGACTCAATCCTAAGGCTAACATTCCATTTTAAAAACCAGGGAGTTAGAAGGTAAGATTCCTGATGTATTTTATGGTAATCAGCCAATAACTAACCCTATCTTAAGGCAGGGCCAGCAGTCTTAACTGATACGTTTCCAGTGCTTGCAGGTAACCACAATCTTGGAGAAGAACAGGATCAATAAATTCCTTGTGTTAGGTTTATCTTACAGAATATCTAGAGGACTGACTGTGGATGGTGACGTTATATGTCTCACTGGAGAGAGACATTGTGAGACAACATGTCAAGTCTACCCTCCAAACCCCCTCCCATCCTTTGCTTCATTCTTGAAAGCCTCAAAAGAATCAATCCTAAGCCCTTGAGTGCGTCTCCTCTCTGAGGTTGCCTGCACTACCCTTTCTTCAAATGTGTACTTTTTGCCTTAAATAAAGCCTTCTCACTGTTCAACTTACTGCATTTGTCTCTGTACTGTTCCAGTGACAAATGTCTTTGTCATTTTGCTACTTCATTCAATTTTGTAGGCTTAAGCACAAGTCTTCACACACTGTCCTACTTCAGGCAAGTAAGGAGGGGCTATTGAGATCACTGATTGGGCTTGCAAGTTCCTGTCACCTGGGTGACCAGGACAGGACTGCAGCTGTATGATCAAGCTCTTTTTTTTTTTTAGCTTGCCTGAAAATCTCCTTTCTTTGCCTTTGGGAAATTCTCAGAACATAATATCACTCCATCCAGCACCCTGCAGCTCCCCGAAATCCTGGGGTGGTAGGGGCTTCGTTCCCATGCCATGCAGATTCAAGCAGACACTGGACACCAGGTGACCCTGGTTTTAGGAGTTGGCAAGGGATTTATCCTATGTCAAGCAGGAGTTCAATGAACTTTCCTTTTCTCCCACTGTTCTTCCTTGCTCTCTGCTTCCTGCATAGCTGCTGCCTTTCACTGCTACTCTCACTTGAATGAATTCCTTCCTTACCTACACTCGACTGACCTGTTCGAGAACTCTCTTGATCAGTATCAAGATCCCTCCCTCATCCGGGTTGAGGTTTCACCTAGTGCAAAGGGAGAGACCTCCCCAGACGCAGCTACCCAACAACAAAAGATCCTCAATAAGCTATTTGCTGTGGGATGTGGCCTATATCAAATTAATAAAGACCCTTCTACAATCTGGTTTATGATGACAAATTTTTGATCAATGTTATCAAATGTTTATACACCTATTAGGTTGATTCCATGATTTTGCTCCTTTATATCTGTAGAAAATATTTAATTTTATATGGCTAGTGAGTCTGTATTTTTTTTAATGGTTTCTGGGTTTTCTAGTTTGCTTTTAAGTCTTTCCAAATTCTAGAGTATAAAAATACATACCCAATCTAGGGCTTTTCCAAGATGGCGGCGTGAGAGGTGAGAGAGAGCTCCTCCCAAAATCACAAACAGTACAAAAATATAGTTAATAAATACAACTAACCTTCAGACAGCAAAAAGAAAGAAGGCTGAACCAGACTGCATACAGACCTTACAAACAGAGCAGACCTCAAGAAAGAGGGTAACGTACAAAAGCCTTAATCTGGCGGGACCCAAGCCCTTCTCCCACCCCAGCTCACCGGCGGGAAGAGAAACAGAGCACGGGAGGGGGTGAAAGCCTGGGACTGCTGGACACGTGGCCCTGGATATCTGTTTTGCAAGCAGAATCCTATAGTGTGTGGTGCTCTGGACGTTGGGGAGCTGGGGCAGGCAGAGTGCTTGAGAAAATTGACATTCCGGCCATTTGTGGAGGAGGGGATCCACACCCAGCCGCTCTGTGTCAGAGGAAAGGCAGGCAGTCTGAGAGGCTTCCTGGTGGCGAGAGGGCTGCTAATGGGACGGGGTTTGCACGGAGCTTGCTGTGTGGGAGAAGAGAGAGCTGGACAGGGTAGTCTGGGCGCGCTCTGCCCAGCTGGTTGGGAACTTTGAGGAGCTTCAGGTGCTCCATGCCCCTGACTGCCTACTCAGCTACAAGGCCCCCCACTGTGACACACAGCCTGCCAGCCTTCCTACTGACCTGCAGGCACCTGCTCGCAAACCCGCAGTCACTGCGCAGGCGCCAGGCCAGCCAGTGGGAGACCCGGCCTACAACAGCTGAGACGCAGAGCACAGAAGTTTACCAGTGTGTGCTTGGCCCACTGCCTCTGACACAGGAAACAGGCACCGCAGAAGGGAAGCAGGAGCAGATCTTTCCTCCCCCCAGGCACCAGCTCTGCTCCCCTACAACCCTCAACCTCACTCTAGGGGCTGTACAGCTCCAGAGACTGGGGTTTCTGCACACCAGTGGGACCACACAGAAAAATGAAATGTCAAAAGAATATGGTTCAGACAAAAATCTCACAAACCCCAGAAAGAGGGCCAAATGAAACCGAACTCAACAATCTTCCTGAAAGAGAGTTCAAAATAAAAATTATAAACATGTTTATGGAGGTACAGAAAAATATTGAAGACCTCAGGAATGAATTTAGGATGGAGTATCAATCATTAAGAAATACCATATCTGAAATGAAACATACAATGGAGGGATTTAAAAGCAGATTAGATGTAGTAGAAGAGACAGTAAATGGAATAGAAATTAGAGAAGAGGACCACAAAGAAGCTGAGGCACAGAAAGAAAAAAGGATCTCTAAGAATGAAAGAATATTGAGAGAACTGTGTGACCAATCTAAACAGAACAATATTCACATTATATGGGTACCAGAAGAAGAAGAGAGAGAAAAAGGGATAGAAAATGTCATTGATAAGGTAATTGCTGAAAACTTCCCCAATCTAGGGAAGGAGATAGTCTCTCAAGCCATGGACGTGCATAGATCTCCCAACACAAGGGACCCAAGGAAGACAACATCAAGATGTATAATAATTAAAATGGCAAAGATCAAGGATAAAGACAGACTTTTAAAAGCAGCTAGAGAAAGAAAAAAGACAACATACAAAGGAAAACCCATCAGGCTATCATCAGATTTCTCAACAGAAACCTTACAGGCCAGAAGGGAGTGGCATGATATATTTAATGCAATGAAGCAAAAGGGTCTTGAACCAAGAATACTCTACCTGGCAAGGTTATCATTTAAATTTGAAGGAGGGATTAAACAATTTTCAGATAAGCAAAAGCTGAGCGAATTTACCTCCCACAAACCACCTCTACAGGGCATTCTGGAGGGACTCCTATAGATGGAAGTATTCCTATGGCTAAACAGATATCATTGAAGGGAAGACAAAGAGTACCGAATATGATTCATAACATACAAAGAATGGAGGAGGAAGAAAAAGGAGGAAAAAATAAATAAAAAAAGAACCTTTAGGTTGTGTTTGTAATAGTATAGGAAATAAGTTAAATTAGACAGTTAGATAGTAAGGGAATTGCCCTTTAACCTTTGGTAACCAAAATCTAAAAACCTGCATTGGCAATAACTACATACCTATCAATAATCACCCTAAACATAAATGGTCTGAATGCACCAATCAAAATATATAGAGTTACTGAATGGATTTAAAAAAACAAGACCCATCTATATGCTGCCTACAAGAGATTCACTTCAAACCCAAAGACATACACAGACTGAAAGTAAAGGGATGGAAAAAGATATTTCATGCAACTAACAGTGAGAAAAAAGCAGGAGTTGCAGTACTTGTATCAGACAAAATAGACTTCAAAACAAAAAAAGTCACAAGAAACAAAGAAGGACATTATGTAATGATAAAGGGGTCAGTCAAACAAGAGGATATAACTATTATAAACATCTATGCACCCAACACAGGATCACCTACATATGTGAAACAAATACTAACAGAATTAAAGGGGGAAATAGAATGCAATGCATTCATTTTAGGAGACTTCAACACACCACTCACTCCAAAGGACAGATCAACCAGGCAGAAAATAAGTAAGGACACAGAGGCACTGAACAACGGATTAGAACAGATGGACCTAATAGACATCTACCAAACACTCCATCCAAAAGCAACAGGATACACATTCTTTTCAAGTGCACATGGAACATCTTCAAGAATAGATCATATATTAGCCCACAAAAAGAACCTCAGTAAATTGAAAATGACTGAAATTGTACCAACCAGCTTCTCAGATCACAAAGGTATGAAACTAGAAATAAATTACACAAGGAATACAAAAAAGCCCACAAACACATGAAGACTTAATAACATGCTCTTAAATAATCAGTGGATCAATGGCCAATTAAAAACAGAGTCAAGCAATATATGGAGACTAATGACAACAATAATTCAACACCACAAAATCTGTGGAATGCAGCAAAGGCTGTGCTAAGAGGGAAATATATTGCAATACAGGCCTACCTCATGAAAGAAGAACAATCCCAAATGAACAGTCTAAACTCACAATTAATGAAAATAGAAAAGGAAGAACAAATGAGGCCCAAAGTCAGTAGAAGGAGGGATATAATAAAGATTAAAGCAGAAATAAATAAAATTGAGAAGAATAAAAAAATAGAAAGAATCAATGAAACCAGGAGCTGGTTCTTTGATAAAAATAAACAAAATAGATAAACCCCTAGCCAGACTTATCAAGAAAAAAAGAGAGTCTACACACATCAACAGAATCAGAAATGAAAAAGGAAAAATCACTACGGATACCACAGAAATACAAACAATTATAAGAGAATAGTATGAAAAATTATATGCTAACAAACTGGAAAACCTAGAAGAAATGAAAAACTTTCAAGAAAAATACCCCCTTCCAAGGCTGACCCAGAAAGAAACAGAAAATCTGAACAGACCAATTACCAGCAAAGAAATTGAATTGGTAATCAAAAACTACCTAAGAACAAAATGCCTGTAACAGATGGTTTCACTGCTGAATTTTATCAAACATTTAGTGAAGACCGAATACCCATCCTCCTTAAAGTTTTCCAAAAAGTAGAAGAGGATGGAACACTCCCAAACTCATTCTATGAGGCCAACATCACTCTAATACCAAAACCAGGCAAAGACACCACAAAAAAAGAAAATTACAGACCAATATCCCTGATGAACATAGATGCAAAAATACTCAACAAAATATTAGCAAACCAAATTCAAAAATAAAACAAAAAGATCATCCATCATGAACAGGTGGAATTCATCCCAGGGATGCAAGGATGGTACAATATTCGAAAATCCATCAACATCATCCACTATGTCAACAAAAAGGACAAAAACCACATGATCATCTCAATAGATGCTGAAAAAGCATTTGACAAAATTCAACATCCATTCATGATAAAAACTCTCAACAAAATGGGAATAAAGGGCAAGTACCTCAACATAATAAAGACCATATATGACAAGCCCACAGCCAACATTATACTTAACAACAAGAAGCTGAAAGCTTTTCCTTTAAGATCGGGAACAAGACAAGGATGCCCACTCTCCCCACTTTTATTCAACATAGTACTGGAGGTCCTAGCCACGGCAGACAACACAAAGAAATAAAAGGCATTCAGATAGGCAAGGAAGAACTCAAACTGTCCTTGTTTGCAACTGACATGATATTGTACATTAAAACCCTAAAGGATCCACTCCAAAACTATTAGATCTAATATCTGAATTCAGCAAAGATGCCGAATACAAAATTAATACACAGAAATCTGTTGCGTTCCTGTACACTAATGATGAACTAGCAGAAAGAGAAATCAGGAAAACAATTGCATTCACAATTGCATCAAAAAGAATAAAATACCTAGGAATAAACCTAACCAAGGAAGTTAAAGACTTACACCCTGAAAACTACAAGACACTCTTAAGAGAAATTAAGTAGGACACTAATAAATGGAAATTCATCCCATGCTCTTGGCTCAGAAGAATTAATATTGTCAAAATGGCCATCCTGCCTAAAGCAATCTACAGATTCAATGCAATCCCTATCAAAATACCAAGAGCATTCTTCAATGAACTAGAGAAAATAGTTCTAAAATTCATATGGAACCACAATAGATCCCAAATAGCCAAAGCAGTCCTGAGAAGGAAGAATAAAGCAGGGGGAATTACACTCCCTGACTTCAAGCTCTACTACAAAGCTACCATAATCAAGACAATTTGGTACTGGCACAAGAACAGACCCATAGACCAGTGGAACAGAATAGAGAGCCCAGATATAAACCCAAGAAAATACGGTCAATTAATATACTATAAAGGAGCCGTGGATATACAATGGGGAAATGACAGCCTCTTCAACAGCTGGTGTTGGCAAAACTGGACAGCTACATTGTAAGAGAATGAAACTGGATTACTGTCTAACCCCATACACAAAAGTAAACTCGAAATGGATCAAAGACCTGAATGTAAGTCATGAAACCATAAAACTCTTAGAAAAAAACGGGCAAAAATCTCTTGGACATAAACATGAGCAAGTTCTTCATGAACATATCTCCCCAGGCAAGGGAAACAAAAGCAAAAATGAATGAATGGGACTATATCAAACTAAAAAGCTTCTGTACAGCAAGGGATACCATCAGTAGAATGAAAAGATATCCTACAGTATGGGAGAATATATTCATAAATGACATATCCGATAAGGGGTTGACATCCAAATTATATAAAGAGCTCACGCACTTCAACAACCAAAAAGTAAATAAGCCAATTAAAAAATGGGCAGAGGAGCTAAACAGACACTTCTCCAAAGAAGAAATTCAGATGGCCAACAGACACATGAAAAGATGCTCCACATCACTAGTCATCAGAGAAATGCAAATTAAAACCGCAATGAGATATCACCTCACACCAGTTAGGATGGCCGCCATCCAAAAGACAAACAACAACAAATGTTGGCAAGGATTTGGAGAAAGGGGAACCCTCCTACACTGCTGGTGGGAATGTAAATTAGTACAACCATTGTGGAAAGCAGTATGGAGGTTCTTCAAAAAAGTCAAAATAGAAATACCATTTGACCCAGGAATTCCACTCCTAGGAATTTACCCTAAGAATGCAGCAGCCCAGTTTGAAAAAGATATATGCACCCCTATGTTTATCGCAGCACTATTTACAATCGCCAAGAAATGGAAGCAATGTAAGTGTCCATCAGTAGATGAATGGATAAAGAAGATGTGGTATAAATACACAATGGAATATTATTCATCCATAAAAAGAAAACAAATCCTACCATTTGCAACAATATGGATGGAGCTAGAGGGTATTATGCTCAGTGACATAAGCCAGGAGGAGAAAGACAAGTACCAAATGATTTCACTCATATGTGGAGTATAAGAACAAAGAAAAAAATGAAGGAACAAAACAGCAGCATATTCACAGAACCCAAGAATGGACTAACAGGTACCAAAGGGAAGGGGACTAGGGAAGATGGGTGAGAAGGGAGGGATAAGGGGGAAAAAGGGCTATTACAATTAGCACACATAATGTAGCAGGTGTTAGGATTGGGTTGGGGGATACGGGGAAGGCAGTATAGTACAGAGAAGACAAGTAGTGATTCTATAACATCCTTCTACGCTGATGGACAGTGACTATAATGGGGTATGTGGTGGGGACTTGATAATAGGGGGAGTCTAGTAACCATAATGTTGTTCATGTAATTGTATATTAATAATAGCAAAATTTTAAAAAGTTAAAAAAAATACATACCTAATTTTTTTCTAAATTTTACTTTTACAACTTCTTAATATTTACTCCTCCAGGAATGTATTTTGGTATGTAATATAAAGTACAAGTCCGTTACTATAATTAGCCAGAGATAGGATCTGTGCATTGTCCTCTAGCTTGTTTTATCTTCACTTCAGGTTGAGGACCATTAGCTCAAAACCCCAGTGGTGCCAAACTCATATTTTTACACATCCAGTTATTTTTAAAATAGCCCAAACGAGCATATTTTTTAGCCATTTATAGCCTCCCTGTTTTGTGTGCCCCGGGAAACCTCACTTAGCGTTTGCTGAACATTAGTAGTGATTATAAGACCCAAAGCTGGAATGGCCATTCAGAGCTCTCTGACCCTGAGACTCCACAACGCTGCTAAATAACATCATTATTAGAATGGACCACCTCAGTCAACCTCATGAGGTACGATGCCTGGGGAAGGAGATCAGCGGCCTGGCTAGGTTCCCCAACGATCCAACGAAATCTCATTGCCTTAATGGGTGACATTCAAAATAACATGGGAAAAATGGTCTGAAGTTATAGATTTGGCTAACATGGTCTATTTCAGTAGAAGTTTCACAGGACAGAGAGGCATTCCTCACCTAGCACCTGTTATTTGCTCCGCTAAGGGCAAGTGTGCAACAAACTTCGACCTGCTCCCGATATCCAGGAAGCAGAACTAATCACATCGGAACTAGATAGATAAGACCATTTGGGCGGTACTGCAGAGACAATCAGATCCCTGCGGGAGGTCATGGCACAGTTAACCTTTGACCAACTCAAGGCTAATGTTGAGAAATCTCCCACTCAGAGTCTCCCAAATTAGGTTTTCTTTTTCTGTTGGACCATCCTGAAAGGGATGGTCAAGCTCTTGCAATTTTAACTCAGAAACGTAATGGAAATCACAGACCCATTGGGCATTATCACAGACCCACAGTCGTTGCATCCCAGTAGCTAAAGAATTTCCCCTTGCTTGAGGACAGTATCCTCAGCTGCACAGTTAACAGAAGCTATCTCAGGTTTAAACTTAGGTTCTCCTATTCACATTCAGTATAGTGTCAGCGGCCCCAGACTGTGATGCTGTAGCATTTGCTCTCTCTTGCCTCAACGGCATTTTGCGGCTCCCATCCCAGGTAAAGAGAATCACAGAGAGGAGGCTGAACTATACCTAAAAATCTGAATCACGTACAGTGAACTTATGTTGCTCTAGGAAAAAGTCAAGCTCAGCTATGCAGGGACTATTCATGATCTCCCTGGGGAAAGTGCAGCAACAGCCATGCAATGAAGAGTTTGACGCATTCAAGGAGGCACCAACATTTGAAAGCAGTTGTTATTCACCTAAGACCACAATAGGCACAGGCTGTAAAGTAAGGTAAACCGTCGCGTTGGTTCTGGGTCGCAGCCCTTCTTTCGGGTCAGGACTCTGGGAGCCACTTCCGAGGCCCCGCCCCTTATCGCGATACCGTAAGTGCGCCTGCGCGTTTGCGTTTGCACGTGCGCCGGGCGGCAGGCGTCTCAGCTGCGCGGTGCAGCGTGCCGTTGAGGTGAAGTTTTCGTCTCCGGCATCCGGCCTCGGTACGGCCTCGCAGGAAGCGAGAGACCCCGAAGAGCCGCGCGGCCTCAAAGGGCGCTCGCCTAGCGCAGAGCCCTGTCTGCTGCAGCCTCCAGCACGCGCTCCGGGGTGCCGGCTCTTCCTCCGCCGGGGTCGCGATGGCCGCGGCGGGAGGAGGCGCGTCCTCCTGGCTTTTTCTCCTCCCGCCGTCCTCCCCCTTTCAGAAGTCTCCGAAGCAGCCTTTGGGGTTTGCCTCCAGAAGCAAGAGCGTCTCCGTCGTTCTTGTCGCCATGACCCTGGCCCCCGGCCCCGCGTCCCCAGCAGCAGGGCAGCCCCGTCGGTCCCGGTGAGCACTCGGTGGCGTTGCCTGTAAGGCCGCGGGTGTCGGTTGCAGAAGTCTGGTAAGTTCGATTCCGGTGGCGAGAAACCCTTGCGGGTTGTTGGGGACGTCGTGTCTGATACGAATAAATGCATGAGCGAGTGAATTCATAGAAATAGTAAATTCACATCAGAGGCCTGGAAAGCCCCAACGCGTCAAAATATGGGAGTTCCTGGGAAGGAAGCCGATGCAGGCTGCTTTCTGTTAGTAGAGGACGTTGGAATCAGATTTACCATAAATAAGTAGAGTTCTGACCGGTGGATTTTTTCTCCTTCACGTATTCGTTTTGAAGTTCTTATCTAAAGAAAATCTGTAGCACCATTTAAAATGAGCAGCCATGAATCTTGCATTTGATTTATTAATTGTTAAGATTTTTTGTCTGTATATGTATTGTTATGATGAACCGTTTAGTGGTTCATTGCAGGCATTCACGTCACCCTTTAATTTTTTTATTTGACGGACAGTATTGTATTGGTTTCAGGTGTACAGCGTAGCGATTGGACGATTATAGGCACTAGAAAATGGTCACCCCATAAGTGTAGGTACCATCTGTCACCATATGGTTATTAAAATGTTACCATATTCCCTTATTTCATCTCCATGACTTATTTTATAATTGGAAGTTTGTACCTCTTTATCCCTGCCCCCATACTTGCCTTCCCTGTGGCAACCACCAGTTTGTTCCTTGTTTTTATGTATAAATTTCTAGAAACATGTGATCTTTCAAAACTGAACCAGGAAAAAATAGAAAATCTGAACTGATGGATTACCTGTAACAAAATTGAATCAGTAATAAAAACAACTCCCAACAAACAGAATTCCAATACCAGGTGCTTCACAGATGAAATCTGCCAAGCATTTATAGACGCCTTAATACCTATTCTTCTCAAACAATTCCAAATGTATGCACCCTTTAATCTTAAGCTTGCACGTCCTAAGAATAAGGACAGTCTCCTAGTAAAAATGAACCTCCATTGTCCACCCAAGAAAATAACATTTCTCCAGTGTTCCAAAAGTATCTGTTAGAGGTGTCAGGTTTTTGTTTTTGTTTTTGTTTTTGTTTTTTTGGAGCTCAGATCCAAACAATATTTAAACGTTAAAATTATTAGTGCAATTAATGACTAGGCAGTTAACATAAAACTGTGAGAAATTTTACATTTCTTTGCTCTTGTGCTAAATTGTTGGAATTGGTTTGTATTTTACACTCACAGCACATCACAGTGTTGATGCTAAATTTTCATTGGAAATTCTCGGCCTGTGCTTGGCTTTTATAAAAAGGGAAATAAAATGAAGAATTCAGTTCCTCAGTGGCATTAGCCAGTTTCATGTGGCTACCAAGTTAGACTGCAGGTTTAGAAACTTGAAAATTCCCTAGGTGATATTGTGTTCATCATATTGTATCCTATCAGGAGACACATAATGCTCGTTGTCCCACTGTTTGCTAACCATGGGAAGTATTTAGTCAAGGTGTTTCTCTTTCTTGTATGGTCAGTTTTCTTCGTGGTGATCTGTGGATGATAATTTGGCAGCTGTTCCCAAACAGCCTTTTACCCAATGGTTTTAGCGTCACTTGCTGATCTTTGCCTTGACCTGTTTTTACATTGAGGGCTTACAAAACGGTGTTTTTTCTAATTCTGTCATTCCTTTCCATGTTTTAGCTGGAGGTCTAAAGGGGGTACAGTGAAGAGGGGACAAAATTGGATTGTTTCAGTCTCACTGACAGAATTTCAAACAGCTAATTTCTGATAGTCTCTGACCTTGAAGAATAAAGTTCCTCAGTGAATAAAAAGGCACTAGTAATTCCGTTATGTTTGCTTTTGTGAGATGGTTAGGTGCTGCCACAAGAGGCAGGAGAGGCTCAGGAAAAAAACAAAAGTTTTTTTACTCTCATGTTTTAGGGAAATGAGGCAAAGCATGCCACAGGGGTCATATGGAAAAGCAGGATGATCAAGAGACTGAAGGATCAGGAGTGAAGGGAAGGTTTAGGCCACTGCCGTTATTGAAGTTTCCACAGGAAAAGCAAGGCAGGGCAGTGGAAACAGCCAGGATTGGCTGGTTTGAATAATTATGGCAGGCTTTGGGCTGAAGGGTGGTGTCTAGTTCATGGCCTGCTACCTGTCTGGAATGATTAAGGCAGAGAAATACTGCCTTCTAGGGTGTATGGGTCAGATGGAGATGGTATGGCTCTGGATTGGTTAGTTTGCATATCCGTCATACTCCTGACTGAGTTCTTTGCTATATTTAAGAGTAGGCTAGCCCCAAGGGACAGTCTTTCCCCAGCCCGGAAGGTTTTTTCAGCTGTCAAAACATACAGGGGAAAAAAGGAAACTGTGTATGTACATGTACATACAATACAGTTGATAGTCTGTTTTAATGTCATAGTAAGGAAGCTTTGGGATGATGATAACGGAGACTTTAAGAGAGTTGGGCCTAAGTTGCCCTAACCAACACAGAAAACATATTATGATAGTAGGAAGGAGAAGCTCAAGTGGAAGTACAAGGAGTCCTTGTAAGCCAACCCATAAATATCCTGTTGATATGGCACTAGCCAAGATGATGAATCTGAATTTTTTTTGATTTCCTTAACAGTGTTGTAGTGAAGTTGTAAAGTGTGTGAGAAATGTGCTCAGATCAAGGTGGCACATCTGGCAGTTGTGTTGTTGGAAGGTAGAGCTGGTGAGTTAGTGAAGCGTATGTGAAGGTTATTGGCATTGTGTATAACCAAGGGGAAGGAGTGATTGTGGTCCCAGGTAGAAAGACATGATGGAAAGTTAGAGGGGTTAGTGGGAGAGAGCATCAGGGAGTGGGGTGGTCCTCTCCCCTACGGGTCAAGGGGTTGACTAATGTGAGGCAGGATCCTCCTGGGGAAAGCATAATCTCTACTAATTTCTTTTAAGTTGAAACTTCATGTTTTTAGAGCAGTTTTAGGTTCACAGCAAAACTGGCGGAAATGTACAAAGAATTCCCTTGTGACTCCTTTTTCTCCCACCCTAGTCTTCCCCATTATCAACATCCCCCAGAGTGGTACATTTGTAACAACTTATGAACCAAGATTGACATAATCATAATCATTTGAAGTCCACAGACCACATTGTGGTTCATTCTTGGTGTTGTACAGTCTGTGGGTTTAGGTAAATGTATAATGACACATATCCCTCCTTGTGGTATCATAGTATTTTCACTGCCCCAGAAATCCTGTTTTCTGCCTGCTCTCCCTCACACCCTCAGCCCCTAGCAATTACTGGTCTTTTTACTGTCTCCATAGTTTTGCCTTTTCCAGAGTGTTACATAGTTGGAACCATATAGTCCATTAATTTTTGGACTGCTACGGATACTAGTAACCTCTACCAGATTTCCCTATAGGCATAGGAATATAAGGTATGTGTTTTGGCAGAGATCAAGGAATATGCCTGCATCATCGGCTAAGCAGACAGCTCAGAATCATGATAGAATCCCTAATAATAAAGGAAGAAAAGCAAAAAATGTCCTGCGTCAAATCTGTGCCTTAGGAGAAGCAGTCCATGAGGCAGAGGTTGTAGTGTCAGGGTGAAGTCAACTGCAACAGCAAGGTCTTGGTCTGGGATTATGTCATTGGGGTGACATCATCCCTACCAGTGAGCTTCTGGGCCAAGATGATGTTGATGAGACGAGTGCCCTTTTTAAGTGGGTACTCACTCAGTTGATGTGGATCTCAGCATGTGCCCATGTTTGGCTGAAACAGTGGCTCATTTGGAGGGTTTTGCCTCTGGACTGTAAGCCAGGGAAAGCACCCAGACCAGTAATAAGCCTGCAGTTACT
This sequence comes from Smutsia gigantea, assembly GCA_032199065.1. Lineage (NCBI taxonomy): Eukaryota > Metazoa > Chordata > Mammalia > Pholidota > Manidae > Smutsia > Smutsia gigantea. The sequence goes on from JAVSCE010018305.1 coordinate 121,706, forward strand.
GGAATGATGTGCAGCTATACTTGACAGAGTGTTTTGTTCTGTTTTTTTGATAGAAGTTTACGTTCAAATGAATCCCATATCAGATGAACAGCAAGCAGCCTGGTCTTTGGGACAATCTATGGTTAAAAGGTCCCAAGAGAGTATGCCCACTCCATCTGGCCTCCAGCCCTAATGGGATGGGGCAAGATAAAAATATAAATATTAGTTAAGACCTGGGACAAAATAGAGACTTGAGGGGTTGTTGAACTGGAATCTGAAAAGTTCTGGAGACCATTATGTATCTCAGTTAAACCAGTTATCTGGGACCCATCAGGAACATGAAAGTTCTGTTGAATGTCTTTTCCAAAGCCCATCATTGTGTGTTCTAACTAGTGAAATATGTGTCCTGGTTGCTACCAATAAAGCCTGTAACTCCAAGGGGAATAAGGAATATCCTGGGAATGCCTTGCATTGTGGTCTTGGTTATATGTAGAGGCATTTGATTTTGATTTTATATTTTGAATATCTGTGAGGCAAGAGATTGCCAGAGTTCTGTACCCTAAAGGGGACAATTTTTAGAATGGCTCAGTAGCTTATAATAAATGAGAAGAAGGGACCATTTGTTGGCCAGGACATCCATTGCTAGGATGACTGACTGACATTTGGCCAAGTGTGTTTCTGGGGTTATTAGGGACATCGTGGCCAACAGATGGAAAGCAGGCTCATCATGTCTGACGGTTAGCTGTACTATTTGTATAGCTACCTCATTGCTTCTCATTGCTCTTCACTCAGTTAATCCCAGGGGGCTTCCTCTGTGGTCAAGGGTCTGGAGGAGAGGTGACACCCTCCAGCACCATGGTATCTGGCAAAAGACTGAGCACAGGGGAGGCCACCTCTCCTGCAGGTAGGATGTAGCAAAGGGCCCAGGTTTGGTTCCATCCTCTTAAGGAAGCCTCAGTGGTCATCCTGACTTTGTGGGTTGTTGATCACAGGCTCAGGGTTTGTGAAAACTCTATTTTTTTTATTTTGCTATCATTAATGTACAATTACATGAACAACATCATAGTTACTAGACTCCCGCCATTACCAAGTCCCCACCACATACCCCATTAGTCACTGTCCATCAGCGTAGTAAGATGCTATAGAATCACTAGAATCTGTGTTATACTGCCTTCCTTGTGTCCCCCCCTACATTATACATGCTGATGGTAATGACACTTTTTCCCCCTATGCCTCCCTTCCCACCCATCCTCCCCAATCCTTTCCCTTTGGTAACTGTTAGTCCATTCTTGGGTTCTGTGAGTCTGCTGCTGTTTTGTTTCTTCAGTTTTTTTCTGTGTTCTTATACTACACAGATGAGTGAAATCATCTGATACTTGTCTTTCTCTGCCTGGCTTATTTCACTGAGCATAATACCCTCTAGCTCCATCCATGTTGTTGCAAATGGTAGGATTTTTCTTCTTCTTATGGCTGAATAATATTCCGTTGTGTATATGTACCACATCTTCTTTATCCATTCATCTACTGGCCTTCATTTTTAACATTTTCCTTCCATTATTTATTTCTCTAAGAACTTAATTTTTTATCTTATTTCAGATTGGAAGATTTGTTTTAATACCAAATGGTCAGTGCTTTGCAGGGATGTCAGGGTTTTTAGCCTTCCCCGAGCCCCCTCCGAATCTGCGGAGAGAACGGGAAGGGGGAGACACGCCCCCGCAAGGCAGGACCGGAAAAGGTGAGTGCCAACTGTCCGCCCGATCACCAGCCTCCGGCCCCTAGGCCTAAACCAGAGACAAACAGACACGACAGGGAGCTCAGTCAAAGCAGGAACTCGTTTATTGCGGAAACAGCATGGTATATATATAACATTCATAGGCCAATCAGCATAAAGGTCAAGCAATCACAAATTCTTCACGCAGGAAGGCACATAATGCAAGCAAACGGTGTCCACGAGCTGATCACGTTCGCGAAAGGCTCACGCCACCAATAGGGAGATACCCAGAACACAGGTAGACTAACCTCATAGCCCGCCAAAATGCCTGGGCACCACCCCATGCTCATCCAGTGAGAGCCATCTTGGCAATGCATTTAAAGGCTACTTCTTAGATTAGAAGGCCCTACACTTTGCAGGGGAAAACATCCAGTGTGGTAGAAATGGTAATATTCACAAAGTATAATTCCTTGCCTTCCACACTAGTGGACAATTAGAAATTCCGTAAGATAGAAAAGCAGCACAGTAACCATGACACATTGAGACTAGTGTTAATCGCCCAGAATCTCGCAGTCTCTGAGCATCGTGAATTTAGCAAACACTGAACACCCCTCACAATGTATTTTTTCATATAGTGTTCACTCAAATATTCCCATATATATAATTCAGATAAAGTTTTTAATAAATAATTCTGTCCTGGTCAGTTATCAGCTAAACACTGTACAGGAATTCCTGTGAAAGTAAAGAGTGCAACAGAACTTGCCAGTAAAGTGGTCACCTCATTCTACTTGGAAACACTCAGGTCTGAATCCATGCATTGCAGTAAAAACAGAAGAAAAAAACCAGCAAAAATTTTCAATCATCTTGATTTTTTCCCTGTATAGTATAACAATTCAAGGCAGAGTGGATAATCTCTGAATGTATGAAGCTGGAAAACTTCTGTAAGTCATCACTGATCTCTTGATCAACAGGACAGAAGCCATGTTGAAGAGGAATTGTTTAATTTTAGTCATTGTGAAGAAGCCTTAAGTGAACACTTACGCTGTAAGACTCATGGGAGAACTTACATTAGGAAGAAACTTGTGAGTATAATCAGTGTGAAAAAGCCTTCTGAAGAACTCTGCCCTTAATCTATACAAGAAAAACCATACTGGAGAGGAACCTAAGTGTAATCAATGCCAAACAGCCTTTGGCCAAAATCCATATTTGATTCAAGAGAAATCCTATAAGTAAATGTGCTGACTGTGGGAAAGGCTTGCCTTTTTTCTCACACCTTAGAGAGTTAAGAATTTATGGTGGAGAGAGGCCATATGCTTTTAAGGAGTTTGGAAAACTTTTCCTCGTTCTGCAAGCCTTTTTGTATATGTGCAAACTCACAGTAGATAAAACCTAATGAATGTAAAAGTTGTAAGAAACCTGTACATAATCTTCATATCTCACCCAGCATTTAAGAACTCAGGGATTAATGCCTGTAGAATGTAAGAAATTTGAGAAATCATTTCCATATTCCGTAGATCTTGTTAAACATACAAGATTTCATACTAGATAGAAACACTATAAGGAGTGTAGCAAAGAGTGTGTTTCTCAAAACTTAATTCTCACATGCAAGTTCACACTGAAGGAAAACTGTAAGTTTAATAAATGTGAGAAAGCCTTCACTGAGTTCAGGTCTTGAGACACAACAACTCACAGTGGAGAAAAAGCCTTACGAATGTAAAGAATGGAAAAGCCTTTACTAGTTCCTCACACCTTGCTGTACATATGAGAACTCACACTGGTGAGAGTTCTTATCAGTGTAAGGAATGTGGGAAAGCCTTTAGTAATTGATTTTCCTTTAAAAGTCATCTGCAAACCCACCCTGTAGTAAAACCCTGTAATTTTAAGCAATTTGGGAAAGCCTTTTTCCAATTTTTGTTTCTTCAACGTTTAAGGATTCACAGTGTAGAAAGACCTTTTGAAGGTAAGGAATGTGGGAGAGCATTTAGATATTCCTCAAACCTTAGTCAACATAAAAACACATACTGGAGAGAAGCCATATGGACATAAAATAGGTGGGAGTGCCTTCATTATTTCTTCAGGCTTAGAGTACACATGAGAACTCACACTGGTGAGAGGCCTTATCAATGCGAGACGTATGGAAAGGCTTTACGTGAGTCATGTATTTTGTTCAGCATGTAAGAACTCACAGTGGGGAGAAACCATATATAAAGGGGATGTGGGGAAACCTTTCAATTTTTTCATGCCTTAATGAATTCATACTGGAGAGAAGCTTATGCTTGTAAAGAATGTAGGAAAGCCTTCAGTACTTTTTTATTACTGAACATGCACTAATTGATAATGGAGGTAACCCTATTGTAAGGAATGTGGGAAACCTTTAGTTCTGCCTTATACTTTAATACTTAGTTGGTTTCACAGGTGTGAAAATCTTATGAATATAAAAAGTGTAGGGTTTTTTTTGTTTTTTATCCTCCACACTAGGAAAGTATGAAAGCACATATTATGAGAGATCTCATGAAGAAAAGGATATAAGAAAGCTCTTGATTGATCTTTGTCATTAGGAAACAGTAAAGAACTATAAATTATAAATGTCAGGAATGTGGAAAAGGCTATGTTAATATATTGTACATGTAAAAAGTCACAGGAGAGATTCTAATGAATGGAGAAACAATGTTTTCAGTAAATTTCATGTATATATTTTTATAAAAATACTAAGTTTTTTTTTTTAATTAAAAACCTGTTACAGAAACACTTTGAAACAAAACCTAAAAGTGTAAAGGATTTGGGAAGGTTTTGGAGTACAAATCTTGATTTGCTTTTAAGAAAATTGATACTGGAAAAGAAAACCAAATAAATTTCTATTTAAATGAGTTGGCTTTCTGTGTGTCTTTTTTCACAGTAGACCCAAAGTTCTAAAGATTAATGATGTCGAGCATCTTGTGCTTGTCATCCTTGTGTCTTTGGTAAAGAATATGTTCAAATAACTTCTTTCTTGATTTTTTGGAATCTGATTTGAGTTACTGAGTTAGGTGTTCTTAATAAACAGATTTATTGAGGTGTAATTGCCATACAGTGCACTGCAAGTATTTTAAGTATACAAGTTAACGTTTGATACACACATCCATGAAACCATCATTTTTCTGTATACCAGGAATGAACAGTTTGAAACTAAAAACAATACCATTTACATTAGCAAAACAAAACATGTACAAGATTTGTATGAGGAAAAATATGAAACTCTGATAAATGAAATCAAAGAACTAAATGAATGGGGAAATAATTAATGTTCACATGTAGATTCAGGATTGTCAAGATGTCAGTTCTTCCCAACTTGACCAATCCAATCAAAATCCTAGCAACTTATTTTGTGGATCTTGACAAATTGATTCTAACATTTATATAAAGAAGAGAAAGACCAGAATAGCCAACATAATATTAAAAGAGAAGAAAGTTGGAGGACTGATACTACGTGCCTTCAAGACTGCCTTCAAGACTGAAGCTACATTAATCAAGACAGTGTGGTATTGGTGAAAGAATAGACAAATAGGTTGATGGAACAGAACAGGGCTCAGAAATAGACCCATATAAGTATAGTCAACTGATCATTGACAAAGGAGCAAAGGCCATGGAATAAGAGAGAATTCTTGTCAATAAATGGTGCTGGAACAACTGGGCATCCAAATGCAAAAGAATGAATCTAGATACAGACCTTATACTCTTCGCAGAAACTCAAAATGTGTTACAGACCTAAGTGGAAAATGCACAACTCTTAATACTGCTAGAGGTAACGGGAGAACCTAGATGACCTTAGGTGTGGCAAGACCTTTTTAAATATAACACCTAAGGCACAATCCTTATAAAAAATTTGAAAAACTGGACTTTATTAAAAGTAAAAAACTTTGGCTCTACAAGATATTGTCAAGAGAATGAGAAGACAAGCACAAAGTGATAAAGGACTGTTAGCCAAAATGTACAAAAAAACTCTTAAAACTCAACAATAAGAAATGGCTGATTAAAAATGGGCCAAAGACCCTAACAGACACCTCACCAAAGAAGATAGATGGCAAAGAAGCATATGAAAATCATATTCATTGCTGGTGGAAATATAAAATTGTACAGCCACTTTGGCACGTTTGGCAGTTTCTTTAAAAATTAAACATATTCTTAGCAAATGATCCAGTATTCATGCTGCTTGGTGTTCTGCCCAAAGAAGTTGAAAACTTATATCCATTCACATACCAGCACATGCATGTTTTTTACGTTTCTTGTTTCATTTTACATGTGAATGTTGGTAGCAGTGCTTCATAATTACCAAAACATGAAAGCAGCCAAGATATTCTTCAGTAGGTGAATGGATAAAGGAACATCCATATAGGCCATTAAAAAGACGTGGAGGAACCTTAAATACATATTACTTAGTGAAAGAAGCTAGTCTGGAAAGGTTACATACTGTATGATTCCAACTCTGACATTCTAGAAAAGAGAAAATGGTATGAGTGGTTGTAGGGCAGGGGTGGGGGTAGTGATGAACTGGTGACCAGGCAAGGCACAGAGGATTTTTATGGTAGTGAAAATACTCTTATCACACTATTATGGTGGATAACTTATTATATGTTTGTCCAAACTGTAGAATGTACACCTAGAGTGAACACTAATGGACTGGGTGACGTGTCATTGTAGGCTCATCAGTTGTAACAAATGCACTACTCTGGTGAGATGTTGATAATGAGGGGGTTATGCATTGTGGGGTAGAGGTATATGAGAAATCACTGCCTTCCTCACAGTTTCACTGAACCTGAAAGTGCTCTTTTAAAAAGTCTAAAAAAATTAATAGAGACCTTCAAACCCCCAAGCTGTGGGCAGGGAGGAAGGTGAAAAGGTCTGTAAAATACTCAGTTGAAAATATGCTCTACTCTGAGAAAGCAAGTATGATTCAGGTGGCAGAACTCCACAGTCATTCCTATGGAGCAGTCGTTCCTTCCAGCAGGATATCCTACCTGATGCCAAATTTTCTGTATATACTTCAATCAAAAATAACTTACAGTGAAAAACTGGAATGCAGAAGCAGGTATGAGACTCCAGCTGTCATTAAGCTATTGAAGAGGTTTGTAAAATCTTTTTGTGCCACCTAATCTGGTAAAGAAAAAAAAATTAACGACATGTTAAAAGATGGTAAGGCAGGCTTTCGTCAGGACCATCAGGGTAGGGCTAAGGGGCCACTGCAATGGGATTCTGCAGTGGGGGAAAGAGATTGAGCTCAAATCCAAATATAGTATGGTAAAGTGAGAATTTATAGCCAAAGAGCAGGGTGGTTAATGGATGGAAAATTAAGAGGAAGCATCTGGATAAGAAGGATTCTGGCTAAACAGTATAACAGGATTATTGCTGAAGACAGGACAGGTGATCAGAAATTACCTGCAGGATGTGGAAGATGAGAGCTGAATAGATACCATGAGTGATCAAATAAAGAGGATGGGGAACTCTTGCTAAACTGAGAGTTCTTGGTAAAAGTGGATTTTAAAAGGAAGTGTACAGATGGACCTGAGAGAAGTTTGAGGAGAGTGACTAAAGTTTGGTCAAGAAGAGATTCATTATCACTTACCACATTTTTTGTTGTCATTTGGAATAGTTACTTTGACAAGGGGAGGATTTTCAGGTAGTTGTGAATATTTTTTGATACTTCACCAAAACTCAACTAAGTTTCTTAAAGGTGAGTTGCACTGTGGAATTACAAAATTCTCTCAGTGACCTCTTCCTATTCTGGTGTTGCTACATCAAAGACCATTTATCTTGCACTTTGGATATTTTACCCCTGTGTGATTTTGTAACATCATGTTCCTTAATGTGTAAATTAGTTGGCTATGTTACGCATATTTTTCAAATGACCTGCCTTGTACAACGTCAAACATTGTGCACTAATGCAACTTGATCATATAGAAAGGTATGTAAATGTTGAGAAGCTGCCATGAACATGGTCACAGATATGTAAGTTTTCCAAATTTTTCTGTTCCCTTGATGACATTTCTAAGGAAAACTGGGTGTCATTATATGTGGCAGTGAAGCATAGAGAGACTGTATTTGTGTAACCTGCTGCCACTGCCTTGATTTCTGCTAAGGTGCCAGCACTTCACCCACTCCCTCTTTTGTATCAGCAGTATAAACATCCACATGATGAAAAGGTAACTAATAGAACTATTCTAAAAATAGTTTCAACCTAATAGAAACCCTGAAAGTATCTCAGGTCCCCCAGCAGTCTAGTGACCACATCTTAAGAACCCCTATTATATATCACTATGTGTGGGTGGTTTGCTACACAGCAGTAATAACTGTAACAGACAAAATTAACTCTTCTTCTTTATTGTTAGTCTCTTAATTGGTCTTGACAGTTGACTGGGCAGAATCTAGGGTCCCAGTGTACTTCAGAAGCAAAGCCTCTAGACTCGCTCTTTGCCCAAGTAGACCCTGAGTGTTAAGGGCTCAGAGGGAAGCCTGACTCTGAAGTATGTGTATGTGTTCTGCTGTTGCTTTTGAGCTGTGTGTCTGGGCCCTTATTCTCTCCTAAACTAATCCCTGTTTGTTAAGTGACATTATTAATAAGGAAAATTATTTTGTTACCAAATATCAGTGGAAGGTTTTAACAGTCATGACTGTCATATGGGCTGGTGAGAGTTCACTTATTTTGCATTTACTGTATGCCATGAAATGCCCTGGAAGCATTCCATGTATTGTCACTTCATCTTCATTACAACCCTCTTGAGGGAGCCACTGCTGTTACTCTCCTACTTAATGATTTATGTGACATGAAATACCCACCATCATTTCTGACAGATACTAGCACAAGTGGTTGGTTTTAACCCATCCAGTCTTTGGAGCTAACAGAGGAACCCCAGTTACTGATGTTCCAGGCATTCTGGTCCCATCCAGAATTAATAGCCAATTTATGTTGTTCTGGTTTTTTTTATCTTTGTGTACAGATTTTCAGAATAACTGTGTTCCTTTGGGCAGAGAACTCACAGTTCAAGTAAGACTATAGATATCTCCACACAAACCCACTGTCAGTATTTCAGCTGACCCAGAATTTCCAGAACTGAATCTGCCCTTGCTCTCAAAATCTGACCAACTAATAAATTGTAAAGAATGTGAAAGGCACATTTTGGCAAAAGTGAATAGCTAAGACGGGTGTGTGGACCCAGGCTGGACCTTGACAGGAGTAAAAACTGGCCCATGGTTTTGCAAATTATGCTGGAATAGATAATTTTCCATTTCTTTCCCCAGTCTTGTTCTGGAAGTCATTCAGCAAATTGCATTCATCAGATTGCACATACACATCATTGTACACTTTTGTTAGACATCAAATATTTCAGAATATAAGCATGTCAGTAATTAAGCACATGGTTTTATTATTAAGCCAGTTACTCTGCAGATCCCAGGGTGAACCCGAAAACACTACTGCTGGCCCAAGAGACCTAGTGAATCAGCATGAAGTAATCAGAGTAAGATTGACCTTTTTTCTCAATCATTTAGCTTAAGTAATCATCATCCTTCAAATTCAGAGCCACAGTAACTCAGTGAAAAATTAAAGGGCTGCTTATTTATCCCCGCTGTTTTGATACCTGTACCAGTACAGTTGATTTGATGTCAGATTATCCCAGCCATATGTGTTGGTTTTCAGAAAGCTCAAGAATATTAAAGATTTATTGCTGTCATCAGAAATAAGAGGAACTAAATCTTCATTTGTCAATTGCCAAAAAAAATCTTAGCCGTTGACAAGAGAAGGTAAATACTTAAAAGGTATACATGAGCATTTAATAAGGATAAAGGTTTTGGTTTTGAACTCCAAATCCTCCAGAATTAGTTTCTGGGTATTTGTATTCAACTATGTTTCTGCTCTTAACCCGTGTATGTGCTGCAATCTTACCAGTTTTTGATAGAGTATAAATGTTGAGAGAGAAGTTTTCCAAAAAAAAAAAACCTAATCATGTTAAAAATAATTTGAAAAATGATTGGTTAAATACAGAAACCAGAAATGTGACGGTTTCAAATGTAAGAAAAACTATTGAGATTTAAAGTCTGGTTTTCAGTTTTGAGGTCTACTTTTTTTTTTTTTTTGCTTGAAGAGACCAGGATACTGTTTAAATTGGAGTCCGGACGAAAAGACCTCTGATCTTGGGAGGACTTCCTTTGGTTAGGAAGAAGAGAGGGGCAGTGAACCCACACGAGAATCCGTAATGGGTGGGCAATGAGGTTTGGAGCCACAACTTGTCCGTTGGGGAGACCGCTTGGAGTCAAAGACCGAGGCTTGGGTCCCTGCTGGCCCCTTTACTCAGCGATTAACAGTTACTTTACTCATGCTTTTGTTTCCTCTTCCTCAAAACGAATGCAAAGCCTTCCAGAGCTGGACTTCAGCTCTGAGTGGCGGCTCTCTGGTCACGCTCCCAGTGCTACCTTCCGGCCACGCCCCTCCGCCCAAGGCCGGAAATGGGTGGTGGTGGCTCTTCTGGAGCTGCCTCTCGCCGCGTGGGTAGGTTTTTCTTCGGCGTTCCATGCGGCCGGGCAGAAACCCAGGTGCGGTCCGCGGATTGGGGAGGGTCGTGTGGAGATGGGGAGGGGTTAAGGGCTTGAGTCCCAGTGTCGGTCTTCGCGGAGTTCCTCCCTGCGGGCTCGCAGGGACCGCGACTGCTCGGGGGGGGGGACAGGCGGTCAAGGGAGCGGGGGCGGGGCCTTCAAATCCATCCTTAATGCTTTTCCCCAGATTGGACTTCATTATTCCACAAGAAAATGCTGTTTCCTGCAACACCATTTTCCTCCATTAACGACATAATTTGAAATATCCGTAGTTCATGAAGGATATCCCCACCCCGCTTAGAGTACCTGTAATGCGGAAGCATTCTTGTCCCGTGGAACGACTGAGTTGTTTCCACCCGGTGGCTTGTGCACGTTTCTTTTGGACTAGGGTCTGTTTTTAAAGGTTAACTTACTGGGTCATGTGTAATGTTACTAGATAATGCCAGCTGCCCCCTTCCATGGGGCTTGTTCTGTTTTTACCCCTCCGAGTGTTTATTTTGTATCCAACTAAGACCTCTGAGTTTTCAGATACTTGCAGATTCTTTTGGATGTTTACCTAACAGTCATATCATCCATGAGTAATGACAGGTTTATTCTTTATATTATCTTCCAATCTATTATGTCTCCTACCTTTAGTTCCAATTTACTGCAGTGGCCGAGACTTCCACACTTAATGGAAGGGGCCAATTTTGTCTTTTTCCATTTCTCAAATGCCTTCAGCTTGTCCGGAATAAATGAGATGTTTGCTCAACGTTTTTGATACATTTTCAGGTTAAAGACATTCCCTTCTATTCTTTCTTTCGTTTAGAAAGATTTTTTTATAATAGGTTTATTGAGATATAATGCACATGTAACTCGTCCATTTAAATTACAGTTCAGTAGATTTATTACCAGAGTTTTGCCATCACCACAGTCTAGTTTTGGAACCTAATCACCCCGAAAAGAAACCCCATACTCATGAGAAGTCACTCCCCATGCCTTGTCACAACTCCCAGACCCAGGCAACCACTAGTCTGTATAGATATTTCCATTCTTGTTATTTCCTAAGTAGAATCATACAATATGTGGTCTCTTATGACTGGCTTTTTCACTTAGCATAATGTTTTCAAGATAGACCTACATTGTAGCATATATTAGTACATAATTCCTTTCTATAGCTAAATAATATTCCATTGTGTGGAAACATCACATGTTATCCACACATCATTTGCTGGGTTGTTTCCACTTCTTGGCTATTAAAAATAATGTTGCTATGAATATTCATGTCCAAGTTTTTGTGTGGACTTATGTTTTCATTTTTATTAGGTATGTATGTAGGAAAGGAATGGCTGGTTCTCCTTCATATTTAACTTTTTGATGAGCTGCCTGTTTTTTCAAAGTGGCTGCACCATTATACTTTCCTCTCAGCAAATATGAGTTACGATTTCTCCCATCTCCTCACCAATTGTTATTTATTTTTTTGGTTACACCATCAGAATTAATGTCAAGTGGTAGCTCATCATAGTTTTGATTTGCGTTTTACTGGTGGCTAGTGATAAACATATTTTCATATTCTTAATGGCCATTTTTATTTCCTTTAGAAAAATAACATCTTTTGCCCATTTTTTAAATTGCTTTTTTTATAATAGGGTTGGCTAAAATTATTTTTAAGTCATGATGCAGTGTTGAATATTACCAAAGAGGTTTACTGTATCATCTCAATACTCTTTTCTCCTTTGATCTGTTAATGAAACATACTGTCTAATATGCCTCTCTGGCATTCCTGGGATAAACTTTGTTCTGATACAATATCTTTCTCATTTATTTAATTATGTGGCGTGGACTTATTTTCCTTTGATTATTTGTATCTGTTTATTAATGGTTTGCCTATCATTTTGTTTTCTTATGGTTGTGCCTTGTTTGATATCAGTATTACACATCTAAAGAAGAGTCTTCTTCCTTTTTTAACCCTTAAGCTAATCCCTAGATAAGTGAAATTGTTTTAAAAATAGTACATCTTTTGCCTGTGGTAATTGTGTAAGATACTGAATAGAATAGTCAAAATGCAAACATGGCATTTTAGATCATGCACAATTCTAGAGTTTTTCATGAAAGCTAAATTTATAATAAAACCTTCCAAATACATAACTCTTGCCTTTCAGATTTGATAAGTCAGTACCTCTATTCATATTTAGTAATGTGCAAATATGTGACCAAATACATTGAAGTATAGTCTTAAGTAATCAGAGTCTTCATAAATGAGTAATCCCTGGAAGATTTTGAATCAGATTGGAATTCTCTCTTTAAATGGCAGAACTGACTTTCAGAACCTCTGGGCCTGGTTTTTCCTTTGTGGGGGAAATTTAAATGCCTAGTTCTTCATTTTGTTTTAAGGAATCTATCCAGGCAGTGATCTACGAGGACTGCGGAGACCTGAAGCCTCTCTGAAGGGGCCAGCAATAGCCCAGATTATTTCATTTCTTTAACATTTTTTATTGTGGTTAAACATAACATAAAACTTCTTATTATAACCATTTTTAAAACTACAATTCAGTGGCATTAATCACACTCACAGTGCTTTTACAAACGTCATCTGGTTCATTTTTTGTATTTTAGACCGTTGTTTCTACAGAATCATTTTTTGCTGAGTTTTATTTCTATAGGAATTGATCTATTTCCTGTGAGTTTGGGGCTTGACATCTTGCATGACCTTTTCCCATTTTATTGATTTTCAAAGAACCAATTTTTATTGCTTGATTGATCCTGTTTTCCTTCAACTCTTATTCATTTATTTTGAGATTTTTTTTCCTCTAAATTCTTAAGTTGGAGACTTAGACAAATTTTTAACTTAATTTTTTTCCCAGTATAAGTATATGAAGCTTTTTTCTGTAGGCCTTCTTTAGTTACACCCTATAAGTTCTGGGACTTAAGAACTGATCAATAACCATGGTATTCTGTAATTTTCTAATTTCTAATTTAATTTATATCTTTTACCTAGAAATTATTCATAAGTGTGATGTTCTCTGAACTCCTCATGTGCGGCTTTTTTCTATTAGATTTAACCATGTGAAATTGCTGACATTGAACCTTTTTTTCACCTACAAAAATAGCCGTTTCTTATAGTTCAACATAGTTGTCTTTGTTATTAATACGTAACTTAATTTCATTTTGAGCAGAGGATGTATGTGTATACAAAATCTTTGAAAGTTTTAAGACTAGTTTCATAAGATGCAATAGGGCTTGAAAGGACCAAACTAACGCCGTGACAGGCCTCAGGAAGCCTCTGAAATCAGAAGGCCTGAGTTTCAGTTTCCCTGAAACTACCTGAAAGAATAGGAAAATTTTAAGCAGGCCCTGACCCTTGGCCTGAGTCATAAAAGAAAAGAAAAAAACCGGCCTGAACACAATAGCTTGCAAAACAGGTACTTTTCCCAAACTGATGGGCCTTAAAGATAAAAGCTGAAGCCCTGTGGGGCCCTAATTGAAATACTTTTACTATCGAATCATCAGCAGAACCCCTGGTTGTGGTATCGAATCATTAGCAGACCCCCTGGTTGTGGTATCAAATCATCAGCAGACCCCCTGGTTGTGGTATCAAATCATCAGCAGACCCCCTGGTTGTGGTTTCTTTTCCTTTAAAGCCTCCTGTGATTTCTGCTCGGGGTCGAACTCCTTTGCCCCTGCATGGGTTATGAGTCTCGACCCCAGCGCGCTGGTATGAATCAATAAACCTCTTGCTGTTTGCATCAAGACCGGTCTCCTGCAAGTATTCGGGTCGCCGCCTATCCCAGGTCTCGAGTAAGGATCCACTCCGCTAGTCTTTCAGGCTGATTTTTGTAAACATTCCACGTGTGCTTGAAAGAAAATGTGTTTTCTGCATTTATTGAGTGTAGAGTCAGTAAGTGTTTTAGATGAAGATTTTTCATTTTACTACTTAAATCAGCATGTCCTCTTTATTTCCCTCTGAGCTATCCATTACTGAGTGTGTTAAAGTCTTACACTGATGGCAATCTGTTTCTACTTTGCTTCTGTTTATAAATTTTCTGAGGCTGTGCGATTACAGAATTTTTATATCTTCCTAGTTAATTGAACATTGTATCCTAAGTTGCCTTCTGTAATGCCTCTTGTCTTAAAATGTGTGAAAATAAGTTAGCCAAACAAACTTCTGGTTAATATGTGCCTGGCATATTGTTTTCATGTTTGAGATTCAGTCTGTGTGCGGTTTTGTTTTCATGTTTGAGATTCAGTCTGTGTGCGGTTTTAGGAAAGCACAGAGCTGGTATTTATCTTAATCCAGCACGGCAGTCTTTGCGTTCAAACTGCAGGGTTAAGTCCATTTCCCGGCACATTTGTGGTGATTGCCAAAGTTGCTGAGCTCTGTCTACCATCTTCCAGTGTGCTTTTCATTCTACCTGCTTTTGTGTGTTTCTTTTCCCTGCTTGTTTTTCTTACCATTGAAATAACTGAGTTTTTTCTCCACTTTTTTTCCTGCATTGTGCGTTAAACCCACTGTGTCAGTTCCTTCAGTGGTTATCCTGCCAATTTTTCATGCATACTTAATGTTAAAAGCTGATCACTGTCTTTATTCCCTATTGAAAGAATAGAAGGAGCCTCAAATTGCAGTCGCCTTTCTCCCAGCGTATGTATTTTTATTACTCAGCTTTAGAATTCCAGCTTGCTTTTCCATCTCACAAATTAGATGTTACTAATAATAATGATTTATATAATCAAGGGTCACTTAGTTTTACCTGTTTTATTTTTGTTCACTATAGTTTCTTAACATTTCAGGTACACAAGTTCCTATTTCCTGGAATCCTGAGGATCTCCTTTAGTGATGATCATTGGATGGGTAAGCTTTCTCAGGTCTCTGCTTAAAATTGTCTTTATTTTACCCTCCTTTCAAATTTTTAAGATTTTTGTATGGGAATTTTCAAGCACAGACAAAAGTAGAGCGAATAGTATGTTGAATCTGTCAGCAGTCCTCAACTTTGACGATTACTCATATTTTGCCAGTCTTGGATTATCTAGGCCTGACCTAGCTGCTGTATGTGGCTATTTTAATCTAAAATTTAAATTACTTAAATAACACTCACCTCATTTCAAAGGCTCAATAGCCATATGTGACTGGTGACCTTCTGTATTATGTGGTGCAGGTAATAGTGTTGGACATTGCTGGTAGCCTGTTTACCTGCTTTTTATTTCTAGGGGTTTTTCGTTTTGTTTTTGTTTTACAGAAAATTCCAGACACCACGTCCTTTCAAGTATGCATCTCTAGATGGAACATAACTACCACAGCATTTTCCCACCTGGGAAACTCTGAAGTTTCCTGATTGCCTCCACAATATCTTTCTACATTTGGTTTGTTCAAATTGGAATCGTAATAGGACTCCCACACTGTTTTCTTAATGTATATCTCTTAAATTTCTGTTCTATCTTTTCCTTTTTTTTTTTAATCTGTTCGCCTACTAGAGATATCAAGTTATTTGTCCTTCAAATATCGTACGTTATAGATTTGGCCAATTGCCGCTGCTTTGTGTTATAGCTTGTTTATCTCTATTTCCTACTAACAGTAGTTAGTCTAGAAGCTTGACTAGATTTAGGTTTGATTTCATAAATTCACCCTTGAAACTATAGAAGATATTTGAACTGGATTTAGGATTCTAGGTTGATATTTACTTTTTTCTCAGCACACTGGGTATCACCCTGCTTTCTTCTGACATCCATTGTTCTTGAGAAATGAACAATCAGTTTGTTCTTCCTTTTTTAGGTGACTTCTGTTTTTTCCCTGGCTGCTTTTAAGATTGTGGGGCGGGGCGAATCAAACACCCAGAAGAAAAAACTATAATGAATCTGGGTGTGGATTTCTTTTTTTTTTTTTCATTCATCTTGGGATTTATTGTACTTTTTCACTTCAGAGGTTAGTGTCCTTTACTAATTCTAGGAAATTCCCAACTAGTTTCTCATCAAATCGTTACTAACAGTTCTAATCTGGCAATAAATCTTTGCATTGAGTTTCTAGCTTTTGGAAGTATATATTTCATTTCCAAAAATTGTTTGTTTTTAAAACTGCTTGATTGTCTTTATAGCCTCTTATTTCATATTCATCAGATTCTCTTAATTTTTTTAAGCCTGTTAAATATAGTTTTTTATTCTATGTCTAAAGCGTCTAAAATCTGAAGTGTTTTGTATGTGTTTTTTTTTTCCCTGCTTCCTGGATGTTTTGGGTGCTTCTCACTCATGGTACACTGAGTAATTATTATTTTATAGTCTTTTAAACTTGACTTCCCTTTATTTATTTAGAACTGTATATGTGGGAGTTCTTTGAGGCCTGGCTTGAAGTTGAGTTTTCCAGAGATAGGTCCATTTGCTCACACTAATTGCAATTAGTGGAGAAATGCACCTACAGCCCTCTTTAAATGAAATTACTCTCTTGAGGTTTTTTTGGACTATATGAATAACAAGAATTTGGAAAGAAACCTAAGATTTTCTTTTTCTGCTATATCTGATGCTGAGGTCTAGACACAAACACGTTTGCATCCCTTTTGTAAGGAAGGTTTTCTTTCTTTGCAACTTGTAATTGCAGATTTTCAAACATACTCAGGAGTAGAGGGTGCTATGATGAAGTCTCCTTATACCCATCACCCAGCTTCAGTGATTACCATGATTTTGCCATTGTTAATATGCCTGTTCTTCCCCTTGCTTACTATTAAAATTTAGTTTTATTTTCCTGGAGCGTGTTAAAACAAATATGAGACATCATATCATTTCACCCATATTTAAGTTGTATCTCTAAAAAGAAAGGACATTATGAGGATAACCTGCCTCACCCAATTTGGGGCTAAAAGAGGAAGGGAGAACTATTCCAGATGAAGAGACTCAGATGATCCATTAATAAAAATAAACTTTTAATGAAGTTTTTAGCATTTTCACAATACCGTTATCACATTCGCCAAATTAACACTATTTCTTGGTATTTTCAGTGGTTGTCAGCTAAACAAGTTGTGACTCACCTGTAGTTAAACAAGTTGGGCTTGTTAGTCATGTGGTGATGCTGAATGTACACCACGGTGAACTTTTTGACTTCTTAGGGGGTATCAGACTTAAAGGATTCAGGCTTATGTTAGCTTTGAAGGCAGGGTTTCTGAATTAGATGTCAGGAAGCAAGAGTAATTGTGTGATTGGGTGTCTTAGTCAAGCTTTACCTAGAAGGAGGGAAAGCTAGACCAGGAGCCAAGCTGTAATTGATTAAGAAGCAGCAGTTGCTTAATAGGCCAGAAAGGGGATGTTTGGTGGTTTTAGAGACCTAGACGATGTTTCTGTTTTCTCTGTGTTCAGCCATGATTACAGAGTGGCCGCGTCTGCGGTTCTGTGAAACTGTTTATGTTCAACAGGACAACAAACACCCCCGCCCAGCTGATAGTATCAGGGCATCTCCTGGGTGTCAGCTGCTTTGCTCTTTACCAATTCACCTTAATCCCCAGTCTGCATTCAGTTCACCCTAGATGTCTCAGAATCTGTTTTTACAGTTGTTGATGTTCCACTCAAGATCTGAGGTTGCAGAGCTTCCCCTTATCAAAACTATTTGGTAAAGGAGAAGGAGATACATGCTTGATTCTTTCCTTTTATGAATTTTAAGAAAAATAACTTGATATCCTGGCCACTCCCATTGTGACCAGTGAGGGTTTTTTAGCATCATTATGAACTTGTGATTTTGTTTTACATTTGTCATATTTCATTGGACTGTGGTCATTAATATTTATTAAATTGTTCTGTTTTAAGCCAGTGGGAGCCCTTGTAAATTGTCTCCTGTGTCTTTTTGACACAACCACATTAGTCTTTGCTGGGTTTTTGCTTTCTGGTTGTAAGTCTGGGGAAAGGAAATCCTGGGGCAAAACACCTCTAAAAACCGAAATCAGTCAAAGGGAGAAATAAAGTTTAAAATCTGTTCATTGCTCAAACTGCAGTCCAGGCCCTTCTTTTCAGCTCTAGCAGAAGCAAAACCGGCCCTCCCCCTCACCTCTCAGGTACAGATAAGCCCGCCATTGCCCAGGTAATTACCCATTGATATGGAGATGAACTTCTTTCCACCCCTGAGGAATGATGCAAATGTACAAAAGCCATACTTCTCTCCACCTCTGAATGCCTATTGATATGCAGATGTACTAAAGCCAGGTGAGATATTCTGGAAATGTTCCAATTTTACCCACACCAGTATAATATATTCCAGGCTCCTCTTGAACATTTCTTGTTCAGCTCTACAGTCAGCTGTTTCCCAAGTGAGCCCTGGTTTCTTTGATGGGAAAATAGCATTCAGAGGCATTTTGGCACTATAGGGGCTCATTGCTCCTGGGTTGTTACGATTCTAGGCATTTTTAGTGGCTCAGTTTAGGAAAAATTTTTTTTTGAAAAGCACATTATTTCCGGTTCTTAATTGTTCCTGGACAAGGGAGATGAAGTCTTACAGTGAACTGTACTCTGTGTCTGTATATGTGCATGTGTATTTGTATGTGATTACTCTGAAGCTAGTATGAAGAAGCTACTAGGCCTCTTGAATATTGAGTATTTGTCAGACCTGGAGTCTCATGGCTTCTTTCTTCTTCTCTAGGTCTGCTTTGTCAGTACTCCTGGCCAGGAGGGAGACAGAGAAGAGGAGGAATGGCTGCAGGATTACTGACAACCTGGTCACAGGTATGTAGGAAATTATTCTGTTCCCAAAAAACCATTGCTATTCCCAAAGGACACATCTCTTGCCTGTGACCCACAGCTTCATAGCACAGTGGGCTACCCCAGGTCTGGGCTTCTTAGAATGGAAGAGAGAATGCCTTAGGAAAGTCTTTTGTTACTACAACATTTTTTTTTTCCAGATAGTCTTCCAGGTTGAATATTAGTTCTATATCCTGCCAGATGCTATGAAGGAAAAGAGATTTTTCACTAGGAAAATAGTTTATTCATTTTCCAAGTATTATTCTCATCCTGTAGTACATTCAGGCTGTACTGGACCATGAACAGGAGTGGAAGAGTCCATACGACCTTGTGGGTGAAATATCAGGCCAACTGTGTCTTAGAAAACTGTGTGTCTAGATGAGATGGTCCAGGCTTTGAGACCAAAAGAGGAAAACTGACTGTTGGGGCAGATTATGAGAGGCCTCCAAAACACATCTGAGCCTGTGTGCACTGGGTCTCCTTCCCCAGGCCTGGCAGCCCCACCCACCATCCTTCTGGTACATCATTAGAGATTGTCCTTGGCTGACTCAGAATGTGTGTGATGATTTAGAACTCAGTGACCTTTGAGGAAGTGGCGGTGGACTTCTCCCAGGAGGAGTGGGCATTGCTGGACCCTGCTCAGAAAATCCTGTACAGAGATGTGATGCTGGAGAACTTTAGGAACCTGGTCTCCATGGGTAAGGTCAGCCTCATTCTTCATGCCACAGATAAGTTTTCCATCACATACTGTGTTCCAGAATCTGTGAGAAGAATGGCAACACATGGTAAACACAAAATGAATGGTTCCTGCTCCTGTGGCGCCGTTTTGTGGCTTCCTATGAAAATGCACTGATTTTCTAAGCTCTATTGTTAAAAGATTTAGTGTATATCTGGTTTTGGGCTTGAATTTCAAGGGTCAGTTGCATGTGGGACAAGGATTGTAGGTGTCTGTTTTAGGGCCCTTGTGAACAAGCTCTGGTCTGATTGTCTTGCTGCTCCCAAAGTTGCACTTGCCTATCAGAATCAGTTTTGTTAGATTTCTTGTCTCCTTCAGTCTCCCACTCCCACCCACCCCCAGTTATGTGTCTTTCCCCATGAGCAGGGTATCATCTCTGCAGAAGCAATCTGTTTGCTGAGGTGGAGCAGGAAGAACTGAGGACAGAGGGGAGAGGAATTCTCCAAGGTGCCTGTACAGGTGAGCTCCAGGCAGAAAGGAGTCACTGTGTGGAGCAGCTGTAGCCAGTGAGGGGTGATAACACATGGGGGCGTCATCAGCATAGGAAAAGAAGGCTGAGGCCATTACGTGAGCTTCCTTTTTTCACTGGCTCTCTGTTCATCCATATTTTCATCTGGTATCAGAGAAAGAACTTTTAATTTCTCTTCCAATTTCACATTTCCTTGAATACTTTTTGTTCAGTTCTTCCTACATTGCTTTCCAGATTATACCCTCTTATTTTCTCCAACCTCCAGAATCCTTTCTAAGTAAAAAGAAAAAAAATCGCATTTTTATTGCTTGTTCTTATCATTGGCATCTCCTCCCAGAGTCAAGTGCCTAAAATAATTTTTCTGGTCAGTGGTTGCATTTTCTCTTTCACATTTTCTTTCTATGTTTAATGTCATTATTTTAAAATAAATTCATGGGTTCCTGCCTCCCATTTTCTTTCATCCCTACTTTTTCTCCCAAAAAATGTTATAAAAATGTTCCCTGTTCAGTTTCAGATTGGGATATACAACTTAAATCAAAAGATGCAATTCCTATGCAGAATGTTCCTGAGGAGAAAAATTCCAATCACATAAAAACGGTAAGACTCATTAGGAGTGACTCCTAGTTTTTTACAGTAGGAGAAATCTGAATTTCAATGAGTTAAAACAGCAGCACCCAAACAAAAGGAGACAGTTGAGGCAAGTGGCATTTGCTCACCAGAACAGTCTCAGGAAAGATTTTATAAATATGATAAAGGTAGAGAAATCCCTAAACCTAGCTCAACACTTTCTGCCTTGCAGAGAATACCATAGTAAACATTTATATAAATGTGGTTCTGTTGAGTAATTAACATATAATTCATTCTCATTCATTATTAGAAAAACTCTATTTAAGAGGCCCTTTTATAGTAATAAATACAGTAGAGCCCTGAGTAGACCATTCAGCTTATTCAGTTTGGAAGAACTAATAAAGCAAAAAAAAAAATCAAATGCATGCACTGAAAATAGCAAAGATGTCAAGTCAGCATAATGTGTGCTTCCTGTATGTGGTAGACTGAACAAGGAAAAGAATTCACTTAGGTGTAATGAAAGTGAGAAAGTCTTTAGTCTCTACTTATTCCTTATTCAGCAGGCACCAGCTCAACCTGGCGAGAAGCCCTTGGAATTTGATCACAGTGGAAAATTCTTCAGGAAGAACTGTCACCCTATTTGGTCAAGATATTGCAAGGGAAAGAAAGGCTACAAATATAAAGAATATTGGAACTGCTACAGCCATCGTGTGAGTAATCACAGTGGAAAGAAAACTTTTGAGTTTGATGATTGTGGCAAACATTTCAGTCAAGAGTCATCCCTTCAGAAACACTTAAGAACCCTCATGGGAAAGGAATCTTATTATTGTAGACAGTGTCTTATGTCCGTCAGCTTACATGCCTGCTTTTCAGTACATGAGCCAGTACATCCTGGAAAGAGACTCTGTGAAGGCAGTGACTGTGGAGAAACGTCTTCCCTTAGTGTCCTCAAAAAAATGTGTACTGTGGAGGAAAGTGCCAAGTGTAATGAGCTTGGGAAAGTTTTCACTGGTCCCTTGTCCCTTGAGAAGTGTGTGGGACCTCACACTGGAGATAAACCTTACGAATGTAGGGACTGTGGGAAGGCCTTCTTTTTTCAGTCTTCCCTTAAGAAACACATGAGATCTCACACTGGAGAGAGACCTTACGAGTGTATTCATTGTGGAAAATCCTTCAGCCAGAGCTCACATCTTAATGTGCACAAAAGAACTCACACCGGGGAGAAACCCTATGACTGTAAGGAATGTGGCAAAGCTTTCACTGTTCCGTCGTCCCTTCAGAAACATATGAGAACCCATACTGGAGAGAAACCCTACGAATGCAGTGACTGTGGGAAAGCCTTCATTGATCAGTCATCCCTTAAGAAACATACACGATCTCACACTGGAGAGAAGCCTTATGAATGTGATCAGTGCGGAAAATCCTTCAGCACAGGCTCTTACCTGATTGTGCACAAGAGAACTCACACTGGAGAGAAAACCTATGCGTGTAAAGAATGTGGGAAGGCCTTCAGGAATTCCTCTTGCCTAAGAGTACATGTGAGAACTCACACAGGAGAGAAGCCCTATAAATGTAATCAGTGTGGAAAGGCATTCAGCACCAGCACTAACCTCATAATGCACAAGCAAATACATACTAGGCAGAAACCCTATGGATAAAATGACAGGAAAGCCTTAAGTGGTCCTTTCCGGAACTCACACTGGAAAGAAACCCTTTTGAGACGAATGTAGAAAGCCTTCAGGCACAGTTTGTGACCTACGTTATTCTGAGACTGACCTCGTAAATGCTACAGTTCTGTAATTGTTTTTATCAGTGAGTTTTCATCCTTAAAGTACAACAGCTCATCAGTTAGAGTATTAAAAGTTATGTAGTACTATAAATGCCTCTGATCTACATCACAAAGGTTTTGATATATAATGTTTTCACTGTAATTTAGTACAAATATTGTCCAATTCTGTTGAGGTGTCTTGCACCTGTAGGTTATTTAGAAATATTTTTAAATATGCAGACTAGGCATATTATCTTTTATTTACAAACTGTAATTGCATTATGCATAGAATGCATGGTCTTCATGATACAGATTCTGTGTAATGGATTCAAACAAAATTGGAGACTTGCTGTGTGGTCTAATGTGTCAGATAACAAGAAATGCTTCCTACATCCATTTTTCTCTTAAAGTCACAAAACTACAGTTGTGTTCAAGTTGGCAGTGTGGACATTTAAGAGTTCATCTCCCAGCCTTCCTTGCAGCTATGAGTGCGCATGAGCCCCCAATTCCGGCCAGTAAGAAATAGGCAGGGGTCACTGCTTATAGGTTCTAAAAAATCTCATGGAAATGGAAGCATCTCTGGCATTTTTTCTCTTTACCATTTTACCCCTTGTCTTATCCCTTCTTCTTTCCTAGATAATAGACCAAGAGGATAACTGTCATAGACTACTGATTATACAAAAAGAACATACGGTATTATTTGAGTCTACCAACTCTAGTCTGCTTATTTCTGGACTTTATGTAATATGAGAAAAATAAACTCCAAATTGTTTAAACCACTCTTGTGGGAAGATTCTGTTAGAACAGATTTCATTCAACTGATATATGTGGTCAAGTTCTATGAATCCTTCAAGGATTGTTGGAAACAATGTATTCTGTAACTATGAAGTGTAATAGATTCTCATTGTCTCTGATAGATAATACCATTGTGTTTTTTTTAAATCTATGTCATTATAAACCTCATCTCCTGATCTATCCTTTATGACATATGTTAACATGCCTCACTATGGGTAGTCAGATTGTTTTTCAAATTCTCTTGTTTCATTAAGAGGCAATATAATTGGATGTGTATGAATGTGGTAATTTTATATGTTTCTGGTAAATTGTCCTTTCATTCTTAATATAATGCCCATCTTTTTTTTCTAATAATAAGTGTTCTTTAATTCACTTGATATAAAAGTGACTCAGCTATTGACCTAGCTGATAATGTTTTCTCCCCACCACTTTGTGAGAACAACCAGGAATTCCTGGGCACTACGTTAACACCATGAGGGATCTGCTCAGCCATGACGCTGCCTATGGGAGACAAAGATTGGGAGATCCCCAGCAGCCTTGCCTGCCACAGACACCAGCAGCCCTTACATCTCTCTGTTGTTCCTTTCTTTGCTTCTGTTGATATTTTTTCTCCAACCTAGTGGGATATGAGGGATCTCATCCATGGAGACCAGTGATTCATTGTTTAATGAAAAAGGAAAAAGCTCAGAATATTTTCTTGCTCCCCATAAGAAACCTCAGTAGGTTTCTCAACTCAAACCAGTTTATAAGTCTGGTCAGTGTGCTTGGGCTCTCTTGAGTGCCACTACCTTCAACATGTAACAGCATCTTCTTGAAAATGTACAAAATCAGGATTCCCCCATGTTGCTCTCTTGGATGTAGACTCCAGTCCCTCTGAGGTTGAAAGGAATGGTCTAGAAAAGGAGTCTACTGCTCACAGCAGGGGCACTACAGACCACCAGGAGCTTACTAAGTAAGTAAAATGGGTAAGACAATGGACCAAAAGGCAAAGTGTAATAATTCTCATTGTCTATATGATAAAAGCGGGAGCTTTATGTGGCTATAAGCAGTCCCCTCCTGTGGAAAAAAAAGGGGGTAGGACTTTTAAAATCTTACACACCAAGGACATAACTGTCAGGTCCAGCAAACATAAAATTAGTCTTAGTTTGCTTACCTATTTAAAAAATAGAAACCCCTAGATACAGGGGAGAAAATAAAAGGTGAATGAATTAGATACAAATATACTACTTAATATGCCTCTATAAATAAATTCTATACACAAAACTAAAACAAATCCATAATTGAATAAACAAACCAACATTTATTAAGATTTACAAAACTAAAAACAAAGATCTGTAATTTGAACAAACAAAACCATTTATTAAGATTTATATACTAAAAACATGTAATTATATGTAACGTAACAAAACATTAAAAAGATTTATCAAAAAAATGATCCTTTTGTGCCTCCACAGCATAAGTTCTAAATTAAGTTTAACTTAAGCTAACTGATAAGGTTTCATAGACTAATCAATATTGGGGCTCAAATCAGTTACACCTGGGAACCCCAGTAAATTTAAATATTTCCCCTATAATAATAAGGTAACAAAAATAGATGGAAATGGGTGTACCTCACTTACACTTGCCTAAATTTCCCATAGTCCTTGCACCTATTGCCCCAAAATATCCCATCTTAGGCATAGATTCTGTGACATGATGAAAAATTAAATTAAGATAGGTCTTTGGCAGTTAACAAATTTTCTTGATAAAATGTGAATACATGGACACTTAGTTAAAATAATTAATATGGCCCAATATATACTAAAACCACACCATCAAAGTTTAAACTCACTATATAAACATAATTCATGAAGAGGTACTTATCTCTTCTCCACTTCATTCAATTTTGCCTCTTTCAAAAACTATATCCATCCCTTGGGATTAACTGAGTAAACAGCACCAAGAGTTTCTGGACTATGTGAATGACACTGCTAACCACCGTATGGGATGACAGTGGAAGGCTACTGTTTTTCATCACTTGCCTTACACTATATACCAAATTAATCAGTCAAAGACCAACCGTAAGACCTAAAGCTACAAAATGTACAGAATTTTGTGGGAAAGGTTTCATGACACTGGACTTGGCAATAGTTTCTTAGATGTGATACCAAAAGCACTTTGCAACCAATGAAAAAATGTAGATGAGTTAGACTTTATTGAATTAGACCTTTTGCACTTCAAAGGTTAATCAACATTAAATGCTTTTGCACTCCAAAGGACACATCAAAAGAGTGAAAGACAACCCTTGGAATAGGAAGAAATATTTTCAATTCATAGATTTGAAAAGGAACTTCAATACAGAATATATAAAGAACTCTAACAGCTCAATAACAAAGACAATCCAGTTTTAAAATGGACAAAAATATGGACAGGCATTTCACCAAAGACATACAAATGGCTAACAACACATGAAAAGGTAAGTCGCCAACATCATGAATCATCCCAATGCAAATCAAAATCACAATGAGATAGCACTTCTCACCACCAGGATTGCTGATATATAAAAACATGATAGCAAGTGTTTGCAAAGATTTTAGGAAATGGGAACCCTCATACACTAGTGGTTAGAATGTAAAATGGTGCAGCCAATTCATAACGGGTGGTTCTTCAAATGTAAACATATAGTTACTACATGGCCCAACAATTCCACTCCTAGGCAAGATACCTATGAGAATTTATTTTATGGATCAACTAGACTGTATCATGGAATGCCGAGATAACTGAACGTCATTTGTGGTTTTGTGTGTGAGGGTGTTTCAGGAAGAGTTTAACATGAGTAAAAGGACTCAGTATAACAGTGCCCTCTCCAGTGCGGGTGGGCATCATCCAGTCTGATTTGGGGCCTGAATAAAATGAAAAAGCAGAGGAAGATTGAAATCTTTTTCTGCCTGTTGACCTGGGGTAATAATCTTCTACTGGTGCTTCTGTTTGATGCTCCTGGTTCTCAGGCTTTGAGAAATGGACTGGAATTTACACCATGGCTTTCAGGTGTTTGAACTGCACCACCTGCTTTCCTAGGTCTCAACTAGGGTGGCAGGTTGTGGTATTTATCAACCTCCATAGTCATGTGAGTAGTTCCTTATAGTGAATGTCATGGTTGTTGTGTGTGTGTATGTATGTATGTACATATATATGTATATATAATTCTGATCATACCATAAGGTTCAGGACTGTGTGTTCTATTTTCCTGTAGAATACTGACTAATTTAATACCCAGGACATGTTAAAATGTCTACTCTAAAATATATGTGAATGTTCAGAGCATCCTTACTCATTATACCTGCAAAGAGTTAATCCAAATGTCCATCAATAGATGAATAAATAACATGTAGTATATCCATACAATGGAATATCATTCAGCAATAAAAAGGAATGATACATGCTACAAAACACATAAGCTTGAAAACATACTAAATTGAAAGAAGCTATTGACAAAAGATGTTATGATTTCATTTATATGAAATGTCCAGAAAAGGCAAATCTATGGTGGCCTAGATGTTAAGGGAAGGAAATAGGGAGACAGTGGAAGGAAACTTGTGCAGTGATGCAAAGGTTCTAAAATGATGATTACACCACTCTATAAACAATACAAAAAATCAAATGGCATAGTTTTAAGTGGGTAAATTGCATCGCATTCATATCATATCTCAATGTAGCAGTTGCAAAAAAATAGCTACATTATTAGGAACTTAAGTTT
Organism: Smutsia gigantea; assembly: GCA_032199065.1. Lineage (NCBI taxonomy): Eukaryota > Metazoa > Chordata > Mammalia > Pholidota > Manidae > Smutsia > Smutsia gigantea. The sequence goes on from JAVSCE010018305.1 coordinate 148,711, forward strand.
AATGTATGAAGAACCTAGAGCACTAAGATGCAGCATATTTTAGCTACCATTATATATTTATTACTAAATATTAGAACTTAATGTGAAACTTATAATCAAAGTATGATAGGCATAAATATTTTACTGGCACATAAGAGTCTAGAAACTGATACTGTCATATATGGGAATTTAATGTTTAATAAAAGTGCAATTTCAAATCAGTAAGTCAAGAATAGTCTATTAGTGGTAAGTGGCATTCCACCAATTGGCCATCTTTTCTGGAATAAATGAAATGGATCCACTACCTCACACCACATGCCAAAAGAAATTCGATGAGCAACAGAGATTTAAATGTCTTTAAAAGTAATAAATGTAAGAAGAAAATTAAAAAATCTGTACATGGAGTTTGATGAGACAGTTTAAGGCGGGGCAGGAAACATTTTTAAAAACATTCTTTGGCTACATAAATTTAATATTTTGTACAGATGAAACATTAACCTGGCAAAATAGTCATATAATAGATGCATGAAGCATAGTTGATAATGCACATGAACAACTCTTGATAAAAACGTGTTATTAAATGAGGGTTTAAACATCACTATTAACTCCACAAAGTTCCACCCACTGAAAACCAGAGCAACCACAGGAAACATTAAGAAACTAGGCCTACGCCCTTAGAAGTGAAGAATGCCGGGTATACATAAAATAGAGAAATAGATTTAGAAGATAAAAAAAAGATATGCAGGAACTGTATTGTTGGAGACGGGCCACTTATAGATTGGCAGGAATATCAATACGGTAAAATCATTGTAAGCGCTCCAGGGCTGAGGGTAGAGGCAGGTAACAAACAGCTTTCGTAGGTTCTGGGGGTGTCTTCGTCCTTGACTATTCAGTAGTCCACGCAGCTCTGGGTCGCAGCCCCCGGCGAGCCCCGCCCCGCCCCCCACGGGCCCCGCCCCCCACGGGCCCCGCCCCGCCCCGCCCATCCCATGGGCTTGGTCGACCCTCACCGGGACCATCGCACTCACGCGAGAGCAAACGAGAATTCCGCTGCCTGAAGCAGCCAAACATGGCTGAATTGCTCGAGCTCCGGGGCCCCGCGGGGCCCCGCCCTTTCCTGCCCTGGCTGGAAGGCGGAAGTGGCGTCACTCGGTCAGGGGGGGTCCCTTTTTGCTGCTGTCCTCGAGTGTGCCGGGAGTGTCTTGTGTTGGTCCTGGTGCAGCACTGGCTGACTTCTTTGAGCCCGGGGCGGAGAGGGTGTCTGGTGGAAGGTGGGAATTAGAGGATGGCTTTGGCCTGGGCCGCGCAGGGGCCGGCGTTGAGGCCTGGCGCGCGCCGCCCGATTCCGCGAGGCCTCGTGTTCCCCCGGAACGGCCATGTTCTGGATGGCCACTTGGGCGTTGGATCGGGAGGTGTCCAAAGACACCTCCGCGCGGTCGTTTATCCACTGTACTCCCTTTGTGATTTTTCTCCAGGAGGAAAAGAATTTACGCAGTTCCAGTCTGTTGACTCCGGCCCCGTGGCCTCCTGTCTTCACCGCCTGGCGATTCTGGCCTATTCCGGTGAGCAGTGAGTTAGTTCAGAAGGGCCTGCTTCCTTGAGTATGCAAAAGGTCTCATCCGATCATTTGTCTTTGCAAGTTTTTTATTTTTGATGGTACTGCATTCAAGTAGAAAAACAGTACTTCTCTTGGATGTCTGAAGGCATATTTCTGTATAGAAATACAAATGTAGACAAGTTTTTCTATTGAAGAGAAACAGGAATAGTCACTTATTTCTTTGTACTTCTAAGCCTGTATATCCCACAATAGTTAAAAACGGGGCCTCGAAGAAAAAAAGGATGGTGGCTTTTTTGTCCTGGTTCTAGAATAGTTGAACTTTCTGTTAACAGGCTGTTTGTACTAAGTATATTTTCCCCCGTTTTTCTTCGAGAAGTCTGTCATCTAAATAAATTGTAGATAAATAAATACACTTTTGGTGAACATGTCTGTTATCTACCCTGGAAAAACTGAAATCCTCCGTATTCCAAAATAATGCCTTGGATTGTTTTTGGATGTGGGATGCAATTAAAGTTCATATATAGTTTATTTACCTTCTTTTAGTCTTAACCTAGAGCACTGGCTATTATTTCTCCGTTACACTGATTTTCTGAAAAGTCACAGATTCTTTTTTAGAAAGTCACATTTTGATAGCTTTTTTAAAATTGCCATACAGTTGATGTAACATTAGTTTCAGGTGTACAACATACGATTCAATATTTATATATTCAAAGACCATTACCACAATAGGCCTAAGGTGATAGTTAATAACATCCATGGCCATTTACAATTTTTTCTTATGATAATTTTTAAGTTCTCTTGCCAACTTTTGAACATAAAGTATTATTACCGATAGTCACCATGTTGTATACATTACATGTGCTCAGAGTTTGTACTCAGAACTTATTTTATGACTGGAAGGTTGTACCTTTTGATAACCATTACCCATCCCCCACCATTCACCCCATACCTTCCCCCTTTCCTGTGAGAACCACCATGTGTGTCCGCTATGTCCTTGCATTCCATTTTAGATTTTTGTGGGGGTTTTGGTTTTGGTTTTGGTTTGGTGGTTTTTAGTGTTTGTTCTAGAGATAGATGAGATCATAGGCGATTTTTCTTTTTCAGGTTTATTTCACTTAGCATAATGCCTTCGCGGTTCACGCATGTTGCTGCAAATGGCAAGATTTTCTTCTTTGGCTGAGTAATACACCACCTTTTCCTCGCCCACTCATCCATCAGTGGATACTTAGATTGCTTCCATGTCTTGGCTGTTATAAATATTGCTGGTGAAATAGGGGTGCAATTTTTTTTATGTTAATTTTTGTTTTTCCTCAGATAAATGTCCAGGTGTGGAATTGTTGGATCATATAATTCTTTTTTTTTTTTTTTGAGGATCCTCCATACTCTTCGATAGAAGTGTCTGCACCAGTTCATTCTTACCAATAGTGCACAAGGGTTCCTTTTCCACATCAGCCCCAACACTTGTTATCTCGTCTTTCTGATAATAGCCATTCTAACGGGTATGAGGTGATAATCTTGTGGTTTTTATTTACATTTCCCTTATGGTTAGTAATTATTATTAGTATAATTAGTAATGATTAGTAATATTGAACACCTTTTCACATACCTGTTGATAATTTGTCTTATTTGGGAGAATGTCTACTCAGATCCTCTATCCGAATCAGATTGTTATTCTATTAAGTTGGATTTAGTTCTTTATATATTTTGAACTTTATCCCCTTATCAGATATATGTTCTGCAAGTACAACCTCCCATTGTGTAGGTTGTCTTTCCATTTTATTGGTTTTCTCTGTTAGGAAGTTTAGTTCGATGTCCCATTTGTTCATTTTTGCTTTTGCCTTTGCTTTTAGTGTGAAATCCCAAAAATCATGTCCCAGACTGATGTCAAAGAGCTTACAGCCTGTTTTCTTCTGGGAGTTTTATAGTTTGAGGTCTTATCTTCAAGTCTTTAATTCATTTTGAGTTAATTTTTGTGTATGGAGTAAGATACAGATCTAGTTTTATTTTGCATGTGGTCCAGTTGTCCCAGCACCACTTAGTGACAAGAATCCTTTCCTCCTCTGTATATTCTTCACCCCTTTATTGTATCAATTGACCATACTGGTGTGGGTTTGTTTCTGGGCTCCCTATGTGTTTGTTTTTGTACCAATACTATACTGTTTTGATTACCATAATTTTATAATATAGTTTAATTGGGCCGGATGCTGACTTTAGGTTTGTTCTTATTTCTCTCTGGTAGATGTTAATATATAAAAATACAACTGATTATATTGGTTCTATATTCTGTAACTTGGCTGAATTGGTTCACTAGTTTTAACTGTTCATGATAAAGTCAGGTTTTCTGTATGTAATATGTCATCTGAAAAGAGTGAGTTCTACTTAATCATTTCTGATTTGGATGCCTTTTATTTCTTAATTTCTGTGGCTAGGACTTCTAATACTATACTGAATGAAAATGGTGAGAGTGACTATCCTTGTTTTTCCTGATCTTAGAGGGAAAGCTTTCAGTATGATGTTAGCTGTGGCTTTGTCATATATGCTCCTTATGTTGAGGTACCTTCTATACCCACTTGGCCGAGAGTTTTTATCATAAAGGGATATTGAATTCTGTCAGATTATTTTTCTGCATCTGTTCAGATGATTATATGGTTTTTTTTATTCATTTTAATTAATGTGGTGTACCACGCTGGTTGATTTGCAGGTTATAGGACCTTCCCTGCATCCCTGGATAAATCCCACTTGATCATGGTGTATGATCCTTTTTAACATATTGTTGAATAATGGTTTGCTAATATTTTTGTTGAGGATTTTTTCATCTGTATTCATCATGAATAGTGACCGTAGCTTTCTTCTCTTGTAGTACAGTTGTCTGGTTTGGTATCACAGTAATGCTGACCTCATAAAATGAGTTTGGAAATGTTCCCTCCTATTCTTGAAAGAGTTTGAGAAGGATTGATATTGAAATGTTTGATCAGATTCACCAGTGAATCCATTTGGTCCTGGACTTAACTTTTGTTGGGAGGGTTTTGATTGCTTATTCGCTTCAGTAATTGGTCTGTTCAGATGTTCTATTTCTTGATGGTAAACTCTTGGTAGATGGTATGTATCTAGGAATTTTTTTCCTCGGTTGTCTGGTTTTTTGTTGTATAGTTGTTCATAGTAGTCTTAAGGTCCTTTGCATTTCTGTGGTAGCAGTTTTAACATTTCTTTCATATTTAATTTTGAGTCCTCTTTGTTTCCTTGTGAATCTAGCTAAAGATTTGTCTATTTTATCTTTTTAAAAAACTAGTTTTATTAATCCTTTCTGTTGCCTTTTTTCTAATTCATTTAATTTCCTTCCTGATTGTCACTTACTTCCTTCTACTACCATTGTGTTGTATTTGTTCTTTTCCAGTTTCTTGGGGCTGTAAAGTTGTTTGAACATTTTGAAGTTTCTGATTTTATTTTCATGTGTTTAAATGTTTGCTCCATTTCTTGGATTTCCTGTCAAGTGGTAACAGGGTCCAGAATAGCAATTGGGGAACTCTTTGTCTGAAAAGGGCCAAATAGGAAGTACTTAATGTTTTGTAAGCCAGTAGGTCTTGAATTGTTCAGTTTTATCTTTGTAGTAAGGAAGTAGTTATAGATCTTAATAAACAAATGGGTATGGCTGTTTTCTCATAACACTACTTAACAAAAACAGGCTTGTTACTCATAGTTTGTCAACTCCTGGTCTGGAGGATTCAAAAGATAATTTACAAAATATGTTGTAGGTGATGTGTGTGCCTGAAGTTGCATTTCATCAGGAAGACATAGGTTCATATCATCCTTTTATTAGTGATGCTATATTTGATTACTTAAGGTAGTGATTATCAGAGCCCTGTACTTTATAGGTAGGTATTTTTCCTTTTGAATAAGAAAGTACAAGCATACCTCACAGATTTTGTGGGTTCTCTTCCAAACCACTATGATAAAAGCAAATATTATAATAAAGTGAGTTCAATTTTTTTGTTTCCCAGTGCATATAGAAGTTTAGTTTGTACTATATTGTGGTATATTAGGGGTACAGTATCGTGTCTTTAAAAAAAATGAACATACCTTAATTTAAAGTATTTTATTGCTTAAAAATACTAGCCATCATCTGAACTTCCAGTGAGCTGAAGTCACTGAGATCACCATAACAAAATAATGAAAAGCCTTGAGATACTGTGAGAATTGCCAAGATGTTACATAGACAAAAGTAAGCAAATGCAGTTGGAAAAATTGTGCAGATAGACTGCTTGATGCAGGGTTGCCACAAACTGTGTGTAAAAAACAGTATCTGGGAAGCAGTAAAATGAGGTATGCCAGTAATAGGTGGTATTTTGACATTTAGAATATCTTGTTATGCAACAACCTGTTGTAGCATCGCTGAGTAACCAGCAGTGGTCTTCTGTGTGTGTTGTCTCACATAGAGGTTCGTTTTCAAGGCAAGCTTTTACAGCATATTTCTAGGTTAGAGAGAAAATAACAGTTAATTTTTCTGGATATATAAATCCTTTCTATAGATCTTGTGCCATTTGGTAGTTTCTCATTCAACTTCAAAACATGTTTAAACTTCAGACAGTGGCCTAAATTTTAGTTTTCACTACAAGATACTTGTTTTCAAAGTGAATATCTTGTTCACCTTCATGAATAAGAATACTGAAATTTTCAGAAGTACAGTGTTGGGGCATATATTGCATTGTGCCCAGACATCTTATATGATTGCTATTTAATTTTTGGGTTGTTTTTTTTTTTTTTTTTTTTTTGGTGACTTCATTTTGTGCAAATCTGCAGTTCCCACTTGACCAACACCAAAAGCAGTGGTGTATTTTTTTCCCTACATATATAACAATCACAATATTAATGCACAGCAGTTAATAGTAGTATAACTTCCTTCGGATACCCAGACCCAATTCCAATGTGTGTAAAATATATGGGAAGTGGTCTTCCCACACATACACCAACCAATTCTTGGACACCAGCAGGGTGTTGGAGAACTCAGTTCTGATGCTCTTAGAGACAGCACCAGATTCCCAAGTTAAGGGCTCCATCCTACAAGCCTGCCCCCCACCCCCACTCTAGCTGCCCATCACAAGTCCCAGGCAATTACCTATGCTTCTGACCTACCAGCTACAGATTGGATGTTCCCATGACCTCCCCCTTAGGTTCGATTAATTTGCTAGAGCAGCTCACAAAACTCAGGAAAGCACGTTTACCAGTTTAACAAAGGACACAAGGTAACAAGCCAGATGAAGAGAGACATAGGGCAAGGTCCCAAATAAAGGAGCTTCTGTCCTCATGGAGCTTGGGCTTGGCTTGGTGGCACATGGAGGTGTTCTGGCTCCCAAGCATAGAAGTCCCCTGCAACCAAGAAGTAGGATCAACTAAGCAGAGCAGGAGGAGCAGAGAGAAAGATACAAGCTCTTTTCTGGGGTTTTTGTGAGGGCTTCATTGAAGCATAGTCATAATTGACTACATTATTGTTCATTGGCTCCATCCCCCTTAAGTAGCATTAACATGACAAAACACCCTTTTCACCTTGAAGACACTGCAGAGTTTTCAGGAACTGGATGAAGACCAATATACCTGGCAAATACATATTTGGTCATAATGAATGGCCAAATGCATATTTCTTGTAACTCATTAATATCACAGTGTCTATACTGTAACATTCTTCTTAAATTTTCTGTCACTCCACAGATCATTTAATTAGTTTATTGAGCCAGGCTGTGTCCCCAGGACAGGGAAACAGTGACCATCAGAACAGATAGTACTGCTGCTATGGATCTCACAGTCTACTTAGAAAGATATTTTAAGTGAATACTGGCAAGTTTGTTATTTGGACATAATAATAGCTTAATATGAGGGGAGATGTACTGGGGGTGATGAAGATGAAAGGATGGGTATGATTTAGCTAATCAGGTCATGTAGTTAGGATGATGTAGAGTGAGAACATCAGGTGAAAGGAACTTCATAAGCAAAATACCAGAGAAGTTGAGACTTGGTGTATTTCCTAGTCTGAGGAAAGGGAGATTGGCTGAATCAGGGCACAACCAGAGTGGTGGGAAGAAATTGAAGGGGGGTGGCGAGCAGTACCAGGGGAATTATGTATTCAAAATAAATTTGAACTGTGTGCTAGAACTGTGTTCCTAAGGTCATGGGAAGTTCATGAAATATTTTAAGGAAGTAATTTGAATCTACTTACAACTCTTAGTTTGAAATAGTCTTCAGGAAATGTGGAAGTGAAGGTATGGAGTCAACATGGAATATTAGGATGAATAATTTTTAGAGGTCTGTGGCAGTAACTTATGATTGGATTATTATTACAGAAAAGGAAGAAATGAAAGTAGTATACCTGGAGTTAGTATTGAAAGAGCCTTCGCAACTTATGCAGTTTACTTGGACTCCCTAGAGTTGCCTAAGCTCAGTCTCTTAGGAGCTCTTTAAGAGCGTACATGATCTCTGGCTTCTGTTGATAATTATTTGAAGCACTGGATTTGTTTTGTATGTAAGCAACTTTTTCCTACTTTAACCTTTCCCTTAGATTTTGTTCTAGTAGTTAAGTCTAGAGACAACAGCAGGTGATTGTGGTGAGTCTTCAGAATGAGCATCTTCCAAGACATCTCCAAGTAAATTGTAAAACTAGAGGAAGACTAGTCTCAAAACCAAAGGGCAAGCTGTTTATTCACTCTGGTAAAAGAGCCTCAGTTGTCTGGGAGTTCAACATTGTGAATTTCATCTAGGTTCAACTAGGTGTCCCCATTCCCAATTTCCTCTCCTTTGCTGGGGAGTCACCCTCACTATCACAAAAATAGCTATGTGAGGAGCTGTTAAATTTCACATTTGATTTCCAGCAATATCTTCTCCCTGTGAACCCTCCTACACTGCTGGTGAGAATGTAAACTAGTTCAACCATTATGGAAAGCAGTATGGAGGTTCCACAAAAAACTAAAAATAGAAATACCATTGACCCAGGAATTCCACTCCTAGGAAATTACCCAAAGAATACAAGTTCTCAGATTCAAAAAAAATACGCACCCCTGTGTTTATTGTAGCACCATTTACAATAGCCAAGATGTGGAAGCAACCCAAGTATCCATCAGTAGATGAATGGATAAAGAAGATGTGGTACATATACACAATTGAATACTATTCAACCATAAGAAAGAAAGAAATCCTACCATTTGCAACAACGTGGATGGAGCTAGAGGATATTATGCTCAGGGAAATAAGTCAAGCAGAAAAAGACAAATACCAAATGATCCCCCCCATTCGTGGAGTGTAACAGCGAAGCAAAAAATGAAAGAACAGAACAGCAGACTCTCAAACTCCAAGAAGGGACTAGCCAGTTACCAAAGGGAAGGGGTGGTGGTGGGGAGGGAGGGAGAAGGGGATTGAGGGGTATTATGGTTAGTACACATGGTGGGGGGGGGATCATAGGGAAGACTAGCACAGAGAAGACAAGTAGTGACTGTGGCATCTTACTACAGTGATGGCAGTAATTGCAATGGGGTATGGGAAGGGGACTTGATATTATGAGTGAATATAGTAACCACATTGTTTTTCATGTGAAACCTTCATTAGAGTGTATATCAATGATAACTTAAAAAAAAACAAAAGTTTTAGGGTTAGTGTTTAAGAACTATTAGCTCTCCCAAGGTTGTAAAATATTCCTCTTTATCTTCTTCTAGAAGCTTTATTTTACCACTCGTGTTTAAGTCTATGATAACATCCCAGTGTAGTGTTTAGGTATAATATGAAAAAAAATATATATATATATATATTATATATATCTTCTTCCTGTAACTGCAAGAAGTGAGTTTTTAAAACTTGTTATGGAATCTCTGGTCTCAGACTTTGGCTTGAGATGCAAAATAGCAGATCTGAGCTTGTCATTTTCTGGGCAACAACAATCAATATACCCCACACCATTAACACTTAATAACCATCATTATTGCTGTAACCATTAAGTGTAGCATTCACTTGGTTCCCCATGCAAGTGTATGAGTTGCACCACATGACAGTCAACCATAGGTAACAGCTCAACTACAAGCATACTTTGTATTATTGTGCTTTGCTTTATTGCACTTTATATATGCAACCCTGTGTTGAGCAAGTCTGTCATCACCATGTTTCCATGTATTTACTCACTTCGTGTTTCATGTTTTCAAAATATTCTGTCTTGCATATTCAAAATATTCGAAAATGTGATTCTCTAAATATTTCGGATGTTTTGATTTTTGTTATGATCAGTGATGAAAACTTCCTGGAAGCTCAGATGATGGTTAGCATTTTTAAGTAATAAAGTATTTTTAAGTTAAGGGCATACATTGTTTTATTAGACATAATGCTGTTGCACACTTAATAGACTATGGTATAATAACCTAAACAACTTTTATATGAACTGGAAAACCAAAAAATTAATGACTCTTTAATGTTTACTTCCTTCATTGCAGTGGTCTGGAACTAAACCCACAGTATCTTGTTATCATTCTGTATTATTCTCATTGGCAAGTATCTCAGCCCTGCTGAGGTTTGACCAAACCTATCCCCAAATCTCATCTTTACAACTTTGTCTTTAGGGATCACTCTCCTTTTCAATTCTGTAAGACTCTTCATTGAAATCAGGAGATAGAAATTATACTTTGACTTAGCAGGAAAAGTGTAATACAAAGACATAAAGAGAATTCTAACACTTACCTGAGTTGATAGTACACCTGGAAGGCCAGACTTGACTTCAGACTTTGTTTGGGAACATGTCATGGCAGCCTATTATGTGGTGAGGTTCACTAGGTTTCCAGGTCCAGAGCTAGTCAACAGTCACTGGGCAAGCAGGAAGAACGCTGGAATGCAGACAAGCCATGACTGGTAGGTAGATGTGGAGAGAGAGCTGGAGCAGTAGGTGTTCATATAAAGGCCATGAGAAACAGTTGAGTGCAGATGACCCCAGGTTGGTTAAGTGAGAGCTGAGAAGAGGTATTGTTCCACCCTTAGATTCCTAGAGCAGTTAAATGGGTTTCTGAAAACTGAGGTGTATATTCTAAGTTATTTAACTGCAAATAATCTAGGTATATGTGAAGAGTAGTTGAAGATCTCAGTTGTCTCTCAGTCCCCAGTCATTGGAGGTCTACACTGAACTGAGTTCTTTGCCACTCATTGTACTGGCAAACAGTGGCATCCAAAACAGACAATGCTACTTATGATACACCAAAAAAAAGAAAACCCTCCAAGAGAAAATGGATCCCAATGTCAGATAATATTGTTAAAAGATATTACTGTAGATACAGAGGTTATTATAAGATTCTGCTTCTCCAAAAGTAAAAATTTAAATACTTAAAAACTACTGTGCATTTGATTGTACATTTATATTTCAGTTACAAAATGAATATACAAGCAGAACATTCTAGTCTGGTCCACCTCACTATAAACAATCTAGGGGCCTATTCAATGAAGGATCCCAGTTTGAGATTCCTGGAAGTACAGTTATAGTGAGAGTTTGGACACAGTTTTTGTGACCGTACATGTTTCTGGGTTTTAGACTTCCCAACTATAAAATAAGGACTCTGGGGTAGGAATGGTGAATTTGGTTATAGATAATGAACTGAGGAGCTATCAGTGTTACCATCAGTCGAATACCACTTTGTAGAACAGCATTTGGCCTGTTGGTCTGTGTTTTATTTATTAAAGGGTATTAATTTTTAACAAGTTAAACTTTAAATATAGAATGTTATAAAACAAATATGAAGTCTAGAAGAAATGAAACATAAAAGCAAATTTATAGAAACTGGAACTGATGATAATGTGAAATGGCAGTTGATTAAAAAACTCACAATATAGAAAATGGACACAGTGATAATGTATCTTCTTTCCCGAGGCAGGGTAGAGCACAAACCTCAATGAGCATTTCCAACCAAGACCTGTGGGAGCTTCCCAGGACTTTAATATATTCTTGGTTCTTCTGTAAAAAACTTCAACATTCTCTGATCCTTTTGGGTCATATGTAGAAGAACTAATGATTATTCCCTCTTCTTTCCAGGAACCAACAGTATATGTGCGGTGTGTGTGTAGGACACCCTCAGCTGCTTGACTGTTTCCACATATATCACTTATGAATTGACATACCAAAGTTTTCATTCTTATCTATCCTTTCTGATAGGAATGTTGGATCTTAATGCCTAGGACATATTCTGTCTATGTTACTGCTCTCAACCGAGTCCCTAGCATAAAGATAAAACTTCTTAATTACTTATTGAAAAAGTGAAAGAATCAGCCAGAGATAAGAACTTAAAAGACCCAAGAGCTTTAAACTTCAGCATCCATCAAGGGAGACTGAAGTGTGTTGACTGTTTTTTTTTCCCTTCATATGCCCAGCAGCAATCGTGACCATGGCTTCCCAATACATATATAATATATTATAGACATTACATGTGATGAAAGTATTTTCAGTATCCGTAATAAACAAAAATGAAAAAAGTAAGACTATTTCTAAGACTATTTTATCCATAATTATTCAAAATGAGAATTTTCAGTGTTCGTAATTCATTGCATATATTTCTATCACATCGAATTTGTGCTTACGTGATAAAAAACTAACAGTTGAAGGTAGATTCAAATAAGTTACAAGTATATGTGAGCTGTAAGCTTCTAGTGTCACATCCGGTCCATATTAGTCTTTAGTTAATGACAGTAGATGTTACTGGTACTCTGCTGTATGGCTTACTGTTTTAGTAGGTTTCATATGTCATCTGCACAGAAAAAGCTAACTTCTGGGGTGACTTATGGGGTGACTGACCAAATTAGTATTTGGAGACTCCAGATAACCTGACAATCCAGAGGGGTGGCGATGGCCCTATACACTTACAATCCTAAACTGCCCTAAAATAATCTTGGTTCAGGAAAGGAATATTAAGGCAAATTCACTGTCAGCCTTGCACCATGGTGTCTAAAATATGTCCCATAAGTCCTCCTAAATGCCATTTTTTGGTTATGCCCATGTGATGTAGTTAGTCCTTTGGTTTGTTCCTGAGCTGCCATGCTGGCTCATCTACGAGGAGCTGATGTGGGCCACACAATGCCATTTATTGCATAAGCGCATTTATCAGGTTTGTTGCTTTGACAAATGAAGAGATACTACTCAGGGCTTAAGTTACCTTAACTATAAGAGGGAACCATTCTTTTCCTGATGGGCAACGTCGTTCACGATCCCTTTTTCTGTCTCCAGGTGAGACGGGGCTACTCCAGCTTTTTATGGCAGTAGTGTGTGTGTGGCTGGGTTTTCTTGAGTATGCCTTGGTTTGGGGGAATTTCAGGCTAGTATAGAATGATTTCCAAACAGGTGACTCTGGCATTGATAGCCATCTTAGGGATCTCATGCCTTCTTTCATTCTCCTAGGTCCTCTTTCTTAGGACCAGAATCTCTCTGACCTCTTGAAGGAAGGATAGAGAAAGAAATGATGGTGACTGAGTGTTTGACAAATTTTTCTCGGGTAAGTGTATGCTTCAACAAAATGATGTACATTCACCACATAAAGACACACTTGCTTCTACATGAACCTATGTCTGTAACTTGCAAAAAATAAAACCATTCAAGGTCTGAGTCCCTGTAAAATTTCTCCCAAAGCAGAGCCTCTCATATTGGTGACAGAATACCCAGAATAATCTCAATAATATCAATACATAATGTTGTCTCATGGTGACTGCATAATTTTTTTATTATGCTGGGTATTATGACAATGGTAAAGGAGATGGAGGTGCATTTCTGAAAGATGTGTTCATCAGCATTTACAAGTGTAATTTTCTTAGAGGAGTTTGCTGAAAGGGAAATAAAATGGGAAGAGCTTTTAGGCCCCTTTTCTTGAAAGATAAGTTCCTGTGCTAGAGGGTCCATTACAGCCATAACTGAACATACAAACCACAGTTGAGTATGGATAGAAGAGTACCTCACCCCCATGCTATCTGGGGAAGATGAGAGAGACTTTGAAACCCTCTATTGTTTTTGGTCTGCCATTTTCATCCCCATTAGACATTGGTGATGAGATGAGATAGATGTCCCTGTACTCAAGCCAACATATGTGTGATGGTTTAGGATCCAGTGACCTTTGATGATGTGGCTGTGGACTTCACCCAGGAGGAGTGGACTTTACTGGACCTGACACAGAGAAACCTATACAGAGAGGTGATGCTGGAGAACTACAAAAACCTAACTGTGGCAGGTGAGGTTGTATCATTCCTGTAGTGTCTTACTGAATAGATGAATGTTATGTATTTGCTGTGTTCCAGGATGGCTGAAGTCAAGTCTGAATAGAGTGGAAAGTAACATGCCCTAATCCCTATGCTAATGAGTTTTAATCCAAGGTGGTTTTTGTAGAAATGTGATTCTAAGACAGCATCACCATCATGGTCTTAGAAATGTGTATTCTCAGAATTCGCCTTTGACATACTGACAGAAACTCTGACATTGGGATCCAGTCATCTGTGTTTTAAGAAACTCTATACCTGATTCTGGTGAACACCAAAATTTGACAAGCACCGGCTTAGTGAGTCTTCCACAAAATGAAACCTCTTTGGCACTGTATTTCCTCCTGCAGCAAGTCATAGCGCTTTGTAACTGTGTGTGTGTGTGTATAATATACATATATCTGAATGTGGGTTTGAGGACCTAAGGTGAACACTGGGGCAGAGAAAGACAAGATACTTGCCCTTTAATCTCATTTAAAACGGGTTTACTGCATTCGTTTGAAACAGGACCTGATTCATGGGAAAGTTTGCCGTCTTTTACAGCACGTCTTTTCATTTATATGTCTTTCCTTATGAGCAGGGTTTCAATTTAAACCCAACCTGATCTCTTGGTTGGAACAAGAAGAGTTGAAGACAGTGGAGACAGGTGACCTCCAAGGTGAGTGATTAATGAGAACTCTGGTCAATCATGATTTCAGTAGTTTTGAACTTACAATAAGGAAATGTAAAGATGTTCTTCTCAGAAAGCTCATGTCATTGGTGTGTGACACTTTCTTAAACTTCTCATATGTACTTGTACTTCATTTACTCAAAATTTCCTATGATCTCACACAACCTGTTACTACTAATACCAGTTTTTCATTTTGATGTGTGTCTTTGTCCAGGACTTCATTTCTTTACTTCCCCAATTGTGTTCTCTTTTCCATATCATGTTTTTCATAGAATCATTTTTTGTCAGCTACTCAGTTTTGACCCCCATGTATGTCCTTACCCTTGCTAAATTGTTGATAATAGCTATACAAATTCAAAACATGTTTATCTTAGAGAAAAAACAGCAAATAAGCCTTATTTTTAACTATTTTATTCTACCCTTTCTACAACTCTTAATTTTTTTTCTTTTCCTTTAGAATGGGAGGTGCAGCTTAATACCAAAGATTCAGAAATTCAGGGTATTTCGGGAGAAAAACCATCCAGTGGCATAGAACAGGTAAGATCACTATGTATCTAGGAATACTGTTTTCCAAATTTAGAAAAGAATAGGATTTTCATTAGATAGAAGATCACAAGTGGTAGATATTTGAAATAAGTGTCATTAACTCAAGAGAAAGCAGTACCTCTGATGAGAGGTTCTTAATATATGAATTTCAGGATTTCAAAAATCAAGCTTGAAATTTGTTGCCTATAATTCACAGATACTCATTTACACATACACAATTTGACACTGAGTTTTTAAAATAATTCCATGAAACTTTACAGGAATATTTTAAGATTAGAGTAGACGTCACATCGTTTTAGCAGAAGGAACCATCATTAAACTGGAAAGATGTCACCAGGTCAGAAAGTGTATATGTGTAATAGAAATGGCTAAAAATTTTGAGATGAGTAGGATCAATTTATGAATCGGGGAAATCTTTGAATCATTCCATTCATCAATAGGCGAGAAGCCACCATGGATGGAAACTCGACAGTGATCAGTGTGGTAAAGACGTTGGTGAACACTCATGCCTTAAGACACACAGGAGAACTCAAAGTGGAAGAAACAGTTGTGAGGCTGGTCAATGTGGAGAAAGCATCCTTACTCTGAAGAAGAAAGCTTCAACTAGAGGGAAACGTTCTTGGTTTAATCAGTGCAGAAAAAACATCAGCCTAACTCCAAATACTGTGTACTGGAAAGTTAGCAGGCAAGAAAAAGCCTTTGAATGCAGTGACAATAGGAAAGCCTTTGTTAATCAGTCTTGCTTCCAGGCACAAATAACTCACAGGAGAAAAATCTACAGAAGCAAGGAATGTGAGAAAGGTGTTACCTCCACAAGCTTTGGTGTACAAATACAAACTCACACTGCTAACCAGAGTTACAAATGTAAAGAATGTGGGAGAACCTCCTTTGCTGCATCCTCAGGCTTCTCTGCACACATGAAAACCCACAGTGGAGGGGAGCCTTTCAAATGTGACAAATGTGGGAAATCCTTTGCTGCTTCATCATGTCTTATTAGTCATTGTAGGACTCACATTGGAGGGAAGCGTTTTGAGTGTAGCAAATGTGGAAAAGCTTTTCAAAGTTCTTCACAACGCACCGTTCATATGCGAACTCACACTGAAGAGAAACCTAGCAAATGCAAGGAGTGCAGGAGAGCCTTTGCTGTTTCCTATAACCTAACCAAACATGTAGGAACTCATAATGACAAGACACTGCATGAATATAAGGAATGTGGGAAAGCCTACACGACTGCTGCTTCTCTTTGTACGGAGAGGCCCTTTGAATGTAAAGAATGTGGAATGTCCTTTAGAACTTACTCATCTTTTAATAATCACATTGGAATGCATGCTGGAATAAACCCCTACAATTGTGAAGAATGTGGGAAAGGCTTTGTATATCCTTTCTACTCTAATGTTCACAGGCACAAACACATTGGAGAGAAACCCTATAAGTGTAAGGAATGTGGAAAATCCTTTAGAAGTTTTTCATGTCTAAATATTCACGTACAGATTCACACTGAAAGAAAACCCTACAGGTGTAAGGAATGTGACAGATCCTTCATCCAGTACTCATATTTAGAAACACACAAAGGAATTCATGAAAGACGAAAACCCTACAAATGTGAGGAGTGTGGGAAAGCCTTCACTGTATCCTCAGGACTTACTGAACATATGGAAACTCATAGTGAAGAGAAACCTTTCAAGTGTAACAAATGTTGGAAATCTTTTACTACTCATTCATTTCTTATTAGGCATTTTAGAACTCACACTGGAGAGGCGGCTTCTGAGTGTAACATCTGTGGGAAAGCATTTACCACTTCTTCATACCGCATCGTTCACATGCGTACTCACACTGGAGAGAAACCCTATGAATGTAAGGACTGTGGGAAAGTTTTCACTTTTTCCTCAAGCTTCAGTAGACATGCAAGGCTTCATGCTACAGAAAAACCCTATAAATGTCAGCAATGTGAGAAAGCCTTCCTTCAGGCCGTGGGCCTTTCAAAGCATGTACAAATTCACAGAGAGAAACCCAGAGTGTAAACAATGTGAAAGTCTTTAGTTACTCCAATTATTTTAGGTGAATGAAAAACTCATTCTTTAGAGAATCCCTGTGAATGTTAAAGGTATGGGAAAGCTTTTAGTTCTCGCAGTTCATTTCAGTAATGAAAGAACTCATCCTGGAGAGAAGTCCTGTCAAGTTAAAGAACATGGTAAAGGCCTCAATGATCCCAGTTCAATTTGATGACCTGACAGGACCTCACCGGAGAGGTTGTATGCAGATGTGAGGAATGTGGGAAATTCTTCAGTTTCACAACTCGACATGTTAAGTCTCAAGTGGAGCCATAGTGTAAAGAAATGTGGAAAATCCTTTAATTAGTGCTTATGTGAAATACATTCTTTAAATATGGAGGAGATATCTGTACTGGCCAGGAGCTTTTGATAAAGGATATGTGGGAAAACTAAATAATGCTCACTTGGGATCTCACTATGCAAACTTAACGAATGTAAAATATGTTGTAGAGTCACTGTTTCCCATTAGATTGTTCCTAATCCTTAATGAACACGGGGTGGTGATTCACAATCAAGAGAAAATGCGAGAAGTATAGGAAATAATCTCTTCTGTTGACACAGAACACTCTTGCTTCCTACTTCAGAAACCCGGTTCTGCCACCTCAGCATTCTTTGCTTGTACCACAACCCAGCATATATGCAAGTAGCCATATGGGTCCTTTGTGTAACCTGAGACTTGGACACAAAAGGAACCAAGGCAAACATGCTGATGCTTATGCTGCTGACTGTACTGTGAGGAAGCTACATCCTCTCTCTGGCTTCAGTGTCTCAGCTCCTCTGCCAACATCCATGGAACGCTACAAGCTAAATTAATACCTTGCAAGAAGAGAGTAATCAAATCATAAGTCCAACAGTTTTGGTGACAGATATAGGTTAATAGAGACGTGACTTTCTGGAAAAAGGAGGACAATGGCCACCAGGTGAAGTGTGAAGACACAGTATCTGGAATTCAGGGACAAGGTCTCTTCCCCAAGAGTTTTCCACACAACATGGAAGCAGAGGGGAATAGGCTCCCTATTGTACTATGTCTTAATAGGCATATCAGTAGCTATATCAATAATTACATCAGTTTGATTTTCTTTAATTGCTTAGTCTTTCTGTATGCTTTTAAAATGCCTCTTTTTTTTGTATATATATGCTATATGGAGTTTTTAAATGCCTAAATATTTGAAGCCCAACCTTAAAGTCCTTGGACTTGGAACATTTAGTCCATAATGTAATTATTAATATAAATTCAGGTTTATGTCTAGCATCTGTTTTTTTATTAATGCATTTTGCTTCCATTTCAGATACTATTTTTACGATTTTTACTGTTGGTCAAATTTATATAAACCATTGTTCTAGTCAATGTCTTTTAAGACCTTTTAAATTGGCATTATCACTTAAGACTTAGGGAATACTTTGCAGCTCTCCTACAAAGTGTACTGGAACTTAGGCACATAGTGACGCCATTATCCAATTCTTGAGCGGCACAATGGCAGAGACCCAGAATTAAGTCTCTAGTCCCAGCAAAAACAGGTGCCCCTGAGAAATGGGACAGCTTCCCCTAGAAAGGCTGTATCTGTCAGGAGTATGTACCCCTGTGGGGAGGTACTGGGTATCCTCAAAAACAGTGAACTTGAAAGCAAAATTGGCCACCTCCTGATGTTTACACAGTAGTGGGGACTGCGTGGTTTCTCTGTTGGGGACCAAACTTGGTAATGATAGGGACAGGTGTGACTGATCTCCAGCTTTGCTTGGGGCATACAGACTTCATATTTGCCTTTTCTATCCCAGATGACTCTTCCTCACTGTCTCCCTCTGGTGACAACCACTGGGTTTCTGTCGCATTAGATTGTTCTTAGCCTGTTAGAGTCCTGTTCTTAGCCTTTTGGGAACCACTGCTATTAGTGTGGATGTGGTCCTTTCTACACTCAGCCAAGACCTGTCTTTATCCCACCTTTTGTCCCTCCTTGAGTCTTGACACTTCTCATACAAGGGGTGAGTTGCAGAGAGGGCAACATTACAAAGATTATTGCTCCTGATCATTGTCTAGACGCAACACCAGAAGGGGATCACTTCCTTGAACCTTGAGGAGGGGCCAAGTGTTGTTAGGAGTGAGTAGAATAGGATCAGCTTACATTTGTGTTCCGTCAGGAGAGGTGAGGAGATAGATCACCCTTGAGCTTCTGAACCAGTTAATTTCTGACCCACTGGAACCTGCCTCCCTTCACCATTACCACCAAATGGAAAATGGAATCATTGTCATAATTCTTACCTCAAGGTAATTGGAAATTTTTTAAGGGGACTGGTAGAGGTTTTACTTGAGCCTCAGCATATATCTTAGCTCTAGAGCAAAGCCCTGGTTTTTCAAAACTTGTTTACACCCATTCCCTTAATCAGTGATGAGATGCATTCATCCAGTGGTGACTCATGGTGTCAGGTCCCCAGGCTGCTCTGGAGGGCCATGTGACCCCTCCCTAGAGAAGATTGGAGATGAGATGTGTACAAGAGCAGCTTTCAGGCCTGCTGGCCTCATTGGGCTGACAGCATTGTGTGACATCAGCACTGTTCCTGGCTGACACATCAAAGCCCACTTGACTTTGGCATCCATTGGATTGCAGGACGTTTGTCATAAGCTTTACCTCTATGACCCACCCTTCTGTGCCTGACTAGTAACAGGAAATTGGTGTGTTTAGCCATGGCCGCTGTACTCAGGAGGCTGCCAACCTCCCTGTGCAGGGAACCTATAGGAGTGACATAGCACGTGGCTTTTTCAAATACTGTTTTGTGTTAGGACACCTGTGGATACTGGCTGTGCAGTTTATTTTCACTTGATAACACTACGTTTCTTAGTTCAAGTTCCAAGTTCAATGGTAACTTTAAAATTTAGCCCTTTGAAAATCTATTTGAAATTTTTTCCTGCTCTATTTTCTGTTCTATCATTTTTAAGTTGCTTTAAAATGCTTTAAGTTAATAAGCTCAGTTGTGTAATACTCATCAAACCTCAAGCATGTTAAGATTATTCTAGGTTTGGGTGTTTCATTGATCTGTCTGTGAGGTACTGCCAGCCAATCCAGTTTTGAATATCCTTTTCCCCACATCTGTGATATTAGGAGGCTCCATTTAATACTTAGTAATACTAGATTTCCTTGCAGTTTCTTAATTGTGATAAAATATAGATCACACAAGTTTTGCTTGTTTAATCTTTTTAAGTTTTGTGGCATTTAAATACATACAGTGCATTTTTCACTACCATCCATCCAGAACTTCGTCATCCCCAGTTGGTTTTGGTATTTATTAAACACTTAACTCTCCATAGCCCCTTCCCCAGTCCCTGACAATCACCATTCTATTTTCTGTCTCTGAATAGACTTCTCTAGTTACCTCAAGTAATGGAATTGTACATTTGGCTTTTTGTGGCTCATTACATTACACAGACTAACTACAGGTTACGTCCATGTTTTAGCATATGTATAAAGTTTACTCCTTTCAAAGGCCGAGTAATACTCTAGTACAGTATATACCACATGCTGTTTATCCATTTGTCCACAATGGGTACTTGATTTATACCTTTTTGCTATTGTGAATAATGAAGTTATGAATATAGTTGTGTATATACCTTTTCAAGTTGCTGTATTCAGTTATATTCTCTGGAACTCTGATAAGGAATGGCTGAATATTATGGTCAGGTGTATTTGTTTTTTCCTTCCCTTTTAAATCCTGTCGAGGCAGGTGTATTATTCATAGGGCATTTAGGAAAATGCACAAAATGCAAAGATTATAGAAACACCCAGATTTGAGTAGCAGGATATGGTAATCACAAATATACCACCAGGGCATTTAAGAAAATTTTTGTGTGTCTAGGTAGATATTTAACTATATCCCCTGGAGGTTATAGTGCTGTCAACCTAGTCACAGGGAGCCCAGTAGGCCCAGAAGCTGCCCTTTCTTCTCCAATCTGGTGGCCTAGAGAGGGGTCACATGGCCCTCCAACCCAAGGACCTGATGCCCAGGAGTCAAGCAACCTAAGATCCCATTATTTTGCTTCATCTAGGTATACTTCAGCAATCTTAAGAAGGATCTTAATTGTCTTAGGCAGAATTCACTGGTTCAGTGAGTAATGCTGTATGCCAGGTACTAGGGGAACATTGGTCTCCAAACACAATGCTTCTGATGACATGCAAAAACTCTAAAAAGAAAGTAGGTCCTAATAGACAACATTCAACTTCTGGGTACACGTCCAAAAAAAACTGAAAGCAAGGTTTTGAGTTATTTGGACACCCTTATAGCAGTGTTACTCAAAATAGTTAAAACAAACCAAGTGCCCATTGATGGACAGTGGGTAAGAAAAATGTGGTATATACACAATAGGAATTACTATTCAGGCTTTAAAAAGTTGTGGAAAATGCTACATGGATTAACCTTGACATTATGCTAAGTGAAATAAGTCACAGACAGATATTGTAGATTGCACTTTTATAAAGTAGTCAAAACCAGAGGGAGGATGGTGGCTGCCAGAGGCTATTGGAGAAGAAAATGTGGCCTTTAAGAGGTACAGAGTTTCAGTTTAACAGGACGAAAAGTTACAAACATGTTTACACAACAGCATGCAAGTATTTAATGACACTGAAATGACTTAAGATGATAAATTTTGACTATTTTACTACAAAAAATAGGGTACAGAAGGACTAAAAGCAAAACAAGATGATGTAAGTGTATAAATAGAATTTAAAGAGGTAGTAAACAACAGAATACAGATTATTCTGAACAGTTTGAAACAGTTTCTCGTAAGATGAATGCTTTGCAACCATTGTGGAATGCAATATGGAGGTTCCTCAGAAAGCTAAAGACAGAAATACCGTTTGACCCAGTAACTCCACTCATAGGAATTTACCTGAAGAAAACAAGATCTCTGATATGAAAAAGACATATGAAACCCCATGTTTATCACTGCACTATTTAACAGTAGTCAAGATATGGAAGCAACCTAAGTGTCCATCTGTAGATGAATGGAGAAAGATGTGGTATATAAATACAATGGAGGAATATTCAGCCATAAAAAGAAGAACTCCTGCCATTTGCAATAACATGGATCTAGAGGGTATTATGCTCAGTGAAATAAGCCAGGCAGAGAAAGACAAGTACCAAATGAGTTCACTCATTTGTGGAGCACAAGAACAAAGCAAAATGGAAGGAATAAAATAGTAGACGCAGAGACTGAAAAGCATCTAGGGGTTACCAAAGGGGAGGGGGTGGGGGGGGAGGGACAGGGGATTAAGGGGCACAGTAATTTGCAATCACAATATAGGTAGGTACTGGGGATGGTAGTTCAGCATGGAGAATATAATTAATGACTATTAACATCTTACTATGTGATAGTGACTGCATTGGAGAGGTTGAGGACTTGATAATGTGAGTTAATGTTGAACCAGTTTGTATTTGAAACCATTGTAAGACTATCAATGATACTTCAATAAAAAAAATGAACACTAGAAAAAATAGAATGCACAAGGAAATTTAATTTGGAAGAGGTCCCAAACTACATGTAATATAAGGGGCAAACAGTATAACAAAATGCATATATGCTGTGTATTTAAAAGTGGGTAAAAATGCACAGAAGCACACAACCTGCTGGAGATTAAATTGGCAAGATTTTAGCTGTCATAATCATACATGAAATCCAATCAGTACTTTAGTTATCATTGGAGTGGAAAAGTAAAAACTGTAATAACTGCAACTACATAATTATGCCAGATCAGGGCACACTATATGAAAGAAGTAGATAGTTCTGTTATGGAAACAGTTCAAGAATCAGAAAAGGCAGGACTACACGTTGCCATATGAGAGGTTTTTGTAATATAGATCCAGAATACGATTCTTGGACAGAATAGTAGAAAAGTGACACATCATTGTTACTTACCCCTGTCATTAAAAAGCTTGTATAAAATAACAGAATCCAACTAATTGTGGTTCTTTATGTCCAAGTTGAGTTTTATTAAGGAATGCAAAGTTGATTTAACAATGGAAAACCAGTAATTATAATGACTTTTTAAAAAATAGTCTTTACTAATTCAAATATTTATTAGGTACTTCTCATGGGCCAAGTACAGTTCCAGATGCTTGACTTTTATCAATGAACAAATATGATCATCTCACATACTGCACAGAAAGTATTTAATGAATTCATAGGCATTCAGTCTCCAAATTATGGAATATGAGAAAATCCTACAATCATATATAGAGTGGCTATTAAAAACTGGAAACCACCTTACTTTAAAAATCATTAGATAATAAAGTGAATTTAAGGTATACAGCATGTTAATTTAACACATTTATATATTATTACCAATTAGCACTGTCACATAATTAGTCTTTTTAATATTTGGATTAAGTTTAGTCTTAGTAAATTTGATGATTATAATTCAGTAGTGTTGGACACAGTCTAAAATAAGCCAGAAAGCATACCTCTTTGCTGGCTTTTTTGTGAGGGCTTTATGGCATAGTCATGATTGACTGAAAGTATTGGCCGTTGGCTGATTCAGCCTCCAGCCCCCACTCTTGGGGGGGGGGGGTGTCCAAAAGTCTCATTAACATGACAACGCTTGTTTTGCCTTTAAGACTGCAGTGTATTTAGGAACTGTGGATGAAGACCAAATATGTTTATTTCACGACTCATATGTATATATATATATATATGTATATATACATATACATATACATATAAGACAAATATGTATATATCCCTTTACCACCCCTGGACTTCAGATTCCTTACAGCTAAACAGTCCTACCCTTACAGCACTTAGTAACATCTAGTATGGCATTTACACAACAGAACAAAGATACCAATGCAAAATGCCTGACGTTTTTGAGAACTGTGTATGGGGTGGGGTCAGATTTAAAGTGACAGCTCATTTGTCCTATGAAATCTTAACGACCAAGTTTTCTCCCAAAGTGATATAACACTGCTTTGCAGGCCAGCACCAACCTTGTCAGGTTCCAAAAGCAGAGGTGGTCATGGCAAATATATAGCTTCACCCTTCTGGTATGCTTTTGCTAAGAGATTGATCACTCTGAGCCTTTCTGGAGGTGTTAGGCAGAAAGACAGATAGGAGTGGGATGAAAAGAGAGGGGTCCATCAAGAACTCAGGAAATTAATCAGGAAGCCAGAAAGGACTCTCAGAGTTAATACCCTTTGCAATGTGAGTCGTTCCACATGCTCTGAATCCGGGCTGACCTTGAGACTTGATCCAGCTAATTCAGGTGAGAGGGAGCAGAGTCAAGGAAGGAACAAGCATATGATTAATTTTCCTTAAAAAATGCCAAGGTATAAATAGCCCCTCCTGTTCTTGTTATGCTATCTTAAGGCTAAGATTCCATTTTAAAAGAGAATTGGGAAGTTGAATTCCTAGCATATTCTTTGGTAATCAGCTAACAGCCCATCTTAAGGCAAGACAAGCAGTCTTAACTGGTATGTTCCCAGGGCTTGAAGGTAGCCACTATCTTGGAGAGGAACAAAAAGTTTATTCTACAGAATTATCTAGAAGACTGTATGGATAATGACATTGTGTCACTGGAGATAGACATGAGACTGCGTGACAAGCCTACACCCCGCAACCCTTTACCTTTATCCCATTCTTGAAAATCCCTAAAAGACAAAATCCCAGCTTTTAAGTGTAACTCCTCTCTGAGGTTGCCCCCACTCCCCTTTATTGGTGTATTTTTAAAAGAGTTCTTACTGCTCAACTTACTATGTTTTGTCTGTGCTTCCAGTGGTGCCTTTATCACTTTCCTGTTTCATTCTGTTTTCCAGACTCTAAGCACTAGTCTTCACTCTCACTGTCCAGATAGGTAGGGAGGGGCTACTGAGAGCCCTGATTAGAGCTTGCAAGTTCTCATCAATGAGCTTCCCCAACCTCTGCTTTATTCAAGTAAACCTGCCTTTTTCTACCTTGACTCTGGCCCGTTCCTCCCTTGTAGTGTATTGAAATAAAACTTGCTCTACTTCACTGTGTCTCTGCCCTTCAGTTCTTTGTTGCAGTGGGAACAAGAACTGAGAACAAACTAAACCCCCAACAGAGGCATTAATAAAATATTTTAAGCATCTTGCACCCTTTTCCAATGTGAGTTCGTTCCACATGTTGTGAATCCGGGCTGACCTTGAGACTTGACCTAGCTAATTCAGGTGAGAGGGAGCAGAGTCAAGGAAGGAACAAGCATATGATTAATTTTCCTAAAAAAATGCCAAGGTATAAATAGCCCCTCCTGTTCTTGTTACGCACTCTTAAGGCTAAGATTCCTTTGTTTCAGGGATTTCCCTTGTTTCAGGACCCACTTATTCATCCCTCACCTGCAATTTCTTTTTCTCTATGTATATACTCTCAGCTGTAATATCTTCTTTCCATTTGTCATTTATCTTTATCCAGACTTTTTCCCTGTGGAAGGAAGGGACTTAGTTTTGCCTCCTGTGCTCGTCCAGATTGCACGCAGCCAAACTAGCAAGTGCCTTCCTTCAGTCCACTCCCACTCACATAAGGTAGATGGTTATTGCAGAGCTAGTGGGCCGTGACGGCCACTAGGCAACACAGCTGTTCTGTCAGCCCCCACTTGGCCAGATGGGGTGAAGGCACAGTCCACCCCATCAGGCCCTTAGAAATTCTGACAAAGATTTAAGGGTCTGGTTACAGCTTGCTTAGTTATCTGCTTCTGGCACCTGCAGTTGCAGCCCTGGTCCTGGAACCACTGCATCCAGTAGGAGAAAAGTTGCAGTTATGTGGAGTAGAACTGTATAGTTGCACTAGCATTTTCCCCCACCACAGGTCCCCCTGAAAAGCAGAGTAATCTATCCAGTGGGGACCCTTCCTTAGCCCTTCCTGTTGTGTGAGCACACACTCCTGAAGGTGTCTAAGCCCCCCCCCCATACCTGTATCTCCCTATTTTATGCAGCAGATGTTCCAGCTGTCTGCTCCAGTCTCTTGGCCCTTGTTAGACACTATGGTCTGTAAAGTTGGCAGGAGTTGGGTCCACTGCCCTTTCTAAATTACATTGGTAACTTTTACCTTTAGTAAATTATTGCAGTACAGCTGGTTTCATGCCATGGGTGACTGGGTAGCCATCCAGGTATCAAAGGTTTCTCATCCCCTGCCCTTTCATTCTTTAAAATAACATTTCCATGAGCCTGGGTCGATCTAGCAAATCTCACTCTTCTAACACCAAATGCGTGTCTTTTTCTCCATTTTATATATAACAATTTTACACACAGCAGTAATAGCAGTGTAACTCCACTTGGGTTCCCGGACCTAATTCCAATGTGCCTGTATGTGGGCGGGGGTCTTCCCACATAACACCAATCAATCCTTGCACACCAGCAGGGTGTTGAACTCAATTCTAATGCTATCTGCTCAGAGACAGCACCAGATTCCCAGGTTAAGGGTTCTGTCCTGTGAGACAGCCTTCCACCACACACCCCCACTCCAGACACTGGTCTCAAGCCCGTTACCTGTGCTGACCTTGGAAGTTCCCACAACCTCCCCCTTGTGTTCAATTGATTTGCTAGAGCCGTTCAGAGAGCTCAGGAGAACACATTTACCAGTTTAATAAAGGATACAAGTTAACATCCAGGTGGATACATAGGGCAAGGTCCCAAGTAAATGAACTATCCTCATGGAGCTTGGGGCCTGGCTTGGTGGAATGAGGCGGCATTCTGGTTCCCCAAGCAAAGGAGCTCTCCTTGACTGAGAAGCAGGATCCAAGAGAGCACAGAGCACTAAGCTCAGGGGTTTTTGTGAGGGCTTCATCGCATAGTCATGATGGACTAAATTATTGACCCTTGGCTGACTCAACCTCTAGCCCCCACCCTTGGGGGTCTCATTAACTTGACAAAACACCCATTTCACCTTTAAGTCTGCAATATCTTTAGGAACTGTGAAGACCAAATATACCTGGGAAATATGTATTTGGCCATATGAATTACCAAATATGTATTTCTTATGACTCATACTGCAATACCCCATTAGAATTGGGAATAATAGAGGGCTGCGGCTTTTACTTCGTCCTACAAAGTCAAAAAACACTTAAGACCTAAGAAATCAAGAAAAATAAAACTCTTTTACAGACATGATTTCCTAGGGTGAAAAAACAAGACAGTTACTAGAATTAGTGAAAATATTTACAAAGACTGCTAGTTACATATTCAACAGCATTTTATTTATCAACAACAATCAGGAAAGTTGTAAGATTAAAAATGATTACAACAGCAAGATGATTACAAAATGCTTAAAATATTTTTTGAAGATTGAGTAATGGCCTGTTTTCATTAAGGTTTTTCTAGAATCACAAGGTTGATTTAACAGAAAATTAATGCACCATAATTAATATATGCAAATCAGGTCAATGACAGAAATGGCAAAGGAGAGTCTTTTAAAAAATAGCTTGGAAATTTTTACATCCATGCGAGAGTAATAACTAGAATATAATGACACTAAAAAGTCTATTCCAAGTCAATTAAAGCACATAAATGTAAAAATAAAAGGGGGTAGCAAAACATACAAACCACAATAGGAGAAAATTTCTGAATACATCAATAAAATTGGGTAAATCTGGCTCTAACAAAATTTAGAATTCCCTTTAATTACAACACCATGAGAAAAAGACATCACTTTGACTTCCAGCATTTATTCATATATATATACCATGCTGTCTTCCACTAATAGAAGCTGGGAGTAAATCTGTTAAATTTACCTCACACAGCATTAATAATGCTATTACTAAGAGTTTCAAGCAGCCGGATAAGGCCAACCTGCAGCACTGACCTCTCACCCATGACCCCCAAGGACTTGGGACTCAAGTCAACTGTGAACAAGTTCTGGTAGAAGTTGTAGGTAGCATTTCAAATAATGTCTGCTGAGGCCAGTCTACTATACACTGCAACCCACACAAGGAGTCAAGACTATCTCCAAACCCAAGAGATTCATGTCATAATGCACTATCAATTGACACAAGCACGCCCAGGTTCCTTCCAACCAGAACATACCGTTTGATGTGTGCTTTACACTGAGTCAAGCCCCATGGGAAGTGACTCATATTAAGCAGCTGTGGCCTCCATGGTCATACATGACCTAACCAACCAAAGGCTGCTCAACTGTCAGAAGGATATGACTTTCCTGGGCCCTGAAACTGTGTGGTACTTCACAGTAGTGGATATAACCTCACCTTTTGTACTTCCTTTATCCAAGAGAATCAGATCTGTGAGGACAAGAGCATCATTTAGATAATCTACAGGGACACTGTATCTTCCAGCTTGGCCTGCATGAGGTACTACAGATGGACTTCATGAGTAGTGAACTGATTCAAGTGGTCACTATGTTCACAGTCATTAACCAGATCAATACAAAAAGAATCCAGATGGCTCAAGTAGGATTAATTCTATGCTCAATAGTGCCACTTTGGCCAGGCTGCAAACTAAATGTAGAACCTAGACTGGCCTGGCAATGGTTATCAGGGAGAAAAAGCCCTACAGTTCCCAAGAATGGTCAGGGCAGAATGGCACATGTTCAAAATCCACAGAACCATCCTGTAAGCTTAAGTGTTACGTGTTGCTTACATGCTGAGCTGTAGATTGCTTGCTTACATTCATGGAGCATCTAACTGGTATATGTTCTTTCATATATTCAAAGTAAATGGGGACACATCCCTCACACTTGGTTTCTCTCCAGTTAGTTTTTTCATGTCTTTGAAATGAACTGTAGTAACAGGGCTTTCCCACATTCCATACATAAAGACGCTTTCTATCCACTGTGAATTTGCATTATTAGTCTGACCATGATAAAAAGACTTTCTCACATTCCTTACATTGATAGGGTGTCTTTCCCGTATGAATTCTTACATGCAGAGTTAGACCTGAGGAAACAGCAAAGGCTTTCCTCACTACTTACATTCATAGGGCTTATCTGTGACTTCGTACATGTTTCCTAAGGACTGAAGGCCCAATGTAGGCCTTCCCACATTGCTCACATTGATAGGGTTTCTCTCCAGTGTGAAGTCTTACATGTTGAGTTAGGTTTCCATTAATACTGAAGGCTTTTCCACAGTGCTTACACTCAAAGGGCTTCTCTCCAGTGTGAGTTCGCATGTGAGTCTTAAGTACTGAGGGATACGGGTATGCTCTTCCACATAAATTACACTTAAACGGCTTCTCTGCACTGTGAATTTTCAAGTGTGCAGTTAGATATGAGGGTGTGGCAAAGGTTTTCCCACATTCACGACATTCAAAGGGCTTCTCTCCAGTGTGACTTATTAGATGTCTTTTAAGGTCTGAGGGATGAACAAAGGCTTTCCCACATTCCGTACACTTAAAGCGTTTTGCCCTAGTGTGAATTCGAGCAACATGAGCATTAAGTCTTTTGGAATTTGCATACGACTTCCCACATTCCTTACATTCATAGGGTTTTTTATCAACTTGCATTTCAGCGTGCACAGGAAAGCCTGTTGATTGAATTAAATCTCTCCTATACTGGTTCCCTTCATCAAGTTGTTCTCCATTGGGAGTAATCACATGTGCCTGAAATTGTGAATGAGTCACAAACGCTGTCCCCCAATCACTGCATTCAAAGGGTTTCTCTGTCAGGCTGCTGCCAGGCTGATTAAACTCAGAAACTTCCTCTTCAGTAGAGTTTTTCTTGCTCAGAGTATAAAAGCATTTTCCATACTGACTACCCTCAAAATTCTTTCCTCTATGAGTCTTCATATGTTTCTTAAGTAATACATGTTGACTGAAGACGTTTCCACATTGCTCATAGTCATACAGTTCTACTCCCCTGTGGGTCCTTTCCTGTTGATGAAGGGATGAATGATTATAGGATTTAAAGATTCATCATAAAAAGCATAGCCAATAGTTTTGTAACATCTTTCTTTGTTGACAGTAACTGTCCTAGTTGGGGGTGGGGATTTAATAATGTGTATAACTGGAATCAGTGTTGTATACTTGAAGCCAATTTAGTATTATATATCAACTATACTTCCAAGTGTTTTAAAGAAAGCCAAAATGAGGCTTCAAAAAAACTCATTATAGTTTTTACCCTTATAAACCTAGAAACATCATTTATGACCACGATTCTCACCATTTCTTCACATGAACAGTTTCTGTTGATGTCTTTTGAGTTAAATGATGGAACTCTTCTGTCAAAATGCACTGCCATCCATTCTGATCTTAAAATAATTCCTTTAAATTTCATTAAAATGTTTTAACACTCAATGACTAGTTACCTATGTGGGAATGTATACTGTGGTATCTGTGAACAAGTTCCAAAGTAGGGTTCAAATATCACCAAAATTGTATTCAGGGTATCTCTAAATTGCTTTCTCTTGGATGAATGCTACTTGTCAGCAGATTCGGTGTTTTTTTTTTTGTTTATCTACTGATTTTCTATAATAGAATTACCAATCTCTTTTGAATGTGGAAAATAAATATCATGGCACAGTCTTACTATTCGTATCTCACTGGATATTTTCCCTCCAACAATATTCTGGTGAACTGCTGACCCTCTGGATTTAAGTCTCACTTTACATTCTAAAGGAAAAAAAAACAGGAAGTTTGAGTAGATGGAAAGTGAAAGACCAAAGGAAGTTAAAGATAGCCCCAAAGCATCAAAGATCAGTGGCTTCAACCTTTTGAGCAAAATCTTAAAAATTTTACACTTAAGTTCCAAAGATACTATATTTCTCATTGGCCAATCATTTCTCCACAAACACTCACCTTGTAAAACTCCTTTCTCCACTGTCTTCAACTCTTCTTGTTCCAACCAAGCTATCAAACTGGGTTTGGACAGTTGGTATCCTGCCATGGGGGAAAAAGTGCACCAATGGGAACTCATGCAAGAGGGGACGAACCATTTCAGGAATCCGGAATTGTATTTCTAATGAAAGCAGTGAAATTATTTCAAAAGTACTAAAAAGCCAAACATGCCCCCTTTCTGTGCCAAGAAACAACTGGTTATCTCTGACCCCCAAAAGCCAGATTCAGACACACACAACACGTTTACCAAACACTTAAGAGGTTTATTTAAAAAGGAAATAAAATGACAGAGATCTTTGTTATGATGGGGAAAACCACTAGAGCAGTGGTTCTCTAACTTTGGCGTGTATTACAATCATCTGGAAGACTTACTTAGACACAGAAGATGGAGGACCTACTGAACACCCCAGAGCTTTATTTGTCAAAAGTGGAGTCTTAGAGTGTAAATTTCTAACAGCGCTGATGCTGCTGTTGGTCTTAGGTCCGTATATAGAACCACCACAGTGGATTAAAACCTGTTAATGCAGTGTCTGGGTGTCTGTTATATCACATTATATTCAGAGTAAGTACAAAAATGTAACGGCTTCCTAAGATGTTACAGTGATGATGCCAGCCTTACCTACTTTAACCAGGTTCCAATAGTTATTCAGCATCACACTTCTGTATAGCTTTCTCTGAGTAAGGTTCAATAACATCCACTCTTCTTGGGTGAAGTCCACAGCCACATCATCAAAGGTCACTGGATCCTAAATCACCACACATATGCTGGCTTGAGCCAAAAAATATGTCCACCAATGTTCACTGGACAATGAGGATGGGAGACTGAATACTTATGCAGGGTTATGAGGCCTCTCATTACCTTCCTAGGGTTCCAAGGTCCCAGTTACTATCTAGACTCACTGCAGATCTCCACTCCTATGGTTTTGACGGGATCTCTTAAACATGACCTTATCTTACCATAACCAGAACAGGAGCTCTTCTCATCTTATTTCTCTGCATTTTAGCATACTCCTGAACTCATTACAGATACATGATAAACAATGCAGAATGACTGAATTCTCTGAGTAAAGGACACATTTTCTTTACCATGTCAGAGCCTGCAGCAAGGAAGAAATATGCAGTCGGCATCTATAAAGTTCAAGACTGATTACTGAAATACTGAGATCACTTCCAGGGTAATCCCTCTTCATGAGAGGTTCCACTTCCTGGGGAAATCCCATTGGGAATTCAGTCCTCATACGGGGCCTACTTACTTTAGGAAGCTCTGGACACAGATGTGCCCACAAGGAATGTATCCACTCAGTGGGTGTAAGTACATTATGCTGTTGGATATGCTTTTTTCTTACCTGATGATTTTTCAGACAGAGAGCCATCCTTTCTGCCTCTGTGTTTTCCTCATGAAGGGAGACTGGATCCCTTGACAGAAGATCTCCGGGAAAAGAAAGACTATCTCAGAACACAGAATGACCATATTTCCCAGATTCATCTACCTGAAACTTATTCCATCCTAGTTTGAGATTTCCATTTTTCTCTGCACATTCAAGAGATCTCACACAAATACACACTACTGTCGTAAAATGCCAGAGTAATTCTGTCACCTGGAGCTAGAAAAGAGGACTGCTAGCTATGCTGACCATGAGGAAAGGAATAATAGTTGTATTTCACAGATTCAGAAACTGAAGCCCTGAGAAATGTGATTATTTGCCTAAGATGACAAAAACTCATGAATGAGATTATGCAGCACTGAATCCCAAAGCACACACACCAGGAAGTTGACTTAGATAATGGCATTCTCTGACATGCTTCAGCTCTTTCTAAATGAACCAGCAGCGTGACTGCTCAAGCCCAAACCACTGGACTCTATATGATGCAAAAGTGACCTTTAGCATACTCTGAAAATGAGATTTAACAAGGACTTACCATGACTCATATTGATGGCTGCCATCCTGGAAGGGTGATGGAGAAATGTGCCTGACGGGAAATTTGATACCAAGATCACTTTAGTGCAGCTTATGAATCTTAAGTGCATATGGCAGTCCTCGTCACTCCTGACACAAGGTTACGTATACTCCTGTTTCATATCAGTCATTAATCAGCAAGCATTCCTTACCAGTCATCAATCATACACTAGCTATTTCTCCACAGATGACACATGTGAAAGTCATTAAAAAACACTATATAGCATGAAAGTAACATCATTTACCATTTACTGAGGACCCGTATGTGATGGAAGTCTCACTAGGAGCTTTACATATGTAAGTTCACCTAATTATCAACAAACATATGTAAAAAATAGGTGAGAAAATGTGCAGACATCATTATGCCCACTGAGTATTAGAAAACAGCTAAATTCATGTAACATTAATAGTAACTGGTCCAACATCATCCTCTTAGGTTATAAACCGAGCAGTTGAATGTAGGTAAGTTTGCCTCAAAAGCTTGATCTCCTGAAGTCATTCCCAAATACGACCAGAAGCTGTTCTAGACCTGCACTATCCGTTACAGCAGCTTGGAGCTACATATGCTTCTGAGCCCTTGATATGCAACTAGAAAAAGAGGATTTTTGTTTTTTATTTACTTTCCATTAAATACATTTTAAATTAAAAAATTGTTACTAGATTCAGTTATTGGAAAACTTAAATGTTTCAGAAAACTTGACTACTTGCATCTACTTTCTCAACTGTATTACATGACTCAAACACAAATCAGGTACTTCCAGTGAAAATTTATGCCCAGTGAGTTTTGAATACTTAGTATGAAGAAAAGAATGTAAAATACCTCAATTTTTATAGCGATTACATGCTGAAATATTTTGTGTATGTGGCATTAAATAAGGCATATTATTAGATATTATTTTACTTCTTTGTTGTGGGTTCTGAAAAACTTTATATATACTGCCTACACATTATATTTCCATTGGACAGCACTGGTCTAGATTGCTGCCGGACATTACGTAGAGAGAAAAAATGAAATGTCTTATTTGTTTGACACCCTTGAGCCTTCCTTAATGGAGCCCAGCGTAGCTTGGAGCCTCATGCCTCCTTTTAAGTTTTCATATCTGGCTTACTCCTTCATTCTTTCAGCAAATAACGAGTTCTGTCCCTGTGGTAGGCAGTAAGCAGAGAGCAATGAACTATACAGGAAATGTCCCAGGCCTTAATGATCAAACATTGCTTAGGAACAAGGTAAGCAATAAACAATACACCTGTCCTTAAGTGCTTTTGGAGGAAAAAAATAGGTGAGAAAATGATGATAGCTGTCTCCCCCCCCCCCACCCCCCCAACACACATACACAAATATTCTGGATTCTTCTTGGGCAAGGTAATGACAGAAAAGGAAAATAATTACTGGCTATTCTGAATCTGACCCCAAAAAGAAGAAAAATAATGCAGAAGGAAAAACTCAGAAGACATTTCAGGTATTCAAGCAGCCTCATTAGGGTCTTGACTGAGGTTCACATCAAAGAGGTCTGCCCACTGCCTCTCACCTTGTCAGAGAAGTGATTCCAAACCAACACTGGACTATTTTATGGATGTTCTAGGAAAACTTCCTCTTCATATTATTTACCAATTCTATTTTTTCACCATTTTTATTTTTATTCTCTTCTTAACCTTACTTCCCTCTGTTATCTTTTAACCTTCATAGTTTAAAGGTTAACTCCTGTGTTAAAAATTAATGACTATCTTTAATAAATCAGACACAGAACAGTAGCTCAAACGGTAATCTACAGAATGGTATTCAAATGGTGATAAGCAGTGGAAGTTCCACAGTTCATTATCCATGAGCCAAATTCACCCTCACTATCCAAGATCCTCATACTACAAATGAAAAGACTAAAACCCTGAAAGGACATACATTCAGGAAAACTGCGTCTCAAATCCTAGTATAAAATACAGTTACTCCCAGGAGTCTCAAACTAGGGGTCTTTGGCTGAACAGGCCCACAAACGTTATTCTGTGTGGCTGCATCTGCACAAACACTTTTCCTTTGGGTTTTTTTGAAATTAGATCTAATTAATATACAATCAAACAAAGATCCATCCTGTGGGTGAGTTTTGACAATTGCATATGTTGTAATCACAAGTCCAAATAAGATACAGAACATACTCATCTCCGGAGAAAACCCTCTCAACCTTCCGGTCCATTCCTTTACCCCAACTGCCACAGACAAGCACTTTCTGATTTTTATCAGTTACTAGATACACTAAGCAGTTCTCTCATTACTTACAAATCCATATCCTTCCTTCTGGCCATTGTTTAGAGAAGCCATATAGGAGAAACATTCTCAAATCTCTCCCTGGAATTGTGGGCCTGTCCATTTCTTCTTCTATTTCTGTCAAGCACTGGTTTATATTCCGTGCAACAATATTGTTAGATGGATACAAATTTTGAATTTGTATAACTTTGGAGAAATTGCATCACTTATCAGAAAGAATTCTCTCTCAGTAATATGACCATGTTGGCTGACATTTAAGATCAGCTTTCTTTGTGGGGTGGTGGGTAGATGGTGGCGTGAGAAGTGAGGCAGAAATCTCCCAAAACCACATATAATACAAAAATACCGAAAATACAACTAATCCTAGAAGAGTGACCAGAAATAAGATTGCACCAGCCAGCCTACATCTGGGAAAAGAGCACATCTCATGGAAAAGGTTAAAGTAACAAAGCCACCACCCAGTAGGACCCGAGCACTCCCCCCACCCCAGCTCACCCATGAGAAGAAGAAAAACAGCAGGGAGGGAGTAGAAGCCCAGGATTGCTAAGTATCCAGCCCTGGTGATCTACTCTGGGGGCACAAACCCACATTGCATGGTGCTCTGGAGATTAGAGGGGTTGAAAAGCAAAGTCAGAGACTGAGATTCCAGCTGCTTGTGGAGAACAGGTTCCCACAACCGGTGCTCTGGGACAAAAGGGGGTGCTTTGAAAGACTTCCCAACAGTGAAAGGGCTGCTAAAGGGGCAAGGATTATACAGAGCTTGCTACAAGTGGACAAAATCATCCCAGCACACTCAGCCGGCTGGGAACTTTCAGGAGTTTCAGGTGCTCCATCCTCCTGGCGGGCAACAGGGCCACAAGGCCCCCCACCATGATAAGCAACCTGCTGCTCCTTCTTCCTGGCTGGCACCTGCATGCAAACCTGCTGCCCTCCCCTCCAATGCTCCAGGCCAACCGGAGGGCAGCACTGCCTACAGCAACTACAGGGGCTTAATGCAGAGGCTGCTCCCTGAGCATGCAGCTAACTGGCCCTGACAGCAGAGGCAGGCACTGCAGCCGAGAAGAAGAAAAGAGCTCTCTCCTTCAGGTAAGCACCAGCACCACTCACCTGTGCTCCCTGCCATTGCTCCAGAACAACCGGAGGGCAGCCCCACCTACAGCAGCCATGGGGCTTAACACAGAGGCCACCCCCAGCATGTGCACTGGCCCTGACAGCAGAGGCAGGCACTGCAGCCAGGAAGCAGGAAAGAGCTTGCTCCCTCAGTTAGGCACCGGCAATGCTCGCCTGTGACCCGCCGTTGCTCCAGGTTTGTGAAAAGGCAGAACCTTGTTCAATCCAGAATCCCTCAAACACGAGAGAGAGGACTCAGTGAAAATGAAATCACCAAACTTCCTGAAAAAAAAATTTCAAAGTAAAGTCTTAAGCATGCTAACAGAGCTACAGAAAAATATTCTAGATCTAAGGTATGAATTCAAGAGAGACATTTTGTAAAATACAGTAGCTGAAATGAAACAGAATGGAATTTAATAGCAGATTAGATGAGATAGAGATGGTAAAAGGAATAGAAATCAGAGAAGAGGTATACAAAGAGGCTGAGGCAGAGAGAGAAAAAAAGGTCAATAGGAATGAAACAATATTAAGAGAACGTGAAAAATCCAAATGGAACAATATTCACATTATAGGGGAACAAGAAGAAGAGAGAGACACAGGGATATAAAGTGTCTCTGAGGAAGTAACTGGTGGGAAATTCCCCAATCTGGAGAAGGAAATAGTATCTCAGGCCATGGAAGTGCACAGATCTCCCAACACAAGGGACCCAAGGAAGACAAAACCAAGACATATAATAATTAAAATGGCAAATATCAAGGACAAGGACAGAATATTAAAAGCAGCCAGAGAGAGAAAAAAGATGACCTACAAAGGAAAACCCATCAGGCTATCATCAGACTTCTCAGCAGAAACCTTACAGGCTAGAAAGGAGTGGCATGATGTATTTAATGCAATATTGCAGAAAGGCCTTGAACCAATACTCTACCCAGCAAGATTATCATTTAAATTTGAAGGAGGGATTAAACAATTTCCAGATAAACAAAAGTCTAGGGAATTTACCTCCCACAAACCATCTCTACGGTGTATTTTAAAGGGATTGCTCTAGATGGAAGTGCTCCTAAGGCTAAATAGCTGTCACCAGAGAAAATAAAACCACAATAAAAGTAGACCAATTAATTACTAACCAAATGCAAAATTAAATCAGCTACCCATAAAGTCAGTCAAGGGATACACAGAGTACAGAATATGACACATAATGTATAAAGAATGGAGGAGGAAAAAAAAGAATCTTCAGATGGTGTTTATAACAGCATAATAAGCGGATTAAGTTAAACTGTTAGATAGTAAAGAAGCTTCCCTTTGGTAACCACGAATCCAAAGCATGCAATGACAATAAGTACACATCTATCAATAATCACCCTAAATGTAAATGGACTGAATACACCAATCAAAAGACACAGAGTTACAGAATGGATAAAAAAGCAAGACCCATCTATATGCTGCCTACAAGAAACTAACTTCATACCCAGACATACACAGACTAAAAGTGAAGGGATGGAAAAAGATATTTCATGCAAACAATATGGAGAAAAAAGCAAGAATTGCAATCTTGTATCAGACAAAATAGACTTCAAAAAGTAACAGGAGACAAAGAAGGATATTATATAATGATAAAGTGGTTAGTCCAACAAGAGAATATAACCACTATAAATATCTCTTCACCCAACATAGGAGCACCCAAATATGTGCAACAAATACTAACAGAATTAAAGGGGGAAATAGAATGCAATGCATTCATTTTAGAAGACTTCAACACACCACTCCCTCCAAAGGACAGATCAATCAGACAGAAAATAAGTAAGGAGACAGAGGCACTGAACAACACATTAGAACAGATGGACCTAATGGACATCTACAGAACACTCCATCCAAAAGCAACAAGATACACATTCTTCTCAGGTGCACATGGAACATTTTCCAGAATAGGTCACATACTTGACCACAGAAAGAGCCTCAGTAAATTCAAAAAGACTGAAATTGTACCAACCAACTTCTCAGATCACGAAGGTATGAAACTAGAAATAAATTGTGCGAAGAAAACAAAAAGGCACACAAACACATGGAGGCTTAACAACGTGCTCCTAAATAATCAATGGATCAATGACCAAATTAAGCAGATCAAGCAATATATGAAGACAAACGAAAACAGCTCAATGCCCCAACTTCTGTGGGATGCAGGGACGGCAGTTATAAGAGGAAAGTATATAGCAATTCAGGCCTGTCTAAAGAAGGAAGAACAATCCCAAATTAACAGTCTAAATTCACAATTAATGAAACTGGAAAAAGGAACAAATGAGGCCCAAAGCCTGGACCAGATGGCTTCACCGCTGAATTTTATCAAAATTTAGAGAAGACCTAATACCCATCCTCCTTAAAGTTTTCCAAAAAGTGGAAGAGGAGGGAATACTTCCAAACTCATTCTGAGGCCAGCATCACCTTCTTAATACCAAAACCAGGCAAAGACACCACAAAAAAAGAAAATTACAGACCAATATCCCCGATGACCACAGATGCAAAAAATATTCAACAAAATATTAGCAAACCAAATTCAAAAATACATCAAAAAGATCATCCATCATGATCATAAATCCCAGGGATGCAAGGATGGTACAACATTTGAAAATCCATCAACATCATCCACTACACCAACAAAAAGGACAAAAACCACATGATCATCTCCACAGATGCTGAAAAAGCATTCGACAAAATTCAACATCCATTCGTGATAAAAACTCTCAACAAAATGGGTATAGAGGGCAAGTACGTCAACATAATAAAGGCCATATATGACAGATCCACAGCCAACATCATACTTAACAGTGAAAAGCTGAAAGCTTTTCCTTTAAGATTGGGAACAAGAAAAGGATGCCCACTCTCCCCACTTTTATTCAACATAGTACAGGAGGTCCTAGCCTTGGCAATCAGGCCACACAAAGAAATAAAAGGCATCCAGATCAGCAAGGAAGAACTCAAACTGTCACTGTTTGCAATGACATGATATTGTACATAAAAAAACCTAAAGAATCCATTCCAAAACTACTAGAACTAATATTTGAATTCAGCAAAGTTGCAGTATACAAAATTAATACAAAGAAATCTGTTTCATTCCTATATACTAACAATGAACTAGCAGAAAGAGAAATCAGGAAAACAATTCCATTCACAACTGACCAAAAAGAATAAAATACCTAGGAATACACATAATGAAGGAAGTGAAAGACCTATACTCTGAAAACTACAAGACACTCATGAGAGAAATTAAAGAAGACACCAATAAATGGAAATACATCCCTTGCTCATGGGTAGGAAGAATTAATATTGTCAAAATGGCCATCCTACCTAAAGTAATCTACAGATTCAGTGCAATCCCTATCAAAATACCAACAGCATTCTTCCACGAACTAGAGCAAATAGTTCTAAAATTCATATGGAACCACAGAAGACCCTGAATAGCCAAAACAATCCTTAGAAGGAAGAATAAAGCATGGGAGTGGCGGGGGGTGGGTGGGGTGGGGAGGATTACATCCCCCAACTTCAAGCTCTACTACAAAGCCACAGTAATCAAGACAATTTGGTACGGGCACAAGAACAGAGCCATAGATTAATGGAATAGAATAGAGATATAAACCCACACATATATGGCCAATTAATGTATGATAAAGGAGGTATGGATATACAATGGAGAAATGACAGCCTCTTCTGGACAGCTATAGGTAAGAGAATGAAACTGGATTACTGTCTAAATCTATACACAAAAATAAACAAAATGGATCAAAGACCTGAAAAATCATGAAACCATAAAACTCTTAGAAGAAAACTGGCAAAACTCTCTTGAATATAAACTTGAGCAATTTTTTCATGAACATGTATCTCCTCGGGCAAGGGAAACAAAA
Organism: Smutsia gigantea; assembly: GCA_032199065.1. NCBI lineage: Eukaryota > Metazoa > Chordata > Mammalia > Pholidota > Manidae > Smutsia > Smutsia gigantea. Next base: position 188,746 of record JAVSCE010018305.1, read on the forward strand.
GCAGAAATGAACAAATGGGACATCAAACTAAAAAGCTTCTGTACAGCAAAAGACACCATCAGCAGAACAAAGGTATCCTACAGTATGGGAGAATATATTCATAAATGACATACCCAATAAGGGGTTAACATCCAAAATATATAAAGAGCTCACATGCTTCAACACCCAAAAAGCAAATAACACAATTAAAAAATGGGCAGAGGATCTGAACAGACACTTATCCAAAGAAGAAACTCAGATGGCCAACAGGCACATGAAAAGATGCTCCACATCGCTAATCATCAGAGAAATGCAAATTAAAACCACAATGAGATAGATACCACCTCAAACCAGTTAGGATGGCCAACATCCAAAAGACAAGCAACAATAAATGCTGGCCAGGATGCGGTCAAAGGGGAACCCTCCTACACTGTTAGTGGGAATGTGAATTAGTTCAACCGTTGTGGAAGGCAATATGGAGGTTCTTCAAAACATCAAAAATAGAAGTACCATTTGACCAGGAATTCCACTCCTAGGAATTTACCTGAAGAAAACAAGATCACAGGATCAAAAAGACAGATGCACCCCTATGTTTATCGCAGCACTATTTACAATAGCCAAGAAATGGAAGCAACCTAAGTGTCCATCAGTAGATGAATGGATAAAGAAGATGTGGTACATATACACAATGGAATATTATTCAGCCATAAGAAAACAAATCCTACCATTTGCAACAACATGAATGGAGCTAGAGTGTTTTATGCTCAGTGAAATGAGCCAGGCAGAGAAAGACAAATTTCAAATGATTTCACTCATTTGTGGAGTATAACAAAAGCAAAAACTGAAGGAAAAAAAAAACAGCAGCAGACTCACAGAACCCAAGTATGGACTAGAGGTTTACCAAAAGGAGAGGGGTTGAGGAGGGTGGGTGGGGAGGGTGAAGGGGATTAAGGGGTATTATGATTTGCACACATAATATAGGGGGTGCATGGGGAAGGAAGTATATAGCACAGAGAAGACAAGTAGTGACTAGAGCACCTTACTATGCTGATGGACTGTGACTGTAATGGGGTATGTGGTGGGAACTTGATAATAGGGGGGAATGTAGTAACCACAGTGTTGCTCATGTGAAACCTTCATAAGATTGTATATCAATGATACTTAAAAAAAAGGTCAGCTTTCTTTTAGAGAGAAGGCCTATGACTCTTTTAAGTCAATATAACAAACAATAGTGACTGATCTAAAAAGGTTTAAAAGGACTAAAAGACATAAACAATTGCCATAAATAAACCCTGATTGAGTCGCAGATCCAAAAACAACTAAAAATATATTTGGAACAATGTGGAGAAATTTATTTTTAGATGGAGTAAATATTAGATGACATTATTTCTAATTTTCTTGGGTGAAATAACAGTATTATGGTTTCAGTAGCACAATGCCCTTTACCTTAAGGAGATGCATTAATAAGTAAATGTTAAGTATCCTGTCTGCAATTTATTTTCTACTTACTCTCAAACAGCTCACCAAAAAAACGTATTTCCTTATCTAGAGGGCAAACATGCAAAATACTAAAACTGGTTAATGTACTTCCATGCACATTCATTTCACTAGTTGTTTACATTTCCTTTAGGTTTAAGATGTTGCCAAAGAGAAAGGTCCGAAAAAGTACAAATATCTCTTTAATGTGAAATTCAGTTATTCTAGCAGTAGTGTAATAAAGCCTCCATTTTTTCCCCCTTGTTTGAAGCTCTGGGGAATGCACAGGCCTAGGAAGTTCAGATGGAGAGAGAAGTATTCTTGTTACTCGTTAATTTTAGTCTACATGTTTATATATAATCAGATACCGAAATATACACAGCACAGATATCTAAGAAAGTACATTCTCTTTCTACTTGATTGTAATGTGTCAAAAATAAAGACTGGCCCAAAGACAAACCCAAATTCTCAGTAGAAACATTCTTTTGCATAGGAAAAGGAACAGGCCCGTTTGCCCCATCTTTCCCCCAGTGCTCACCGGAATAAGCCGGAACTGTCAGATCCCTGAGGACACGGTGGGGCACCCAGACAAGGCCACTCCAAAAGCAGAAATTCTTCTCCTTCTGAAGGGAAGTTAAAAAGGTGTTGTGGAGGATTCTGAACCAGGGCGCACGGTGGTTGAAAAGCCCCCATGTACGCGCCCTGATACGGCTTTTTCCGACCCGGCTCCTCAAGGGAACCCACGGCACTAGCGGCCTGTCCGGCGGTGCAGGCGGAGGCCAATCGCGCGGGCCCGGCCGTCCCAAGCAGGCCCGTCGGCGTCGGGGACTAAGACAAGCCTCTGATTCCTCCCTTGCCTCCAGCCCCGCCAGAGATATGCTCACCAGGACCCGCGACCCACCTGACGCGCTCGGAGTTGCGCGCGGCCAGCCGCAGCAATGAGCCCCGCACGCGCGTGACGCCGCCGCGGCGCTCGGGCGCTCGTGCGGTTCCCCACGTCTGACCACTCAAGTGGGGAAATTCTAGTTTCCTTCCCGCGTGGGCGCGGAACGGCCCGGGCCGGGGAGGAACGGCGGTGAGGGCCGCCTGGGGCGCAGACGGCGAGAGTGCGGCCAGAAGCAGGTGGGGGCGGGGCCACGGGTGGGGCGGGGCGGGGCCACGGGTGGGGCGGGGCGGGGCCACGGGTGGGGCGGGCGCCCCGCTCCCGTCTGGGCGGAAGGGCGCGGCTGCGGGTGGGGAGGGTGTGGCGGGTTGGGGGAAGGGAAGTCACCCGGCAGCCTGTTCCGAAGGTTTCCCACCTCCCACTCCACGGGCCTGGGGCCTTCACCTGATGGTCACGTATCGGTAAACGGTCAAACCCGTGCACCAGTCTTCTTCATTCAACCAATCCCGTCTTTAGGCGTTTATTTCCTTTTATTTTTTTTATTTCGGTTGGACACCATGCAAAATGCTAATCATTGATTGCTTTGTTTTTAATGTAATGACATTTTCTGTACATACTTTACTCTTCTGTTTCAAATATGTGTTTCTGTTGTTGTTTTTGCGAAATAGCACTGATTCCCTTCACTAATCATAGTGATTCTAAAGTTACTCTGGTAATCATAGTTGCTGTGGTTTCAGTGGATGGGCTTTGGGGTTAATAAAGGTCTTTTTATACACCGGGTAAAACAGTATCAAGACTTAGGGGAGGGTTGGGGGGGTGAATGAGATAAATGAAGAGGATTAACAGGTACCATCTTCCAGTTATGAAATAAGACGGGATGTAGTGTACAGCATAGAGAATATAGTAAAAAATATTGTGATAACTTTGGTGGCAGATGGTAACTAATTTTTTGTGGTGACCATTTCGTAGATTATAGCAATACCAAACCCCTGTATTGTACACTTGAGAACGAATGCAATATTTTATGTCAATTATTCTTCAATAGAAAAGGAGGAAAATAAAGACTTTGTCAGCTTTAAAAATAAAATAACCAGTTATTTTAGTAACAAAATGACTTTACTTGGGAATAGCAGAGGAATTTCCATAGCAAACTATGGCAAATCATAGGCAAATCCAAAGAGACAAAGGGGAAGGTCAGCTTTGTTTATTAGGCTTTAGGAGGAAATTGAGGAGGGTTATTTTGAATAAACGTTCACTGGAGAAGAGAAAGACTGGTTGTGGAGAGTGGTTTAGTGCATTGTTGCTGGAGCAGGGAGAGATCTCCCTTTTTAAAAGCAAGAAATAAAATTCCTGTGTGACAAGTGCCATTCTTTGTTAAGATAAGGACTATCTTCCTTCTCCGTGCTGGTTCGTGCCAGCTGCAATGAATAGTTCACGATGGGTGATAACTGCCCCTTTGGGGCTTTCCGACTCCTTTAAATAGGGTTTCCTTTACTCATTTTCACACTTCATATTCATGTGCATCATTAAATGTGCTTAATGCACCTATTGAATTGATACCTATTTTGTTATGTTAATGTTTCATCTTTTACTGTACATTTAATTTTTATGTAACCAAAGAAGTCTGTGTTTAAACCCCTGGTTTCCCTCTTTCTCCTTGAGTGACTTTTCCCCAGCAAGTGCAGGGAGATGCCCCAGGCAGGGAATTCACAACCCAGAACTCTAGGAGCCGAACAGCGTTTGCCCTGGGGACACTGGAAACTTAAAGTTTCCAGAACCTTGGGGGCTGAATTCTCAGAGCATCTCATTAAGTCAGTCAACCCATTATTATTCTGTTCTTTAAGCAAGTAAACTCCCTTGTGGTAGAAAGAAAATAATAGAAACGAAACTTCCTGGTACTTCAGTCTCCCTGAAGGTAGCTGTGGAGAGAGGCAAATTTTCCTCCCATTATTCCTTCTTTAAATGATATGTTTCATCATTTACAGTTAAAATCAATCTCCTGGAGTTTAAAAGTTGTTTTAAGCTCCTTCAAAGTCTCTTGGGGCTCATTAAGATACTGCTCCAATTCCTGCCTCTTCTTCACAGGGTTTAATTTCAAAGCGAGGAGTTTCTCTTGAGGGATATGTTCATGTTAAAAGAGCCCATGACATTTCAGTGACAATGTTATTAGTGACACTGCTACTGTCAAATCAAGGATTTTGAAAAATGGAAATATTCCTTAGAATTAGTTGGGTACATGAGGTCACTGTAGACCTCAAGGAAAGTAATTGTGATGGAGGTAGAAAGATTCCAGTTGAGTTGGTTGAAGAGAGAGTGAGCAGTGTGGAAATGGAAGTGGCAAGTACAGACCAAATATCCAAAAATTGGAGTGAATACCCAAAGGAGAGTTCAGGCCTGTAAGTGAGTTTCATTTTCATTGAATGATATGGGAATGTCAAACAAACCTATGACACGGGAAATGATACATGCCCTACAGACATCGGGAAACATAGGATAAGCGAGGGATAAGTGATAGTGTAAATTCCCTGAAGAGTTCAAAAGAGATGGGATTCAGAATTCTGGTGGAGGTTTTTAAGAGGCAGTTATTAATAAAATAATTACATAGGTAATCATTGAAGTACAGTGGTGGCTAATGTTGTGATGGACGGTAGAGTGTCCAGTGCAGGCCCTATCACAGAAGTGAAGGATCATGGGTGGATTTCAGCCCAGCATCATCTAGTCTAACTCCCCACACTCTAAACAGGAACTGCTTTCTCATTCTGTACAGTTCTTGATTTACATTGCCACCAGGGCAGACCGAGGAACACCAGCCCTATATAACTGACCACTGAGATCATATCACCAGTGAGGTTCTGTAGATCCCTCAACTCAACCTTTCCAAAATTAAACTGATGTTTGATTCCCCTAAATAATGCTCTGGCTGTTATTTCCAACACTGTGAAAGCTAACGCCATCAAATCTGGCACCTATGGAGTTGTTCAACTCCAGTGATTCTCAGTCAGGCTGATTTTACCCCCTACAGGACAAGTGACAAGTGTCTGAAGACATTTCTGGTTATCACAACTCAGTGTTGGCATCTAGTGGGTAGATGGCAGGAATCAGTTAAGTCTTCACAGACAGGACTGCTCCTTACAAGTAGTTACATAGACCAAAATGTCAATACTGTCATGGTTTGGAAATCTTTGTATAAACTGTTGAGGACTAATGTTAAAAATTTGACCTAAAAAATCCCAGCCATTGTGTATTATTTTATAATGATATTGAAAACATTATCTGAAAGAAATCATACAATCTTTCTCCATTATTTTGTGCTACTTCCTCTTTCTTGTTTTGGCCAAGTATACATAACATAAAATTTACCATTTTGAGCACATTTGCACTGTTGTGCGACCGTCACCACCACCATCTCCAAAACTATTTTATCTTTCCAAATTGAAACTGTGCCCATTAAACATTCACACCCCATTCCTCTCTTCTTCCAGCCCCTGCCAGTCACCATTCTGTTTCCTGTCTCTATGATTTGACTGTTCCTAGTTGGTACCTCATATGAGTAAAATTATACAATATTTGTCCTTTGGGGACCTTCCTATTTCACTTAGCATAGTATCTTCAAGTTGCATCCATGTTGTAGCATGGGTCAGAATTTCCTTCCTTTTTAATGCTAAGTAATATTCTATTGTAGGGATAGACCACATTTTGTTTAGTCATTTATCAACTGATGGACAGTTGGGTTGCTTCCACCTTTTATTTGTTGTGGATATTGCTGCTGTAAACATGGGTGTTCACAGAAATACCTGTTTGAGTCCCTGCTTTATAAGACTTCATTTTTTTCATAGCACCTTCCACAATTGAACTGTTTTTATTAATTTACCTCTTTGTTTCCTTTCTCCCCCACTGTAATGTAAGCTATACAATGACATAGACTACTTCACAACCGTGTTCCTGGCACCTAAGACATGGTAGGTTCTCAATAAATATTTTTAGTATAAAATGAATGGTTCAGTCTTCTGGAAGCCTGTGATTTTTTGAAAGAAATTAAAAATAAATAGGACTGATATTCTCCCTACCCCAATTAAATGTACAATTATACTGTTTTTTTTTTCTGGGGAAACAGCCCTGATGCTAAGTAAATTTTAGATAACTAGTCTTCTTAAGGAACAAATCCAGAGCTCCTGGACTGTTTTAACAAACCATTCAATATACGAGGAGATAAGAAACAAAGACAGAGATCACCAGGGCTCTCCTATGTATCTCTTCCCTACCTGGTTATAGAAAGGTGGTGGTTACTGGAGGGGACTAGGAAAATAATTTAAAATATTGCTTTATAAAATCTCCATGGAAGCTTTCTGACAATACCTGGAGCCCTACCTAACTTCCATGGCACTGGTTAGGTCACATGTTCTATAAAACCCAAGGGTCCTCTGACCAGTGGGTCTGTCTTTGCAGTATACAACTCTGGCTCTGTCTGGGAAGGACCTCATAAGGGGTCACACTTTTCCTCTTGAGAAGAGCTGCTTCTCATATCATCCCACTGATAAACTTTCTCCACTTAGCTTTCAGGGCAGCAGCTCTCCTGGCTTCCTGCTACCACAGAGGTGCCTCCCACTCAGTCTCCTTTGAAGGTTACTTCCACACTTGCTCTTTGGTGATCTCAACCAACCGGCTGGCCTCAAATACTACTTGTATGTCTATGACCTTCCAATTTTTACCTCCATGACAGACTGTATCCCAGACTCCAGATGCCACTGGGATGTCAAACAAACATTTCTTTTTTTTATTGTGGTAAAAGGTACATAACATAAAATTGACCACTTCAACCTTTTCAACTGCAATTCTGTGACATTAAGTATATTCTTTATACTTAATAGATTATTTATACCGTGGCATTAAGTCTGTCACATTGTGTAACCATCACCACCATCTAGCTCCAAAACTTTTCCGTCTCCCCCAAATGAAAACTGTCTTCATGAAACACGAACCCCCCCCGCCATCCCCCCAGCCACTCATAATCTCTTTTTCTTTTCTGTCTTTGTGAATTTGACTTCCCTAGTTATTCATGGAAGTGGAACCACGTAGTATTTATTTGGAATAACTCACTTTTGATTTTGCAAAACCCGAACTTCTGAGGTCCCCTTTCCCTCTCTGTTTGCTTACCTATGGCCTGCCCTGTCTCAGTGGGTGCAGTTCCACTCTCCCAGTTGTTCAGACCTCAAGCCCTGAAGACATGCTTGGTTCCTCTTTCTTTCACACCCATATCCTGACTGACAACAAATCATCTCGGGCTCCGCCTTCCAAATGTAGTCCAGCTGGCCCATCCCATCCTGGTCCTAGCCACCTGTATCTCACCTGGCTTGTTGCACTCAGTGCCAAACAGGCTTCCTGACACTATACAATCTATTCTCCAACCAGCAGCCAGCATGACCTTTTAAAATCCTTAGTCAGAGGGTGTCACACTGCTGCTCAGAACCCTACAGGGACTCCCCTTGTCTGAGTAAATGAAAGCTAAAGTCCTTCAGTGGCAGAGAAAGCCTCACATGATCAGCCCATACCTGTCCCCTTCCACTGGGCTCCCCCTAACTTGCCCTACTCAACCCACGTCCCCCCAGGCCACCTCCCACCTCAGGGCCTTTGTATTGACTGACCCTCTGCCTGGGGCACTCTTTCCCTAGACATGCACTCACCTAAGTCATTCACTATCTTCACACATGTAACTTTATTAATAGGTTTATTAAGACCATCCTTTTTAAGGATGATGGCCTGCCCTCCCACTGCCCCGATTTTCTTTATCCTGCGGTAGTTGAGCCCAAAATAATGACTAACCCATAGTAAATACTGAGTAAAGAGAGGTTTATAAATCTAACAAACAGGTGTGGTTCGGAAGGCACTGCCCGTAACCCCATCTTTGGGCCACAGTTGTTTGATCCCAGGTGGAAAGAGGACATGACTGTGGCGATAAGGAAACTTTCCTGAGTTTGTGTGTGTGTGTGTGTGTGTGTTTGTTTCTGCACATGAAGAGCTAAAAGAAACCCAGTTCTTAAGTAGGGAAGCTGTGAGGTACAAGTTGTGAGAGCTGCTGCGTTCTGTGTCTCTTTCCATTTGGAAGTAGCCAGGCTGAGAAAATAAAGCTGATGCTCTGAAAGGAAACCCTCAGTGTTTGAGTCCCTGTGTCTAGCTTCGCCGGTGTCTAGCTGAGCCTCTGTTCAGCAATGTTCAGATGGATCATGAAATTCTCTTCTCTCCCTCGCCAGCAAGACACACTTGTCAACTGCGGCCCAATGTTTACATGAACCGTGACCATGAGGTGTTCATGAGCATTGAAAATCAACAAGAAGCGCTGTGACAGACATCCTCAAGGCCTTGTCAATCAGTCAGGACCTTCTAAATCATACACATCTCCCATGGTAAGCAGAACAATGACCGTCAAAAAAGAATCCATGTACTAATCTCCAGAATTGGTGAATGTGTTACTTTAGATAGCCAAAGTTACTTTTCAGATGTGACAAATGATCTTGAGATGGGAAATTATCCTGAATTATCTAGGTGGGCTCAATGTAACCACAAGATTCCATTCTTTGACCATTATTTCTTTTTTTATTAAGGTATCATTGATATACACTCTTAAGGTTTCACATGAAAAACAATGTGGTTACTACATTCACCCCCATTATCAAGTCCCACCCATACCCCACTGAAGTCACTGTCCATCAGTGTAGTAAGAGGCCACAGAGTCACTACTTGTCTTCTCTGTGCTGCACTGTCTTCCCCATGACCCCCCACACCATGTGTACTAAACATAATGCCCCTCAATCCCCTTCTCCCTCCCTACCCACCCTTCCCCTCCCCTCCCCTTTGGTAACCGCTAGTCCTTTCTTGGAGTCTGTGAGTCTGCTGCTGCTCTGTTGCTTCAGTTTTGCTTTGTCATTATACTCCACAAATGAGGGAAATCATTAACCACAAGGTTCCTTACGAGAGGAAGGCAGGAGAGCTAGAGAGAGATTTGAAGATGCTATACTGCTGACTTTGAAGATGTAGGAAGGGATCATGACCAAGGATGTGGGTGGCTTCTGGAATGTGGAAAAGGCAGGGAAACACATTCCCCTTCATAGCCTCCAGAAGGAAAGCAGTCCTCCTGACACATTTTAGACTTCAGACCCCAGAACTATAAGATCATAAATTTGTGTCGACAAGTGAAAAAAATCTGATATGTCCTAAATTAAGTGACATAAGGACAGGAGAATGATAGAGACAAGAGAAGGTAATCAGTCAATAGACACAGGCCATGGCTGACCAGAAACTTCACACTCCTGGATGAAGTCATTTTAACAAGAATGTAGAAGGTCTCCAGGACCACCACATCCCCCTTGCATGTGACCAGTGTCTGATCATCATCAACAACCGATCTATAAGCTTTTTCCATGGGTTACCCACCTGTCCCAGGACTTCCCCCACTTCACGTTAGCCCAACTTCCTTCTCTGCAGCCAAGGTGAATGTAATGGACTTTCTTTCCTTGAGACCCCTCATAAATGTGCCCTGTTTCTTGAGTCTGGTGGACAAGTTGTTAACTGGCCTTGCTGCTGGTGAAGGAGAAGCTTCCTGTCACAGAACTCAGTCCTTATTCTGGCTACATCGGTAAAGGTTCAATCAACCCTTTTATTTCAGAGATTTCATGGTCTCTAGTGTTTTTGACTTATCAGTGTCATGTTAAGCCACTAGACTCGTGGCAATTTGTTAGAGCAGTGATAAGAAACAAATACACCTCTTTTCCAAAATCCTCCTGTCTTATCACCACTGGCCATGTCAGGTCTCCACCATCGCTGCCCTGGACTACTTCCACAGCTCCCTAACTATTGCCTCTGCCTCCAATTTCTCCTACTCATAACAAGGCTAAATGCTTCATATTATACCTATGGGTGCAGCCTGGCCCTGAGGCTCCATTGCTTTTAAAATCCTTAATACATCAAATTAGACACTCAATCGTATATCAGATATCCTCCATCTATGTATCTATCTGTAACTCAGTCCCAACTTCCATGTATCCTCCTGAAACGCCTCACTCTTGAATCTCTCCATGCTTGCGTGCATGTGGTTCCTTCCTTCTCCCTCTAGTTCCCACTCACTGGTCCTCTCTGCTTCCTTCCCAAACCCATTCTCCAGTTAAATTTCTACTGGTTATTTGTTACTCAGTGCTCAAGTATATTTTCCCATTAGAAGTCTGTCCTGAACCTCCAGTGTTGGCAAAGATGTGGAAAAACTGGAACCATCATTCATTGCTGGTGGAAATGTAAAAACGGTGCAGCCACATTGAAAAACCGTTTGGCAGCTTCTTAAAAGTTAAACATAAAATTTACCCAGTATGCCCTCTGAGTTATCTACCGGAAAGAAATTAAGACACAGAGACATGTATGCAAATGATCAAAATAGCACTATTCATGATAACACCGAACTGGAAATATCCAAATATCTACCAACTGGTGAATGGATCAACAGAATGTGGTATATCCAAACATTTGAATACTATTCTGCAATTATAAGGAACAAGAGGCTGAATACATGTTGTCCACATGAATAACCCTCAGAAATCATGCTAAGAGAAAGCCAGATACAAAAGATCATATATGATTCCATTTATATGAAAATCTGGAAAAGGCCAGTTCATAGAGCCAGAAAGCAGATAAGTTGTTGCCTGAGACTGAGGTAGAAGTGGGTATTAACTGCAAATGGGCACAAAGAAACCTTTCGGGGTGATAGAAGTTCCAAAACTGGATCGTTGTGGTGGTTGCATAGCTCTATAAGTTTACTAAAATTACTGAATTTATGCTTTCACTGGGTGAATTTCATGGCATATTAAAGTATACCTGAAATATCTGTTAAATAATTTTTTTTCAGTTTTCTCTGGATTTACTCAAAGTGAGTTGAAAACGTTTGCCTCTGTTTTCCACAGGCTCTATTACATACCAATATTATTATACCCACCGCTCTGTATTGCGATCATGTTAATCTCTTCGGTCTCCTCTACAATTTGTATACAGCAAATAATAAATACACATCGGTTTAAACTTAATGAAATCAAGGTGAACTGGAGACACACCAAATACATTTTTCCTCAGTAAAAAACGATGACTTTGCATCCATTTAAACATCTTACTCTGTACCTGATATTTGTCTTTTTTGTTTGTTTTCATTTTTGCTCCCAATGTCTGCAGTTCCATTCGTGATACTGTTTGGACACCCTTCCCAGTCTTTATCACCTCTCTTACTTTTGTTTCCCAGAAGCAGTAGCTCAGCCAAGAATTCATGTGCAAGGAGCACTTATCGGAAGGAATAAGGAACGCGGAACATGAGTTAGAGAGGAAGATGAAAACACACCCAATAAACCTTAACTTAATTCAGCTCCCACAGTGAGTGAGCACAGTTTCATCCTGTAGGGAAATTCTGGAAAATGGCACAAAATCCAAACGTCAGAATTATCCCAGTGAAGGGATGAAAAAGAAGGTGTACCCTACACCTCTCCATCAAGGGCTGTGTCTGTTGGACATCATTCCCTATCACTTCTGTCACCATGCACTGGGAAAAAAGCACATCCCCTCTGGGGCTGAGCATTGGCAGTCTGGCTAGCGTGTGCAGTGGAGAGTGAAAGGATCCATGGGAGAAGAGAGAGGACAGCTCCGACTTCTCCGCCCCTCAGTACACACTCAGCACTGTCGGTGTTCTTCTCAGAAAGTGAACTAAGTCCTGAATACATCTCACGAGTGTGTAACTACCATTCCAGATGGCACCCCCAAAAAACACAAACATAAACCATGTGGGTGAGCAAGTCTTATTCTATTGTGCTTATTATTACATGTTTTAGGATCCTGGTGAGTATCTGAAAACTATAATGCTGGGAAACAACGATCTAGCAAAAAGTAAAGGAAAGCAGAAAGGAAGAAAGGAAAGAAAGAAAGCAGAAAATGAAGCAATGTTTCAGAGTTATATGCTATTCAATGTATCACTGTGAATCAAAACTAGCTTTCAAATCTAGATTCCTGTTCTTGAAGTTGAAAATCACATCACTGTTGTCAGGAAAAGTATGCGAGCAAAGTTACAAGCGTGGGCTCAGTGTTGGTTTCCAGGTTAGAATCCATCCCAATCTCAATCCCTTTGAAAAATGAGAGAAAATGTATTACAGAAATGTCATCTCTACATAAAGTTACACATACAAAGCAACAAGATCAGTCCTGATATGGGCACATGACCCTTTGGTTATAACTGTTTGATTCCATTACTTTCAACGAAAAACAAATACAATCAAATTACAATGAAGAGCGTCAAGTGGGAACCAAGGCAGCACGTGATGTAACTGCTTCACATCTGACATTGGAAGACTCAGAAAGAGCTGGCAGAAAGCTGACCAAGGGTAGAACTCTATGTGTTATAAATAAGGAAGATTGCTGAAGATATTTATGCGGGGAAATTAATACAAAAACAAAAAGGAAATTCTAGGTATTTTGGGAATAGAAGTAGTGACGCATGCCTTTTAAGGGAGAAAAGACCAGGAGATTTAAATTCACATTTGCCTTTAGTGCCCACAATGTCAATTTAATTCTGAGGTCAGTATCCCATCACCGACAAGGGGCTCCCTGGCTGAGGAGCTTTCCCAGGGCCCCCTTCACGTCCTTGTTCCTCAGGCTGTAGATGAAGGGGTTCAGCATGGGGGTGACCACCGTGTACATCACTGAGGCAAACGAGCTTCTCTCGGAAGAACGGCTCACAGCAGCGCTAAGATAGATCACCAGGCTTGTCCCATAGTACAAGGAGACCACAGACAGGTGAGAGCCACAGGTGGAAAATGCTTTATATTTCCCCCCTGCAGAGGACATTCTAATTACAGTGAAGACAATCTGAGAGTAAGAGAAGAGGATCCCGGTGAGGGGAACCACACCCAGAAGAATGGCTGACACATACAAGAAGATGTTATTGACAAAGGCGTCAGAGCAGGCCACCTTGAGAACCTGAGCCAGCTCACAGAAGAAGTGCGGGATTTCAGTGCCTACACAGAACGTCAGCCGCACCATCAGTAGAATATAAGTCAGGGAGACCCAGAAAATCGTGAACCAACACGCAAGAACCAGGAGCCCACAGAGCCGGGGGTTCATGATGGCCGTGTAGTGCAGGGGGTGGCAGATGGCCACAAACCGGTCATAGGCCATAACGGTCAGGAGGAAACCATCCAATCCAGCAAAAATCATAAAGAAAAACACCTGAGTGAGGCATCCCACGTAGGAGATGTCTTTGCTCTGTGTCTGGATGTTGACCAGCATCTTGGGGATGGTGGTGGAGGTGAGGCCGATGTCCACAAAGGACAGGTTGCAGAGGAAGAAGTACATGGGGGTGTGGAGGTGGGAGTCAGAGCTGACGGCCAGGATGATGAGCAGGTTCCCAAGCACGGTGACCAGGTACATGGACAGTAGCAACCCAAAGAGGACAGGCTGCAGTTCCGGATCCTCTGAGAGGCCCAAGAGGAGAAACTGTGAAACATCTGTGTGGTTTCCTGCTTCCATGGAGGTGGTGTGTCTGCTGGGAAAGGAGGCAAAGACAATGTTCAGCGAACAGCCAATGGGCGCCTTGGCTCGTCATCAACTTCAGATGCCACCTGCACATGCACATCCTTCACCCTCTATTAGTCCAAGCGCCAGTGAGTCACTCAGTCACATGGTAGGCCATTTCTCCTATAAAAGTAATTATTTAGCCTTTTCAGATTCTAACAGAAATCTCTTTTTATCTCCTACTCACTTGTTCTAAGATGTGAAGAAACTAAGAACAATTTCTTAACACAGTAAAGAGTGGTTCTTTTAAAACAAGACAACAGAATATTCTATATTAAAACACTAAAATATTCATGTCAAATTCATGAACAGGTCTAGGTGGTCTACTCCAAGTTCAATCACTTGATATTCTCCGGAACCTTAGAGGGATTCTGAAGAAGAGAAAAGGAAATTAGCCTGATTACCAATTGTCAGAAATAACTATACTATTTGTAGGTGATATTGTGGGCACCTAAATGAAACAACAACCAATAGAGAACTATTAAGGCCTATCAGTAAGTCAAATCAGCAAAAATGGGAATATAATGAAAAAATCCAATCACATGAAGAACAGAGTAGATAATACCTTCTGCATAATATCACCAGTGAGTAATGACTGGACCCAGGAAATCAGACAAGAACCTACAGTTCATGAGAGAGTGAAGAAGAGGTGGAGACTCTATGGAAAATAAGCCTTAATGGAGAGAGGAACTCGAATCCAAAAAGACAGAGAAAGAAACAGAGCAAGAGCTGGGAAAGACTGTTTTAAATAGAAAGTAAAGCACCTGCAAACCACAGGGACTTCACCTCTGTAGACTAAATGAACATGGGATGGTCCTAGTCTCTTTTTTCTAGAGGCAAAGCCCAGTACCTACGTTCTCTCCTCTTTACCTTCTTACTCCACCAGCCCTCCCCGGGACAGAGAGACTCTTTCTGCTCTGTGTCCCAGGGGACGCTTCTGAGTGTCACATAGGCTGGGAGGAGAGAATTATAGGACAGAGACAAACAGGACATGTTATTATCATCTCAAAGTTGAATTCTCAGAGCTCCTCATTAAATAAATTGTTGGATTGACTTTCCTCTCTCCAAACAGTTCAATTCCCTTGGAATAAAAAGATAAAAAATGGAAAGCTTTTATCCAGTGTTCTGTCTGTGCAGGCTGTGTTTATGGTCAGTGGTCATATGGAAAGAAAAATCATTTTCTCCAAGGAGAAATTATTTGGTTTGAATTAAAATGAAAAGGTATCTCCTAAGTACTGTTTGCTTTTAACAGGACCCAAACCCAGGGACGTACACTCAAGTGAAGTTCTTCCCTTGAAGAATTTTTGGAGATTCAGGGATCATTTGGTGTCCCCACTAACATGGAAGCAAAGATGTCCTTTCTTAAGAAAAGAAGGGTGGTTAATAATTTTGCTTGTGTTGAAAGACTAACCAAATTAAGACTTAAAAATCTCCCTTGACATCATCTGGTAACACGGAGATTTTGTTACTCTGGAGGGTTCCTTGCATTGCATGTAAATGGAGAGGCAGGGGCAAGGTAATCCAGGTACAGTAGGTTGAAAAGTGTTGAAGGAATATCCGTGGCAAATATAAGTCAACTATAAAGTTTATTGAGGAAGGGGAGGACTGAGGTCAAACAGTCTAAAGGGGGTATATTATATGGTTAGTTTAAAACTTTTTAATGGGAAATAATGGAACAGATTTAACTTCAAAGAGAATGATCATATTTAGTGTAGGCATTGGAGTACACAGTACATTCTGGCCACATAATTCATATAATAAAGTATACACTGTAAATCAATGAGTCATAATGTGTTCTATCTCCAGTATATAGAGCCCATGGGTCCTGAAACCAGGGTTGGAAGCAGAAATGGCCCTGCCTGATGTCACTCCCAGTGAGCCATTGGGGAGTTTGTGCCTCAGTATGCACCAGTCTGGCCTCTGCATGTTTAGAGGTCTGGATTCTTAAAGGCTAACACGTTCAGAGACATGGCAAAAGTCCCACTGAACTTCAGGCTGTGCTGCTGCCTGCCACTTCCCGTCCCTCCTGCCATGAAAAGGAGTCACCATGCTGGCAGGGTAATTGGCCCTGGTCATCAGTGTCATGGGGTGACCATGCAGTGGGTGTGCGCTGGGATCCTGCTGTGCTCAGCCAGTGGCTGGGAGCGGCCGGGAGTGACCTCAGTGCACACACCCTGGTGGATACAGGTGGCCATCACTCACTCAGGCTCCCGCAGCATGAAATCTGAGTGGTGTGATCTAGAGGATGCAGATTTCTTTACAGAGAGCAATTCTATAGGAGGATGAAGGTTAGGGCTGTGACCTGGCGGAACTCCCTCCACCTGGATTAATAGTCCCTTAAATCTGGTGGGAGAAGTGGGCAACCCATCACAGAATCCGCTACAGTCCACCCTACAAGCCATTTATGTCATGACCTGCAACAACATGTACAGTGTCCCATGAGAACTCATTTGTGATGCATGAGGGTAAGGAGTTGGGAAGGACTTAAGTTTACCCCTCAGGCTGATACTCAGCACAGAGGTAGACGACAATAACCTAAATTACATACTATAACAAAAACAAAACCCACCAAAACTGGGGATGGAAGGGAGAGAATTCGATTTCCACACTATTATGTTAAATGTCTGGTGTTCTACGAAAGAAATCACAGGACATTCTGGGGTAGAAAAGTATGGCAACAGAGGACAACAACAAAAATTATGACACAGGTAACAAAAATTATAATAATCCTCAAGCGTGAGGAGATCAATTGCCACCAAATGGTATTAAAACCAATCGTACTCATATGAGTTCATGACTTGCACTTTCTGTCGGAGAAATCAATCTTCTGCAATGGTCTGTGCAAGAAAGCTGGAACCTTGTAACAACAAAAATTATGATCATAATAGTTGTTCTCAAGCCCAAGGAGACTGACTGACACCAAGTGTTCATCCCAGCTGTATTGGAGCCAGTCCCAGTTCACAATTCACACTTTCCATGGGAGGCCAGTAGCAGTACTGATAGGGAGCTCCATTCACACCCAGCAACAGCAGTTCTTGCTAGGGTGTGTGCCCACTCCCCAAAATGTTAGGGAGATTCACAAGTTCTAATGACACTAAACATAGGAAAATCTTGTCCATCGGGTAGGATGCATGCAAGAGAGTAGTCCTGTTATAGAACCATGCCAGGAAGGGAGTCTTGTCCAGGTCTAGTGTGCCATACCTTTACAAGTCTCCCTGTGGGGGTTGCTTAGGGGTCTATATATAGTGCTACTGGAGGCCCATGCACTGGCCATAATGATAAAACAAAACTCCCTGGTAACATGCTCTTACATTCCTGTTGTTTAGGATATAGTACCATGATCTTTGTGGGCTACTCTGCTGTTACTCCAGGAATACACAGGTGGCCAGCTACCAGGCCTTGTCCTTAAGGTGCCAGAGGGGCCAGCCATCACTGGTCCATGTGTCAAAATGCCAGGGCAATGTCCACAGAACAGTCTCCAGGGTTGAGTGTGTTTGGTGCTGCCAGCAATACCTTGCTCTGCTGACCAAATACTGGCTTCAATAATTCCTCCTCGGTTTGCATGTGCAGTTGTATAGAAGAGGCATCAATGTATGTTAGCATGTCCACAGGGCTCAATGCCCCTTTCTCACTCAAATGCCATAGCACTGTCCACAAGCTGACTGACCAGTCCCACAGGCTATTGGTGTCTGACTTCAGGCGAGATTTTAACAAACCATTGTACTTCTCTATCATGCCTTCCCCAGTAGGGTTCTATGATACATGACACTTCTACCTTATCCCTAATTGCTGCACCCATTCTTGTAATGCATGTCTACTAAAGTGGGTGCTTTGATTACTATCAATCACTGGTGGCCAGCTATAGGCTGCAAGTAGACACATAGGCCCCTTTTGGTCATTTTCTGATCTGCATGACATGCAGGACAAGCAACCAACAGGCCAGTAGCTGTGTCCACACAAGTCATGGCCTACTGATATCCTTCTGATATGGACAGAGGCCCAATATAGTCTAACTGCCACCTGACAAGGGGTATCAGCCCCTTTACTATTGTCCCATGTTGCTGTGGGACTCGGTGTAAGTTCCTCTTAGAGCACACAAAGCCCTCCTTCCAGGCTCTGCTGACATCTTCAAAGGTCCACAGAAAGCCCCACCGATGATCTACGGGTCACATTGTCTTTTGTTCTGTGTGCAAAAAACGCTGATGTAACCATTGGATCACATCAGAGGCAGGCTTTCCTTCTACCCAGCACAACTGGGCCAATGTGTCTGCTTCATCATTAGCTGGAGATGCCAAAGGCAAATGGCTGGTATCATGATATAATGTAACTGTTTTACACTGACGAGAGGCCCATAGGTCTTGTCACAACATTTGCGCCCAAAGGAGGTGGTGAGCAATAAACCAGGTGGCATGGTATCAGGTCATTAGCCACAGGGTCAAGCCATTATAAACGGCCAGTTGCCATGAACACAACTACTGGTGAGGGTTCCTGGGTGATCAGGAGCCATACTGCCTGCAAGTCTGTCCAGTGACTGCTATGTCCCTCCCCATCCTCCATCCACATTGTTTCAGTCTTAGGACGGAAAGCCACAGCTTCCACTTAGGGGGCTTCCCAAAACTGGAACTGTCTGTATACCAGGCATTTCACGTATAGGGATCTTCCCTCCCAATAAGGTCTCCGTGTTAATAATGGCTCCGAAGCAAGTTCTTCCTCTTTTCCACTGGTGCATGTCACTGGCCCCAATAAACATAGCAATTATCCACTTAAGGGACTAGTGGAGAGGTTGATCTGCTCCTATAGGTATATGCCTCATTTAGCAAGTGTAGGCATCTGTGCCATGCAACCTTGTGGCCTTTGGATCCAGTCTCACACCCACCCCATGACGGGATAGGTGGTTATTATCTTGGGCAGAGCTGTTCCAGAGGTGGGCTCTGTAGCTAGCAAGGCGTTGCACACAGCAGCCAGTTGTTTCTCTATTAAGGTGGACTGGACCTCTGCTCCTTTCCAGATTGCAACCAGAATCTTTAGGTTGGCTGTTCCATTCAAGGTGCTGCCAGAGGCACCATCTTTGCTTACATGAACATCGAGCTCACAGTCTTAATGGACCATTATATTCAAGGCCTGCAGGTGACTACCTTCTTAGCAGAGATAAAGGTTTCACATGTTTCATCCCAGTACCACCTGATGCCCCTTCATACCTACCGGTATAAGGGCTCCAGAATTTGTGCCAAGTGTAGGATAAACACTCTCCAGTAGCCCAAAAGACCCAAATACTCTTGTAATACTGCCACAGTGGTAGGTGTGGAGAAAGCCTGCACCTTGTCTATAACTGCTTCAGGAACAGCTTTAGTGTTACCTGACCAGACAACCCCCAAGAATTTCACAGACAAACCAGGTCCCTGAACCTTGGTGGTGTTCACAGCCCATCCTTTCTCCTGTAGATGTTGCAACAGTCTAGGAACTGCCCCTTCTAGATCTGAAAGAGAATCAGATGTGAGCATAATGTCATCAATATAATGATACAGTCATACTGTTTGCGGTTGCCTCCACGTGTTCAAGTCCTAGGCTACAGTCGATAACAGATGGCGGGACTGTGGAAGTATCCCTGTGGAAGGACAATGAGTATCCGCTCCTGGCCGTCCCACGTGAAGGCAAACTGTTCCTGGCTTTCCTGTGCTATGTCAATAGAGAGGAAATCATTAGAAAGGTCCGCATTATAACGATGCATCCATAGTTCATGGCTGAAGGTGTCCAGAATGTCTTCTATAGAGGGGACAGCAGCAGGCAGAGTGTGTGTGACTTCATTCAATTCCCTGTAATCCATGGTCATGTGCGAGGAGCTGTCCAGGTTTTTCATTGGCCACATGTGAATTAAAAGGACTGTGAGTGGGCTTTATAATTCCCACCTTCTCCAGCTCCTGTGGAGTTTCTCCAATTTCTTTTTGCCCCTAGGCAATTTATATTGCTTAGGATTTGCACCCAGCGAGGTACAGGCAGAGCTACGGGCGGGTGCTTAGCGTGTCCCCTCTGAGCTGCCTTTACCACACATATCCTCACTCTGAACTCACCTGCAGTGATCTGTAACCACAGGCCCTGCAGGACATCCACACCCCTAAATATATTCAGTAATAGGAGAAATGTACACGGTATATTCCTTTGGGGGTAAACTTCTATTCTCAATGGGATTTGGGCTTTCTTCACTCTAACTGCCGTACCCCCATAGCCACCTATCACAGCGGGGTTCCCAGAAAAATGCTCAGGGTGCCCATATATCAAAGAACATTCAGCTCCTGTGTCCATCAGCACGAGGACATGTACAATCATGCAGGACCAAGGAATTGTTAATTCTACATGCGGCTTCTGAACTCCACCATGTCCCCCACTGTGGAAGCCTTGACACACTTTGGTCAAACCACAAAACCCAGTTGCCTTCCTGTGGGGGCGGGGGCTGTGAGAGCAAGACAAACCCATTTTTAAAGGCCATCTTAAGAAGGAGGCCTTAGCCCCAACGTAGTTCTAAGGAAACTTTGTTCCAGGTACTGGAAAAACTACCCATTGTTCCAGTAACCTTCACTCCAGATAGTTCCCTAGCAACGACCTCAAGGTCTAGACACTCAAGGTCCAGGCTCTCCTGTCCCTTAAAGATAAAATACCTTACATGGGACATCAGCCAGCAGCTGTGCACCGGCCAGACTTAACCCATGGAAAATGTCCAAGTTAGAGCCCGCCTCTCCCTGCACCTTGCAATGCTTAAAATCCTTGCCTACCCTCAGCTCAGGGCTCTCACTTTGGAACTGCTGCATTGGTGACAGGTGTGAGTCCAAACTCGAGCTTGAAATAAGTGGCCCTTGTGGGCTTGCATTGGAATCGGCTCCTTTTTGGTCTCTTGGGGACTCGTCACTTGGGCACAACAGGCCAAGTTGGGGTCTGTGTACTGTCCCCTGGGCAGATCCTTCAGACACGTGGGGCTTTATCTGCAGCTTCTGTGTCTTGGGCTTCCGTGGCTTGAACAACTGCTCTGGATTTAATCAGTGCCACAGTTCCAACAATATTCTATTGGGCTGCCCATCGACGTTTTTCTCTCCCTGCTCCTGCCATTAGCAAATCAACCCTCCCCATGGTCCTCAAGACCTTCATGGGGCCCACGGAACCACCCCTCTCAGTAGCAGATCAGGTCTTCTTCCATGCTCTCCGTGTTTCAACCTCCCCCAAATCTGCCATAGTGTGAGTAGTAACCTCATTTTATGGGTTTCCTAAATGGGGGACAAGAATAGTCACCGGTGACCAAAAGAGGGATGGGGGATCTGTATGGAGCACCAGGTTTCTCATCTTCCTCAGGGCCTTGAGGTCGTTATCGTAGGTCATATGTTTCATACCCAAATCCTATAAAAGCTGCTGGAGCTCTGCATACGTTTTCCAACTTGTAGGGAAGTATGGTAAATCACCCTGATTAGGCCAAACTTCTCAAGCCAATCCCAAAGCATATGACTCCCTGGGGTCTGATGGGCATTTTGTAACCTCTGGCAGGGAGAGGCATGAGCTATCAGGGAAGCCAGTTTTCCCATTTCTGACCCAAACAGAACAATGCCATTTACCACTAAATCCTGAAGACGCAAAAGCCACGTGGACAGAAGCTCTGAAGGCATCTGCCAAAGCCAGGTGCAGAAATCTACCAACTCAGTGTGGGTATAGGGGCAGACCGTGGGGTGCTCCACACCCTAGGGAGGGGGCTGCTCCTCTCCCTGAGGGGCCCTGGTGGCCGTGTCTTTATTTGCTTAACTACAACCAGGTGGGCTTTCAATAGGGGAGGGGCCGGTTACTCAGGTGGAGGCCTGGGACCTGCTCCACCCTCCACCCCGCCCACGTCCTCCCCCAGCTCCTCCTCCCCTGGTGTGTCCTTCACCATTTCCGGAACTGAAGGAAGCACCCCTTTACCTCCCCACAGGGTACTGCTGACCGCCTTTTTCTGCTACCCCTCTCCTGTACCTCTAGTATGTCTGTCACCAGTGCGATCTCAGTTTTCAACAGCTTTAATTCCTTTTTCAGAGCATCCCACAACTCACTTTCCCATTCTGCCACTAACAGCTGACGTGCATCTCCCTCCTTGGTAATTCTTTCCACTGCTGTGACAAACAGCCACCCCACATTTCATGCCACCTCATGACCACTCAGTTCCCCTAGGGAGCCCCCTCTTTTTAAGAGGGCCAACTCCACTGCTTCTGACATGCCCACACTCCCCCAGGTCTCGGGAGGGCTCAACGACTCTAGGAGGCACCTTACCCCAGGCCATATCCCCGCTGGGGAATCTCTAGGTGAATTCCTACCATCCACCGGGAGATCCCTAGGTGAAACCTCATCACCCATGTTGGCATCCCTGGGTTTCCCTCCCACCACATTTGGGGGGGGAGTCCATGGTTATTTCCCCAATCTTCTGTAGGCGAGCCTTCCAAACATCACACCCACAAGGGCAGATTTTGGGTTCACCAGACCTTGCAGACTATTGCCAAAATGTGGCACTGGGAGTTCTAACCTAGGGAACTTCCAGTGAATCTGATCAAACTGAAGCAAGACCATGGAAAGGGTGGGTTTGGAGAAATGCATTTATTGCTCACAACTTTCTTGGGTTCACTAGCCAGGCCTTGCTCTACCTGTCCCCTATTGCCGTGGCGTGCACTCACTCACCCTGCTTGCCCCTCCTGGCAGGACCTCCATGGGCATGTCCCTGGTGACTGGTGGACATCAGACCCATTAGGTACCAGGAATTGAGGGGAGGAAAGAATGTCCATTTTCTCTCCACCACTTGCCCGAGATCATCCAGAGACTCTGCTGTGGTAAACATCGATTGGTATGTAAATAGACTAAAGCCAGGGCCCAAATTCAGGGTGAAGAATTCCATTTACCCCACAGATGAAAACCTAAGGTCCTCCACTTCGGGGGCTGCCCATACCTGGGTCCATCTGTGTACCAGGCGTCTTCAGGTATAGGGGCTCTTCCCTCCTGATATGGGCTCTCTCCCACTAGTGACTCTAAAGAAAATTCTTCCTGCCTTTCACTGGTTTATGTCACCGGCCTAAACAGCATTGGAGTCCCTCACTCTAGGGGCTGCTAGACAGTGCACTGCACTGCTGTAGGTACGTGGTCATTGTACGCATCTGTGCCACACCATTCTTTGGCTTTTGGGTCCAGTCTCATACCACCCCCTGATGGTATAGGTGGTTATTACCTTCACTGGGGCCATTTCAGTGATGGGCTCTGTAGCGAGCAAGGTGTGGTCCACAGGAGGTTATTGTTTCTCTACAAAGGTGCGCCATCGCTCTGCTCCTTTCCAGAGTTGCAACCGAATCTAGTAGGTTGGAGAGATTGTTCAAGCCACTGCCACAGGGCACGGCCACAACTACCTTCAGTGTCATGAACATCAGCTTACAGGGCCTTGATGGGCCCATCACACTCAGGGCCTGCATGGCCTTGACTGCCCGTTTTGCAGCAGTAAAAGCAGATTCATATGTGTGCTCCCGGCCCACCTGATGCCCTTTCATTCCAAACAGTATAGGTGGCTCAGAATTTGTGCCACGTGTGTGATGAACACTGTCCAGTAGCCTAAAAGACACAAAAACTCCTGTACCAATGCCACAATTGAAGGGATACAGAAGGCCTGGACTTTTTCTATGATTCTTTGATTCCCACTCATCTGACACCAAATGCTATGGTGTCTTTTTTACCTACATATATGTATAGCAATAACAATATTATGCACAGCAGTAATAGCGGTATAACTCCATTCAGGTACCCAGACCCAATTCCAATATGTTACATATGTGGGAGGAGGTCCTCCCACACATACTAACACACAACAATTCTCAAACACCAGCGGGGAATTGGACCAGTCAACTCAATTCTGCTGCTATCTTCCCAGAGACAGCACCAGATTCTCAGGTAAAGTGCTCTGTCCGACAAGAATGCCCTCCACCCCCAACTCCAGATGCCGGTCTCAAGCCCAAACCCCAGGCAGTTACCTGTGCTTCTGACCTGACAGCTACAGATCGAAGGCTCCCACGACCTGCACGTTAAGTTTGAGTAATTTTCTACGGTGGCTTACAGAACTCCGAAAACACTTTTGTTTACCAGTTTAATGAGGACACAAGATAACAGCTAGATGAAGAGAGACATAGGGCAGTGTCCCAAATAAAGGAGTTTCTATCTGCATGGAGGTTGGGACCTTGCCCAGTGGCCCATGGGGGCATTCTGATTCACAAGTACAGAATCTCTCGATGAATGAGAGGCAGGATTCACTGAGTAGAGCAGGAAGAGCAGAGCGAGAGCCAGAACGTCTTCTCATGGGCTTTTGTGGGAGCTTCATTACATAGTCATGACTGACTGATTTATTGGCCATTGGATGACTCAGCCTTCAGCCCCTGCCCTTCATTGGGTGTCCGAAAGGTTCTTTCTAAGATGAGAAAAAACCTGTTTCACCTTTAAGACTCTGCAGTGGTTTGAGGGTCTATGGGTGAAGACCAAACATAACTGGGAAATATATATGTATTTCTATAATTCATTATATCACAGACTGCTTTTGGGATAACTTTAGCCTTACCTGACCAGACAACCAACAAGAATTTGACAGACAAACCAGCGCCCTGAACCTTCGTACAATTCACAGCCCATCCTTTCTCCTGTAGATGCTGCAGCAGTCTACGTGCTCCAACTTCTAGATCTGAAAGAGAATCAGATGTGAGCATGTCATCTTCAATATAATGATACAGCCACACAGGTGGTGGTTTCTCTCACCGTGCCATATCCTGGGCTACAGGCCTGTGACAGGTGGTGGGGCTGTAGAGGCACCTTTGAGGAGGGACAGTGAAAGTCCATTGCCGTCCCTCTGTGAAGACAAATTGTTCCTGGCTTTCTTGTTCTATGTGAGTGGAAAAGAAGTGTTGGGTAAATGGATGTTTTCAACCAGAATTTCTCACCCAGTCTTGATAAGGTTATGCATATAAGGGACACTTCGCAAATGAATGTGATGTTTCCCACAGAGCTCCTGTTTCATCACTAGACTTCCAGTCCAAATATCGGGTAGAGAGTGGGAGTTACTCTATCCTCCCCTCTGTTCCTGGTAAATAATTGGTGAGGTATCCACTAGTCACTGGGGACCCACACACAGAGTTGCTCCTGAAGGAAGGGGTGGGGGGTTTGGGGCATGTGCCATGGCTGGAAGGATGGAGCTTTGGGAGACGAGTTAAGGGAGAGTGGGCAGAAATCACTGACTGGAGAGAGAGGAGAGTGCCAGGAGAGTGTGAGACTGAGGTGTGAGAAGAAAAATCCTTCTTCAAACTCTCACCTGTTTTCCTTTCATCCCGTTGGATTCATAAAGAACTTGTCCCATGTGGGGAGCCCCCTTCCTCAAAGAGTCACAAGAATACATTAGCAAGATCCACAACATAATGTTATATTCCTAGTTGATTAAGGAGAATATTACTGACAAACAGATTTCTCTATGTCTGCTCCTGCCCCTATTAAACCAACCCACATTTGGGTCCTTGAGACGTTCACAGGGCCCCTTAAACCCTTCCTCTGGGTAGTGGACCATATTTCCTTCCATGCTCTCATTGTCTCAGCCCCTTTAAGTCTGCTACCATACAGGTAATCTCGCTATGTTCTGCACTAAGTGAGGGGAAAGAATGGCCAGTAAGTTCCCAGAGAGGGCTGGGGGAGTCATTTGAAGCACCACATTCCTCATCCCTACAGTAAAAGGCTCTTCATCTGGGACATAAGTCTCTGGAGTATAAATGGCATTTTCCAGCGTACCTCCCATAACACCTGTTGGAGCTCGGCATATGTCTGCCATCTAATGGAATAAGATGGCAAATCATGCTGATTGGGCCATACAGCATGCAGTGTGGTCATAAGCTTATTGAAAACGATGTGGTTGTTCCCTGGGGTCTGATGAACATTCTGTAATCACTGCCTCAAGGCAGGCTTCACTGTCAGGGAAGACAGCTTTCCCATCTCTGTTCCAGACAGAAAAATTCCACCCACCCCTACATCCCAAGGACACAGAAGCCAACCTGATATCAACTCTGCGGGCTTCTGACAAAACCAGGAGCCTAAATCCAGCAGCTCAGTCTTAGTACAGGGGTGGACTACAGAGTCCTCCCGGACCTGGGGAGGGGGCTGCACCTCCCCTGGAGTGACCACAGTTGCTGCAACTTTATTTTCTTGACCACAGCTGACAAGCCTTTGATAGAGGAGGGGTCAGTGTCTCTGGGACCACCCCTTCCTACTTCCCTGGATCCTTCTCCGTTTCCAGGGCTGGTGACACTCAAGTGCCTCTCGGCTACACCCTGTACCTTTTCTACAGAGCCATGTAGCAACGCTATCTCAGACTTCAACAGCTCCCTTACATTCACCTCAACACCTCACATTTGGTATTCTTAAATTGCTTCTTTTTTTCGGTATCATTAATCTATAATTACATGAGCAACATTATGATTACTAGACTTCCCCAATCATCAGGTCCCCCGAAATTCCCCATTACAGTCACGGTCCATCAGCATAGTGAGATGCTATAGAATCACTACTTGTCTTCTCTGTTTTGCACTTCCTCTTATGCTTCTTGCAGGAGTACCTCCTTCATCATGGCCTTTGCCTCCTCCACAGTACCTCACAGCAACACCATTTCATTCTTCAACAAGTCTTTTCCTTCCTCACCAGCACCTTGCAGCTGGTGTTCCTGCGTTGGCTCCTCTCGTATCAATGTCATTTCATTCTTAAACAAATCCACAGCACTTCACAGCTCACGTTCTGTGCTGTCACTTCTCATGTCTCTCATGGGAGCATGTTCTCTCTCATCTGTAGCCTTTTTTATATATATAATTTATTTTGGTATCATTAATCTACAATTACATGTGCAATAGTATGCTTATAAAACTCACCCTTCATCAGGTCCCCCCCCACCAACCCCATTACAGTCACTGTCCATCAGTACAGTGAGATGCTATAGAATCACTACTTGTCTTCTCTGAGTTGTACAGCCCTCCCGTGCCCCCCCAACATTCCATTTGCTAATCATAATGCCACTTTTTCCCTCTTATCCCTCCCTTCCCACCCATTCTCCCGAGTCCCTTTCCCTTTGGTAACTATTAGTCCGTTCTTGGGGTCTGTGAGTCTGCTGCTGTTTTGTTCCTTCAGTATTTTTTCTTTGTTCTTATACCCACATATGAGTGAAATCATTTCATACTTGTATTTTTCGGCTTGGCTTATTTCACTGAGCATAATACCCTCTAGCTCCATCCATGTTGCTGCAAATGGTAGGATTTGTTTTCTTCTTATGGCTGAATAATATTCCATTGTGTATATGAACCACATCTTCTTTATCCATTCATCTACTGATGGACACCATGGTGGCTTCCATTTCTTGGCTATTGTAAATAGTGCACATGTAGCCTTTTATAATATGGTGAGAAACAGCCAACCCATGGTTCCTGCAGCCTCACGAGAGCTCTGTTTCTCAAACGAACTCTTTATTTTTCCAAGGGGCACCTCTACTGCCTTGGACATCACTCCACCTCCTCCCAGGCCTGGGGAAGGGCCCAGTCACCTAGGAGGCAAGCCACCTCAGACCACATGGCCACATGCAGACACTTGAATGTCTCCCCACCCATAGGGGCAGCCCACCGAAGAACCCTTCCCATGAGGGCAGCCTGTTAAGTTTTTCAGTCTACAGTGAATCCTGCTGAGTATACCAGTTGTCTTGCTGGAGGGTACAGCCCAACTCACATTCACTATGGATTTAGTGAGACTGAGAAATGACAATGGCATGTTCTTGGGCTAAAGAGTTTATACATGCCTTTATTCTCATGTTGGTAGGTTGAGCATTAGAACCACATCTACCCCCAGCAGTCTGCAAGTCCACAATCCATCCCCATGTCTGCCTCCACCCAGGGCACTGGGCAGAGCTCTTTATATAGTGACTCAGTCGATAATAGCTCATTGAAACATTAGCCCAGCAGTAGGCCAATTACACCACCAAGTAGTTTAGGATCAGGTGAGAATCCTGGCCACAGGAATTTCCATTTTCCCCACACCACAGGTACAATCTATTCCTTTGAGATATATCTTATATCTTTCATTTCTTATCGATTCAATTTCTTGCAACAAAAGTTTTAGTGAAGCTATTCTGGATTCCTGAAGACTGCTTTGAAATGCACTTCTTAAATGATTTTATATAGTTGGAATATTCTTCACAATGATTATAGTTATTCTAGACTGTAATTCCCCTGAGGGCCTGCAGCAATGTAGAGTAAAACCTTTTTTAAATGGAGTTTAATCCATATTTCTATCCAATTAGGGTCCCTAACCTTACTGTTATAAAGCCAAGTTCTCTGGACACAAAACAAAATTACTGAGATTTGCCATTTTTGTAAGATATCTGCAACTTTCAGGACTATGGTTCTTAGACATAAAGTAAGCAGGGGCGGTAGAAGGTGGTGCACTCTCTAAATTTAGAGAATCTCATTTCTTTTAACTAAGCCTTTGAGTGTCTTAGGACTAACCTAAAGCCTAAGAGGGACATGCCACAGAATTAGGAATTGTGTGTGTGTTGCGGGAGTGCGGGTTAGAGGGTACCATATTACAAGGAAATTTTCTTGAGGTTGGTGGGTGACCTTGCATGGGGAAAACTGAAGGTCCTGTGGCCAGGATCCTCACCCGAACCTAAACTACTTCATGATGTAACTGACCTACTGTTAGGCTACTGCTTCCACACACGTGGGCAATAAGCTATTATTGACGGAGTCAGTATATAAGGAGCTCTGCCAAGGGCTCTGGGTGGAGGCAGAGATGAAGGAGGACTGCAGACCTGCAGACTGTTGGATGCAGAAGTAATCCTAGTGCTCAACCTCTCGCTGGGAGAACAAGCCGGCTAATAAACCCCGTTACCGCAAGAATATCCCACTGTAATTCCTCAGTCTCACTAAATCCATAGTGAACTTGCCAGGGGCTGAAATCCATTGGCAAAACACCTGTTAACAATCAAACCTTAATCCATGACCAGCTTGTCCTATCATAAGAGTCTTCTGGAAGTGGCAAATGTTCTCACAGCTTTAAATGCTCTACCAAGCCCACCAATTTTGCAGCTTTTTGGCCTCCAAGATCATCATTAGAAATACCCTTTATCTACACAAAAAAGGATAAACCTGGGATCAGAAGTGAGCAAAAGATGTTACTGCATCCTGGCCAATAGAAAGTCCTGTGCACATCACCAATCCCTGTGCAACCTTGGACAGGAGAAAGGATTGAACCAGCAAACCCCAAGTAGTGGGAACCATGGACTGATTCCAAACAAAAGGGAGACCAGAAGGTGCCATCAACAACTCCCAGCATGGAGCCTGGGGGAGGATTCCAAGCAATGGGGAACTGCAGTGTAAACCATCAGAATCCTGACAGGGGATTTGGGGACAGAGCTAAGGTCTGGGGTCTTCACCCACTGAACTATGGTCTGAAAGACTAGCGTACTGACTCTGGGTGGAACTGCCAACTCAACTGGATTCACAGATAGATTGGGAGCTCAGTGAAAAGCCAATAGACCTCAGAACCAATTGGAACTTAGTCATGGCACTGGGACAAAGACAGTGAATTCAAAGGGTTCAAAGGCCTGAGTTTCTCATTGTCCTGGATTGCCACTGGTCCTTTGCTTCACAGCCTATCATGGCTACCAAATCTCTTCAAAATCAAACTCAACCAAGAAAATTTGAATATCTAATTGGCTTAAGTGATTCATGACATGGGCAGAATCCCATCTCGCAAATAGAAAAGGAGTTCTATCAGGCTGCAGAGAAGGAGAGATTTTTAAATGCAGCAAGGGAGCAGAAAAAAAAGGAAATTATTAAAAAATGATCCATTGTTTTAGGCTATGACCTAGGGATAACAGTTTGGTCTATCAGTAAACTTCCTACAGATGACCATGAAATTTCAGGTTGACTGGTGAAAGGTTGCTTTCCTGGCGGGAAGCTGAAACTGCAGTTAGATGTTAAATCTCAGTTCACTGACATGGTGCCCTAAGTCTAAGTGATTCTGTACGGGCCTGTGTGGTTTTTCTCATTGACAGTGGATAAGATTCAGCCAAGCATCATTTTGTCTTCCCAACTTCCAACACGAACCAGGAACTGCCCCCTCATTCTGTGTAATTACTTGATTTATGACTGACCGCTCATATCGTATCACCAGTGAGGTTCTGTAGGTCCCTCAACTCAACCGTTCCAAGATTAGAGTGATGTTTGTACATCACTAAATATTGCTTTTCCTGTTATACCCATCACTGTGAAAATTAACAGCGTCTACCGTGGCACCCAGGGAGTTCTACTCCACTGATTCTCAATCAGCCTGATTTTTTTCCCCCCTAAAGGACAATTGGCAGCATGTGGACATTTCTGCTTATCACAACTCAGTGCTGCCATCTAGTGGGTAGATGCCAGGATCTGTTAAAAGTTTTACAGCACACAAGACTGTCCCTCATGAAATAGAATTATATAGACCAAATGTCAATATTGTCCTGGTTTAGAAAGCCGGGTAAGGACAGTTGGAGACTAAAGTTTTTATCTAAAAAAGTCATTATTGTCTGTCACTTTATAAAGATATAGAACATACTGTCTGAAGGAAATCTCGTACTATTTCTCCATTATTAACTGCTACTTCCACTCTTTTTTTATGGCTGAGTATTCATAATGTTACATTTACCATTTTACCCATGTTCAAGTGTACAGGTCTACTTAGGTAGCATTAAGCACATTCACACTGGTGCCCAATCATCACCACCCTCCACCTCCAGAACTGTTTCATTTTCTCATTTTGAAACTCTATCCATTAAACACTCACCCCCCATTTCTCCTCCTCCCAAATCACTGCCAGTAATGCACTGGAGAAAGTAAGTGACAGCTGGTGCTGCCCGTTGGGAAGCTGGCATGTAATGGAGACAGAGAAAGGACCCCATGCAATGTGGTGGAAATGCTGAGCCTCTAATACTCTCCCGCTTCATTAGAGAAGATCAGTAAATTTCCCTAGAAGTGAGGCAACTTCTGAATACATTCCACGAGTGTGTAACTGCCACTCCTGATGGCACCTCCTGAGAGTACGCTTCCTCCGAAATAAACCACAGAGAGAATAAATCTTATTTCATTGTATTCATTATTAAGTGTTTTAGGATCTTGGAGCACATATTAAAACTGCAACAATGGGAAAACGAAGTCTAATAAAACAATAAAGATAAAAGGAAGGGAGAAAAATGGAGGGAAAATGGAGAAAAAAAAGTAAAGCCGAGGAAATATCTCAGTAATCCTAGGCCACATGTTTTACTTACACACAACTGAACAAACAAGCTTCCAAATCTATATTCCTACACATGAAATTGAAAACCACACCACAGGTTTTATGAATAGTAGATAGCAAAGTACGGATTGTGTCGGGATTCCAGGTTAGAATCCATTCCAGTCTCAATCTCTTCCCTGAAAAATGGAGTTCATAACAAAAATATCTCAAAGCAATTTTGTCAGGATGACATAAAATTATACATGTAAGGCAATAAGAAACATCTTGATACTACAAATTCTTTGGTTATGACTCCTTACATTTGATTTCTTCCAGGGAAATCCACAACCAAATTAGGGGAATTAACATGACTCTTTGGAGGGTAATTTTTGGAGAAACCATGTCAGTACTTGGTAGAAGTGCTTCATATCTAATGTTGGGAGTCTGAGGAATGGCTGTAAGCTGTCCAAGGAGAGCAGTTAATGCAAACAAACATGGAAGAACAACAAAAAATCCCAGAGGGAGTTATTGAGGATAACAAAAATAAAACTGAGCATGTCTGTCAGGGAGGAAAATAACCAGGATATTCAAATTTGTGACATTTGCCTTTTGGCTCAAAATGTCCACTTTTGAAGCCAATGACCATCACAGACAAGAGGCTGTTCACCTGAGGAGCCTTCCCAGGGCCCCCTTCACGTCCTTGTTCCTCAGGCTGTAGACGAAGGGGTTCAGCATGGGGGTGACCACCATGCACATCACTGAGGCAAACGAGCTTCTCTGGGAACAACGGGTCACAGCAGCGCAGAGGTTGACCCCCAGTCCTGTCCCATAGGACAAGGAGACCACAGACAGGTGAGAGCCACAGGTGGAAATTGCTTTATGTTTCCCCCCTGCAGAGGACATTCTCATTAAAGAGAACACTGTCTGAGAGTAAGAGAAGAGGATACCGGTGAGGGGAACCACACCCAGAACAATGGTTGCCACATACAAGAAGATGTTATTGACAAAGGCGTCAGAGCAGGCCACCTTGAGAACCTGAGCCAGCTCACAGAAGAAGTGCGGGATTTCAGTGCCTACAC
The DNA here is from genome assembly GCA_032199065.1 of Smutsia gigantea. Taxonomy (NCBI): domain Eukaryota; kingdom Metazoa; phylum Chordata; class Mammalia; order Pholidota; family Manidae; genus Smutsia; species Smutsia gigantea. The sequence goes on from JAVSCE010018305.1 coordinate 221,047, forward strand.
AGAATGTCAGCCGCACCATCAGTTGAATATGAGTCAGGGAGACCCAGAAAATGGTGAACCAACACGCAAGAACCAGGAGCCCACGGAGCCAGGGGTTCATGATGGCCGTGTAGTGCAGTGGGTGGCAGACGGCCACAAACTGGTCATAGGCCATCACGGTCAGGAGGAAACCATCCAATCCAGCAAAAATCATTAAGAAATACACTTGAGTGAGGCATCCCACGTAGGAGATGGTTTTGCTCTGTGTCTGGATGTTCACGAGCATCATGGGGATGGTGGTGGAGGTGAGGCCGATGTCCACAACGGACAGGTTGCAGAGAAAGAAGTACATGGGGGTGTGGAGGTGGGGGTCAGAGCTGACGGCCAGCATGATGAGCAGGTTCCCAAGCACGGAGACCAGGTACATGGACAGCAGCAATCCAAAGAGGACAGGCTGCAGTTCCGGATCCTCTGAGAGGACCAAGAGGAGAAACTGTGAAACATCTGTGTGGTTTTCTCCTTCCATGGAGGTGGTGTGTCTGCTGGGAAAGGAGGCAAAGACAATGTTCAGCCAACAGCCCATGGGCACCTCGGCTAGTCAACAACTTTAGATGCCACCTGCATATGCACATCCTTCACCCTCTATTAGTCCAAGCACCAGTGAGTCCCTCAGTCACATGGTAGACCATTTTTCTTATAAAAGTATTTCTTTAGCCTTTTCAAATTCTGACAAAAATCTCTTTTTATTTCCTACTCACTTGTTCTAAGATGTGAAGAAACTAAGAACAATTTCTTAACACAGTAAAGAGTGGTTGTTTTAAAACAAGAACACAGAATACTCTATATTAAAACACTAAAATATTCATGTGAAATTCATGAACAGGTCTAGGTGGTCTACTCCAAGTTCAATCACTTGATACTCTCCGGAACCTTAGAGGGATTCTGAAGAAGAGAAAAGGAAATTAGCCTGATTACCAAATGTCAGAAATAACTATACTATTTACAGGTGATATTGTGGGCACCTAAATGAAACAACAACAAATAGAGAACTTTTAAGGCCTATCAGTAAGTCAAATCAGCAAAAAGGGGGATATAATGAAAAAATCCAATCACATGAAGAATAGAATAGATAATACTTTGTGCATAATAGCACCAGTGAGTAATGACTGGACCCAGGAAATCATACAAAACCTAAAGCTCACGAGAGAGTGGAGAAGAGGTGGAGACTCTGTGGAAAATAAGTCTTAACAGAGAGAGGCACTCGATTCCAAAAAGACAGAGAAAGAAACAGAGCAAGAGCTGTAAAAGACTGTTTTAAATAGAAAGTAAAGCACCTGCAAACCACAGGGATTTCACCTCTGTAGACTAAATGAACATGGGATGGTCCCATTCTCATTTTTCTAGAGGCAAAGCCCAATACCTACGTTCTGTCCTCTTTGCCTTCTTACTCCACCAGCCCTCACCGGGACAGAGAGACTCTTTCTGCTCTGTGTCCCAGGGGACCCTTCTGAGTTTCACATAGGCTGGGAGCAGAGAATTATAGGACAGAGACAACCAGGACATGTTACTATCATTTCAAAGTTGAATTCTCAGAGCTCCTCATTAAATAAATTGTTGCATTGACTTTCGTTTCTCCAAACAATACAATTCCCTTGGAACAAAAGGACAAAAATGGAAAGCTTTTATCCAGTGTTCTGTCTGTGCAGCCTGTGTTTATGGTCAGTGGTCATATGGAAAGAAAAATCACTTTCTCCAAGGACAAATTCTTTGGTTTGAATTAGAATGAAAAGGTATCTCCTAAGGACAGTTTGCTTTTAACAGGACCCAAACCCAGGGACGTATACCCAAGTGACCTTCTTCCCTTGAAGAATTTTTGGAGATTCAGGGATCATTTGGTGTCCCCAGTAACATGGAAGCAAAGATGTCCTTTCTTAAGAAAAGAAGGGTGGTTAATAGTTTTGCTTGTGTTGAAAGACTAACCAAATTAGACTTAAAAATCTCCCTTGACATCATCTGGTAACATGGAGATTTTGTTACTCTGGAGGGTTCCTTGTATTGCATGTAAATGGAGAGGCAGGGGCAAGGTAATCCAGGTACAGTAGGTTGAAAAGTGTTGAAGAAATATCAGTGGCAAATATAAGTCAACTATAAAGTTTATTGAGGAAGGGGAGGACTGAGGTCAAACAGTATAAAGGGGGTATATTATATGGTTAGTTTAAAACTTTTTAATGGGAAATATGGGATCAGATTTAACTTCAAAGAGAATGATCATATTTAGTGTAGGCATTTGAGTACACAGTACATTCTGGCCACATAATTCATACAATACAGTATACACTCTAAATCAATGAGTCATAATGTGTTCAATCTCCAGGTTATAGAGCCCATGGGTCCTGAAACCAGGGTTGGAAGCAGAAATGGCCCTGCCTGATGTCACTCCCAGTGAGCCATTGGGGAGTTTGTGCCTCAGTACGCACCACTCTGGCCTCTGCATGGTTAGAGGTCTGGATTCTTAAAGGCTATAACTATCAGACACAAGGGAAAAGTCCCACTGAACTTCAGGCTGTGCTGCTGCCTGCCACTACCCGTCCCTCCTGCCAAGAAAGGGAGTCACCATGCTGGCAGGGTAATTGGCCCTGGTCATCAGTGTCATGGGGTGACTGTGCAGTGGGTGTGCGCTGGGATCCTGCTCTGCTCAGCCAGTGGCCGGGAGCGGCCGGGAGTGACCTCAGTGCCCACACCCCGGTGGATACAGGTGGCTGTCCCTCCCTCAGGCTCCCGCAGCATGAAATCTGAGTGGTGTGATCTTGAGGATGCAGCTTTCTTTAGCAGAGAGCAATTCTCTAGGAGGATGAAGGCTGATGGCTGTCACCTGGCGGCACTCCCTGCACCTGGAAGAATAGTCCCTTATTTCTGGTAGGAGAAGTGGGAAACCCATCACAGAATTCACTACAGTCCACCCCACCAGCCATTTGTATCATTACCTGTAACAACATGTACAGTGTCCCATGAGAGCTCATCTGTGATGCATGAGGGTAAGGAGTTGGGAAGGACTTAAGTTTACCCGTCAGACTCATACTCAGCACAGAGGTAGACTACAATAACCAAAATTACATAGTATAACAAAAACAAAACCCACCAAAACTGGGGAGGGAAGGGAGAGAATTCACTTTCCACAGTATTATGTTAAATGTCTGGTGTTCAACGAAACAAATCACAGGGTATTCTGGGGTAGAAAAGTATGGCCCAATCAAAGGACAGAGAAAAATCAACAGAAACTGTCCCTGAAAAAGACTTCATGGAAGATCAACTAGAAAAATACTTTAAAACAACCATCTTAAAGATTCTCCATAACTACAGGAAGATGTAGGGAAAGTCAAGAAAACAGTATATGAACAGAATGTAAATATCAATAAAGACATATAAAACCTAAAAAGAAACCAAGAATAAATTTTGGAGCTGAAAAGTACAAGAACTGAAATGGAAAATGCAATATAGGGATTCAAAGGCAGATCTGAACAGGCAGAAGGAAGAATCAGTGGACTGTAGAAGAGGAGGATGGAAATGATAAAGTGTGAGGGACAGCAATAGGCACAACTGAAGTTGCATCCACAGTGTGTGCAGGAGGTGATTAAAGGATCCACCTTTTCCTCCATTGTCCAGAATCCACATCTTGCCTAAAGGTCTCAGCCCCAGGAAAGTTCACTGTGGATTTAGTGAGATGGAGAAATGACAATGGAACATTCTTGGGGTAATAGGGTTTATACCTGGTTTTATTCTCATGGTGGCAGATGGAGCATTAGAATCACATCTGCATCCAGAAGTCTACATATTCTTAATAGACCTCTGCTACTGCCTATACACAGATCACTGGGGTGGAGCTCTTTATATAGTAACTCAGTCAGTAACAGTTCATTGATAAAAGGTGTGGAAGCATTAGCCAATTAGCAGCAGGCCAATTACATCATCAAGTTGTTTAGGGTCAGGTGCAGATCCTGGCCATAGGAACTTATGGTTTTCCCCGCACTCCACTCCTCCAGGATTCTCACTTTACAATCTACATGTCCTCAATCTTCTGTGATGGTCTCTGTGTAAGGGAGTTGGAGCATTGTAACCAGATTCCACAACAGCAACAGAGGATAACAACAAAAATTATGATACAGGTAACAAAAATTATAATAATCCTCAAGAGTGAGGAGATCAATTGCCACCAACTGTTATTAAAACCAATTGTACTCAAATGAGTTCATGACTTGCACTTTCTATGGGAGAAATCAATCTTCTGCAATGGTCTGTGCAAGAAAGCTGGAACCTTGTTACAACAAAAATTATAATAATAATAGTTGTTCTCAAACCCAAGGAGACTGACTGACACCAAGTGTTCATCCCAGCTGTATTGGAGCCAGTCCCAGTTCACAATTCTCACTTTCCATGGGAGGCCAGTAGCAGTACTGATAGGGAGCTCCATTCATACCCAGCAAGCAGCAGTTCTTGCTAGGGTGTGTGCCACTTCCCAAAATGTTAGGGAGATTCACAAGTTTTAATGACACTGAACATAGGAAAATCTTGTCCATCGGCTAGGATGCATGCAAGAGAGTAGTCCTGTGATAGAACCATGGCAGGAAGGGGGTCCGGTCCAGGTCTAGTATACCATACCTTTACCAGTCTCGCTGTGGGGGTTGCTTAGGGGTCTATATATAGTGCTACTGGAGGCCCATGCAGTGGCCATAATGATAAAACAAAACTCCCTGGTAAGATGCTCTTACCTTCCTGTTGTTTAGGATATACTACCATGATCTTTGTGGGCTACTCTGCTGTTACTCCCGGAATACACAGGTGACCAGCTACCAGGCCTTGTCCTTAAGGTGCCAGAGGGGCCAGCCATCGCTGGTCCATGTGTCAAAATGCCAGGGGAATTTCCACTGAACAGAGTGTCCAGGGTTGAGTGTGTTTGATGCTACCAGCAATATCTTGCTCTGCTGACCAAATACTGGCTTCAATAATTCCTCCTCCGTTTGCATGTGCAGGTGTATAGAAGAGGCATCAATGTATGTTAGCATGTCCAACGGGCTCAATGTTCCCTTCTCACTCAAATGCCATAGCACTGTCCACAAGCAGACTGGCCTGCGCCCAGGCTATTGGTGTCTGACTTCAGGCCAGATTTTAACAAACCATTGTACTTCTCTATCACGCCTTCCCCAGTATGGTTATATGACACATGAAACTTCTACCTTATCCCTAATTGCTGCACCCATTCTTGTAATGCATGTCCAGTAAAGTGGGTGCTTTGATTACTCTCAATCACTGGTGGCCAGCTTATAGGCTGCAAGTAGACACATAGGCCCCTTTTGCTCATTTTCTGATCTGCATGACTTGCAGGAAAGGCAACTGACAGGCTAGTAGCTGTGTCCACAAAAGTCATGACATACCAATGTCCTTCTGATATGGACAGAGGCCCAATATACTCTAACTGCCACCTGACCAGGGGTATCAGCCCCTTTACTATTGTCCCATGTTGCTGTGGGACTCGGTGAAAGTCCCTCTTAGAGCACACAAGTCACTCCTTCCTGGCTCTGCTGACATCTTAAAAGGTCAACATAAAGCCCCACCGATGAGCTACAGGTCACATTGTCTTTTGTTCTGTGTGCAAAAAACGCTGATGTAACCATTGGACCACATCAGAGGCAGGCTTTCCTTCTAGCCAGCACACATGGGCCAATGTGTCTGCTTCATCATTCCCTGGGGATGTCCAAGGCAAATGGCTGGTCTCATGATATAATGTAACTGTGTTAGTCTGACCAGAGGCCCATAGGTCTTGTCACAACTCTTGCCCCCAAAGGAGGTGGTGAGCAACAAACCAGGTGGCATGCCATCATGTCATTAGCCCCAGGGTCAAGCCATTATAAACGGCCCAGTTGTCCATGCACACAACTGCTGGTGAGGGTTCCTGGGTGATCAGGAGCCATACTGCCTGCAAGTCTGTCCACTGACTGCTCTTTCTCTCCCCATCCTCCATCCACATTGTTTCAGTCTTAGGATGGAAAGCCAGAGCTTCCACTTAGGGGGCTGCCCACAACTGGAACTGTCTGTATACCAAGCATTTCAGGTATAGGGATCTTCCCTCCCAATAAGGGCTCCCTGTTAATAATGGCTCTGAGGCAAGTTCTTCCTCGTTTCCACTGGTGCATGTCACTGGCCCAAATAAACAGGAATTATCCACTTAAGGGACTAGTGGAGAGTTTGCTCTGCTGCTATAGGTATATGCCTCATTTAGGAAGTGTAGGCATCTGTGCCATGCAACCTTGTGGCCTTTGGATCCAGTCTCACACCCACCCCATGATGGAATAGGTGGTTATTATCTTGGTCAGAGCTGTTCCAGTGATGGGCTCTGTAGCCAGCAAGGCGTTGTACACAGCAGCCAGTTGTTTCTCTTTTAAGGTGTACTGGACCTCTGCTCCTTTCCAGATAGCAACCAGAATCTATAGGTTGGCTGGTCCATTCAAGCTACTGCCAGAGGCACCATCTTTGCTTACATGAACATCTAGCTCACAGAGTATTAATGGATCCATTACACTCAAGGCCTGCAGGTGACTCCCTTCTTAGCAGAGATAAAGGTTTCACATGTTTCATCCTAGTACCACCTGATGCCCTTTCGTACCTACCGGTATAAGGGCTCCAGAATTTGTGCCAAGTTCAGGATAAACACTCTCCAGTAGCCAAAATGACCCCAAAAGTCTTGTAATACTGCCACAGTGGTAGGGGTGGGGAAAGCCTGGACCTTGTCTATAAGTGCTTCAGGAACAGCTTGAGTTTTACCTGACCAGCCAACCCCCAAGAATTTGACAGACAAACCAGGTCCCTGAACCTTTGTGCTGCTCACAGCCCATCCTTTCTCCTGTAGATGTTGCAACAGTCTAGGAACTGCCCCTTGCAGATCTGAAAGGGAATCAGATGTGAGCATAATGTCATCAATATAATGATACAGCCATACTCTTTGCACTTTCCTCCATGTGGCCAAGTCCTGGGCTACATTTCCGTGACAGATGGTGGGACTCTGGTGGTATCCCTGTGGAAGGACAGTGAATATCCGCTGCCGACATTCCCACGTGTAGGCAAACTGCTCCTGGCTTTCCTGTGCTATGTCAACCGAGAAGAATGCATTAGAAAGGTCCGGTTCATAATGATGTATCCCTAGTTCATGGCTGAGGGTGTCCAGAATGTCTGCTATAGAGGGGACAGTAGCAGGCAGAGGGTGTGTGACTTCATTCAATTCCCTGTAATCCATGGTCATGTGCCAGGAGCTGTCCAGGTTTTTCATTGGCCACATGGGAATTAAAAGGACTGTGAGTGGGCTTTATAATTCCCACCTTCTCCAGCTCCTGGGGAGTTTCTCCAATTTCTTTGTGCCCCCAGGCAATTTATATTGCTTAGGATTTTGCACCCAGCGAGGTACAGGCAGAGCTACGGGCGGGTGCTTAGCGTGTCCCCTCTGAGCTGCCTTTACCACACATATCCTCACTCTGAACTCACCTGCAGTGGTCTGTAACCACAGGCCCTGCAGGATATCCACCCCCCAAATATATTCAGGGATGGAAGAAATGCACACGGTATACTCCTTTGTAGTTAACTTCTATTCTCAATGGGATTTGGGCTTTCTTCACTCTAATTGCCTTACCCCCATAGCCACCTATCACAGCAGGGGACCCAGGAAAATGCTCAGGGTGCCCATAAATCAAAGAACATTCAGCTCCTGTGTCCATCAGCACGAGGACATGTTGTACAATCATGCAGGACCAAGAAATTGTTAATTCTACATGCGGCTTCTGGTCTCCACCATGTCCCCCACTGTGGAAGCCTTGACACACCTCGGTCAAACCACAAGACACAGTTGCCCTCCTGTCCAGTCGGGGCTGTGAGTGCAAGAGAAACTCCATTTTAAAAAGTCCGTCTTAAGAAGGAGGCCTCAGCCCCAACCTAGTTCTAAGAAAACTTTATTCCAGTTACTGGAAAAACTGCCCATGTTCCAGTAACATTCACTCCAGAAAGTTCCATAGCAAAGACGTCAAGGTCTAGACACTAAAGGTCAAGGCTCTCCTGTCCCTTAAAGATAAAATACCTTACACGGGACATCAGGTGGCAGCTGGGCACCGGCCAGACTTAACCCATGGAAAATGTCCAAGTTAGAGCCCCCCTCTCCCTGCACCTTGTAATGCTTAAAAACCTTGCCAACCCTGAGCTCAGGGCTCTCACTTTGGAACTGCTGTGTCAGTGACAGGTGTGAGCCCAAGCTCGAGCTTGAAATAAATGACCCCTGTGTGCTTGCATCGGTATCGTCTCCTTGGTGGTCTCTCGGGGACTCGGGACTTGGGCACAACAGGCCAAGATGGGGTCTGCTTACTGTCCCCCGGGAGTTCCTTCAGTCACGTGGGGCTTTATCTCCAGCTTCTGTGTCTTGGACTTCAGTGGCTTGAACAACTGCTCTGGATTTAATCGGTGCCACAGTTCCAACAAGATTCTATTGGGCTGCCAGTCGGCTTTTTTCTCTCCCTGCTCCTGCCATTATCAAGTCAACTATCCCCATGGTCCTCAAGACCTTCGTGGGGCCCACGAAACCACTCCTCTCAGTAGCAGATCAGGGCTTCTTCTGTGCTCTCCTTGTTTCAACCTCCCACTGATCTGCCATAGTGTGAGTAGTAACCTCATTTATGGGTTTCCCTAAATGGGGGACAAGAATAGTCACCGGTGACCCAAAGAGAGATGGGGGATCTGTATGGAGCAGCAGGTTTCTCATCCTCCTCAGGGCCCTGAGGTCCATATTGTAGGTGGTATGTTTCATGCCCAACTCATATAAAAGCTGCTGGAGCTCTGCATACATTTTCCAACTTGTAGGGAAGTATGGTAAATCACCCTGATTAGGCCAAACTTCTCGAGGCACTCCCAATGACCATGACTCCCTGGGGTCTGATGGGCATTTTGTAAGGTCTGGCAGGGAGAGGGATGAGTTATCAGGGAAACCAGTTTTCCCATTTCTGACCCAGACAGAACAATGCCATTTACTTCTAAATCCTGAAGACACAAAAGCCACGTGGACAGAAGCTCTGAAGGCTTCTGCAAAAGCCAGGTGCAGCAATCTACCAACTCAGGATGTGTATAGGGGCAGACCGTGGGGTGCTCCACATTCTAGGGAGGGGGCTGCTCCTCTCCCTGAGGGGCCCTGGTGTCTGTGTCTTTATTTTCTTAACTACAACCAGGTGGGCTTTCAATAGGGGAGGGGCCGGTAACTCAGGTGGAGGTCTGGGAACCTGCTCCACCCTCCACCCCTCCGCGTCCTCCCCCAGCTAATCCTCCCCTGGCGTCTCCTTCACCATTTCCGGAACTGAAGGCAGCACCCCTTTACCTCCCACAGCGCACTGCAGACCGTGTTTTTCTGCTGTCCTTCTCCGGCCCAACTAGTATGTCTCTCTCAGTGCGATCTCAGTTTTCAACAGCTTTTATTCCTTTTTCAGAGCATCCCACAACTCATTTTCTGTTCTGCCCCTTACAGCTGACGTGCGTCTCCCTCCTTGGTAATTCTTTCCACTGCTGTGAGAAACAGCCACCCCACATTTCATGCCACCTCATGACCACCCAGATCCCCTAAGAAGCCCACTCTTTTGAAGAGGGCCAACTCCACTGCTTCTGGCATGCCCACACTCCCCCAGTTCTCGGGAGGTGTCCACGCCTCTAGGAGGCACCATACCCCAGACCAAATCCCCACTGGGGAATCTCCAGGTGAATTCACACCATCCACAGGGAGATCCCTGGGTGAAACCCCATCACCCATGCGGGCATCCCAGGGTTTCCCTCCCACCACCTGTGGGTGGGTCCATGGTTATTTCCCCCATTTTCTGTAGGGGAGCCTTCCAAACATCACACCCATAAAGGCAGATTTTGGGTTCATCAGACCCTGCAGACTCTTGCCAAAATGTGACTCTGGCAGTTCTTGCCCAGGGCAAGATCCCAGTGAATCTGATCAAACTGAAGCAAGACCATGGAAAGGGTGGGTTTGGAGAAAGGCGTTTATTGCTCACAAGTTTCATGGGTTCACTAGCCAGGCCTTGCTCTACCTGTCCCCTATTGCCGTGGCGTGCACTCACTCCCCCTGCTTGCCCCTTCTGGCAGGACCTCCATAGGCATGTCCCTGGTGACTGGTGGACATCAGACCCATTAGGTACCAGAAATGGAGGGGAGGAAAGAATGGCCATTTTCTCTCCACCCCTTGCCCAAGATCATGCAGAGGCTCTGCTGTGGTAAACATCCATTGGTGTGTAAATAGACTAAAGGCAGGTGGAAATTCGGGGTTAAGACTTCCATTTACCCCACACATGAAAACCTAACGTCCTGCATTTCTGGGGCTGCCCGTAACTGGGGCCATCTCTGTACCAGGCATCTCCAGGTATAGAGGCTCTTCCCTCCTGATGAGGGCTCTCTGCCACTAGTGGCTCTAAAGCAAATTCTTGCTGCCCTTCACTGGTATACGTCACTGCCCTAAACAGCATTGGAGTCCCTCACTCAAGGGGCTGGTAGACAGTGCACTGCACTGCTATAGGTATGTGGTCATTGTACGCATCTGTGCCACACCATTCTTTGGCTTTTGGGTCCAGTCTCATACCACCCCTGATGGGATAGGTGGTTATTACCTTCACTGGGGCCATTCCAGTGATGGGCTCTGTAGCCAGCAGGGTGTGGTACACAGCAGCCAATTATTTCTCTACAAAGGTGGCCATAGCTCAGCTCCTTTCCAGAGTTGCAACCGTAATCTAACAGGTTTTTAGAGTTTGTTCAAGCCACTGCCAGAGGGCCCGGCCACAACTACCTTCAGTGTCATGAACATCAGCTCACAGGGCCTTGATGGGCCCATGACACTCAGGGCCTGCATGGCCTTGACTGCCCGTTTTGCAGCAGTAAAAGCAGACTCGTATGTGTGCTCCAGGTCCACCTGATGCCCTTTCATTCTAAACGGTACAGGGGGTCCAGAATTTGTGCCACGTGTGTGATGAACACTGTCCAGTAGCCTAAAAGACACAAAAACTCCTGTAACAGTGCCACAATTGAAGGGATACAGAAGGCCTGGACTTTTTCCATCATTGTGTGATTCCCACTCATCTGACACCAAATGCTATGGGGTCTTTTTTACCGACATATATGTATAACAATAACAATATTATACACAGCAGTAATACCAGTATAACCCCATTCAGGCAGCCAGACCCGATTCCAAGGTGTTTAAGTATGTGGGAGGGGGTCGTCCCACACATACTAACACCAAGCAATTTTCAAACACCAGCGGGGTGTTGGAGAAGTCAACTCAATTTTGCCCCTATCTTCCCAGAAACAGCACCAGATTCTCAGGTTAAGGGCTCTGTCCTACAAGACTGCCCTAGACCCCCAACTCCAGATGCCGGTCTCAAGCCCAAGCCACAGGCAGTTACCTGTGCTTCTGACCTGCCAGCTACAGATCAGAGGCTCCCACGACCTCCCCGTTAGGTTTGAGTAATTTTCTAGAGTTTCTTACAGAACTCCGAAAACACTTTTGTTTACCAGTTTAATAAAGGACACAAGCTAACAGCTAGATGAAGAGAGACATAGGGCAAGTTCCCAAATAAAGGAGCTTCCATCCGCATGGAGGTTGGGACGTTGCTCAGTGGCCCATGAAGGCATTCTGATTCCCCTAGTACAGAATCTCTCCATGAATGAGAAGCAGGATTCAATGGGCAGAGAAGGCAGAGAGGAGAGAGAGCCAGAAGGTCTTCTCATGGACTTTTGTGGGGGCTTCATTACATAGTCATGAATGACTGATTTTTGGCTATTGGATGATTCAGCCTTCAGCCCCTGCCCATGCATGGGGGTCCAAAAGGTTCTTATACACATGACAAAGCAAATGTTTCACCTTTAAAACTCTGCAGTGGTTTAAAGACCTATGGGTGAAGACCAAGTATACCTGGGATATATGTATGTATTTCTTATAATTCATTATATCACAGACTGCTTTTGGGATAACTTTAGCCTTACCTGACCAGACAACCAACAAGAATTTGACAGACAAACCAGGCCCCTGAACCTTGGTACCAGTCACAGCCCATCCTTTCTCCTATAGATGTTGCAGCAGTCTAGGTGCTGCACCTTCTAGATCTGAAAGAGAATCAGATGTGAGCATGACATCCTCAATATAATGATACAGCCACACAGGTGGTGGTTTCTCCCATGGTGCCACATCCTGGGCCACAAGGCGGTTACAGTTGGTGGGGCTGTAGAGGCACCCCTGAGGAGGGACAGTGAAAGTCCATTGCCGTCCCTGTGTGCAGGCAAATTGTTCCCAGCTTTCTTGTTCTATGTCAGTGGAAGCCAAGTGTTGGGTAAATGGATGTTCTCAACCAGAATTTCTCACCCTGTCTTCATAATGATATGCATATAAGGGCCAGTTTGCACATGAATGTGATGTTTACCACAGAGCCGCTGTTTCATCACTAGACTTCCAGTCCAAAGTATCGGGTAGAGAGTGGCAGTTACTCTATCCTCCCCTGAGGTCCTGGTATGTAATTGGTGAGGTATCCACCAGTCACTAGGGAACCACACACAGAGTTGCTCCTGAAGGAAGGGGTGTTTGGAGGAGGCATGTGCCATGGCTGGAAAGATGGAGCTTTGGGAGAGGAGTCAAGGGAGAGTGGGCAGAGATTACTGACTGGAGAGAGAGGAGAGTGCCAGGAGAGTATGAGACTGAGCTGTGAGTAGGAAAAATCCTTCTGCAAACTCTTACCTGTTTTCCATTCATCCCGTTGGATTCATAAAGAACTTGTCCCACGTGGGGAACCCCCATACTCCCACAGTCACTAGAAGACATTAGCAAGATCCACAACATAATGTTATATTCGTAGTTCATGAAATAGAATATTACTGTCAAACAGATTTCTCTATGTCTGCTCCTGCCCCCATTAAATCAAACCACATTTGGGTCCTTGAGACCTTCACAGGGCCCTTCAAACCCTTCCTCTGAGTAGTGGACCATATTTCCTTCCATGCTCTCATTGTATCAGCCTCTTCCAAGTCTGCTACTATACAGGTAATCTCACTATGGGCTGCACTAAGTGAGGGGAAAGAATGGCCAGTAAGTTCCCAGAGAGGGCTGGGGAAGTCATTTGAAGCAACACATTCCTCATCCCCACAGTAAAAGGCTCCTCGTCTGGGCCATAATTCTCTGGAGTATAAATGGCATTTTTCCTGCATAACTCCCATAACACCTGTTGGAGCTCGGCATATGTCTGCCATCTAATGGAGGAAGATGGTAAATCATGCTAATTGGGCCATACAGCATGCGACGTGGTCATAAACTAATTGAGAAGGAAGTGGTTGTTCCCTGGGGTCTGATGAACATTCTGTAATCACTGCCTCAAGCAGGATGAACTGTCAGGGAAGCCAGCTTTCCCATGTGTGTTCCTGACAGAACAATTCCATCCACCCCTACATCCCAAGGACACAGGAGCCAACCTGATATCAACTCTGAGGGCTTCTGACATAACAAGGAGCCCAAATCCAGCAGCTCAGTCTTAGTACAGGGCTGGACTACAGAGTGCTCCCGGACCTGGGGAGGGGGCTGCACCTCTCCTGGAGGGACCCACAGTTGCTGCATCTTTATTTTCTTGACCACAGCTGACAAGCTTTTGATAGAGGAGGGGTCAGTGTCTCTGGCAGCACCCCTTCCTCCTTCCCTGGATCCTTCTCCGTTTCCAGAGCTGGTGACACTCAAGTGCCTCTTCTGCTACACCCTTTACCATTTCTACAGAGCCATGTAGCAACGCTATCACAGACTTCAACAGCTCTCTTTCATTCACCTCAATATCTCACACCTGGCATTCTTGCATTGCCTCTTTTTTGTATCATTAGTCTACAGTTACATGAGCAACATTATGGTTACCTGACTCCCCCCATCATCAGGTCCCCCGACATTCCCCATTACAGTCACTGTCCATCAGCATAGTGAGATGCTATAGAATTACTACTTGTCTTCTCTGTCTTGCACTTCCTCTTATACTTCTTGCAGGACTACGTCCTTCTTCGTGGCCTCTGCCTCCTCCACAGTACCTCACAGCAACACCATTTCATTCTTCAACAAGTCTTTTCCTTCCTCCCCAGCACCTTGCAGCTGGTGTTCCTGTGCTGGCTCCTATCATAACAATGCCATTTCATTCTTAAACAAATATACAGCACTTCACAGCTCACATTCTGCGCTGTCACGTCTCATGTCTCTCATGGGAGCATGTGCTCTCTCATCTGTATCCTTTTTTTATATATAATTTTTTTGGTATCACTAATCTACAATTACATGTGCAATATTATGGTAATTAAACTACCAACTTCATCAGGTCCCCCACATTAACCCCATTACCGTCACTGTCCATCAGCGTAGTGAGATGCTATAGAATCACTACTTGTCTTCTCTGAGTTGTACAGCCCTCCCTGTGCCCCCCAACATTACAGCTGCTAATCGTAATGCCCCTTCTTCCCTCTTATCCCTCCCCTCCCACCCATCTTCCCCAGTCCCTTTCCCTTTGGTAACTATTAGTCCGTTCTTCAGTTTTGTGAGTCTGCTGCTGTTTTGTTCCTGTAGTTTTTTTTCTTTGTTCTTATATTCACCATATAAGTGAAATCATTTGTTACTTCTCTTATTCGGCTTGGCTTATTTCACTGGGCATAATACCCTCTAGCTCCTCCATGTTGTTCCAAATGGTAGGATTTGTTTTCTTCTTATGACTGAGTAATATTCCATTGTGTATGTGTACCACATCTTCTCTATCCATTCATCTACTGATGGACACTTAGGTTGCTTCCATTTCTTGGCTATTGTAAATAGTGTCATCTGTAGCCTTTTTTAATATGGTGAGAAACAGCCAACCCATGGTTCCTACAGCCTGATGGGAGCTCTGTTTCCAAACGACCTCCTTATTTTTCCAAAGGCCACCTCTACTGCCTTGGACATCATCTCCATCTCTTCCCAGTCTTGGGGAAGGGCCCAGTCCCCTAGGAGGCAAGCCACTTCAGACCACATGGCCACCAACGGACACTTGAATGTCTCCCCATCCACAGAGGCAGCCCACTGAAGAACCCTTCCCACGACGGCAGCATGTTCAGTTCTTCAGATTACAGTGAATCCTGCTGACTGTGCCAGTTGTCTTGCCTGAGGGTTCAGCCCCACTCAAATTCACTATGGATTTAGTGAGACTGAGAAATGGCAATGGCGTGTTCTTGGGCTAAAGAGTTTATACCTGGCTTTATTCTCATGTTGGTGGGTTGAGCATTAGAACCACATCATACCCCAGCAGTCTGCAAGTCCACAATCCATCCCCGTCTCTGCCTCCACACAGGGCACTGGGCAGAGCTCTTTATATAGCGACTCAGTCGATAATAGCTCATGGAAACATTAGCCCAGCAGTAGGCCAATTACATCCCCAAGTAGTTTGGGATCAGGTGAGAATGCTGACCACAGGAATATCCATTTTCCCCACACCACAAGTACCATCTCTTCCTTTGAGATATATCTTATGTCTTTAATTTCTTATCGATTTTATTTCTTGCAACAAAAGTTTTAATGAAGCTATCATGGGTTAAGGAACACTGTTTTTAAATGCACTTCTTAAATGATTTTATATACTTGGAGTATTCTTCATAATGATTATAGTTTTCTAAACTGTAATTCCCCTGAGGGCCTGCAGCAGTGTAGAGTAAAACCTTTTTTAAATGGGGTTTAATCAACATTTCTATCCAATTAGGGTCCCGAAACTTACTGTTATAAAGCCAAGTTCTCAGGACACAAAACAAGATTCGTGAGATTTGCCATTTTTGCAAGACATCTGCAGCTTGCAGGACTATGGTTCTTAGACATAAAGTAAGCAGGGGTGCTAGAAGGCGGTGTGCTCTCTAAATTTAGAGAATCTCATTTCTTGTTGCTAAGCCTTTGAGTGTCGTAGGAATGACCTAAAGCCTAAGAGGGACATGCCACAGAATTAGGAATTTTGTGTGTGTTGGGCGAGTGGGGGTTACAGGGTACCACATTACAAGGAAATTTTCTTGAGGTTGGTGGGTGACCTGGCATGGGGAAAACTGAAGTTCCTGTGCCCAGGATCCTCACCCGAACCGAAGCTACTTGATGATGTAAGTGACCTACTGTTAGGCTACTGCTTCCACACATGTGGGCAATAAGCTATTATTGAATGAGTCAGTATATAAAGACCTTTGCCCAGTGCTCTGGGTGGAGGCAGAGATGAAGGAGGACTGCAGACCTGCAGACTGTTGGATGCAAAAGTAATTCTAGTGCTCAAACGCTCGCCAGGAGAACAAGCCGGGTAATAAACCCCGTTACCCCAAGAATATCCCATTGTCATTCCTCATTGTCATTAAATCCATAGTGAACTTGCCTGGGGTTGAAACCCATTGGCACAACACCTGGTAACAATCTTACCTGTTCCATGACCAACTTGTCCTATCACAAGAGTCTTCTTGAAGTGACAAGTGTTCTCACAGTCTTTAAATGCTCTACCCCTGCGCACCAACTTTGCAGATTTTTGGCGTCCAAGATCATCATTAGAAATAGCCTTTATCTACACAAAAAAGGATAAACCTGTGATCAGAAGTGAGCAAAAGATGTTACTGCATACTGACCAATAGAAAGTCCTGTGCACATCATCAATTCCTGTGCAACCTTGCACGGGAGATAGGATTGAACCAGCAAACCCCAAGGAGTGGGGACCATGGACTGATTCCAAACAAAAGGGAGACCAGAAGGTGTGCCAACAACAGCTCCCAGCACAGAGCCTGGGGGAGAATTCCAAGCAATGGGGAAGTGCAGTGTAAACCGTCACAATCGTGACAGGCGATTTGGGGACAGAGCTAAGGTCTGGGGTCTTCAACCAATGAACTGTGGTCTGAAAGACTAGCGTCCTGACTGTGGATGGAACTGCCAACTCAACTGGATTCACAGACAGATTGGGAGCTCATTTGAAAGCCACTAGAGCTCAGAACCAATTGGAATTGGTCATGGCACTGGGAGGAAGACAGTGAATTCAAAGGGTTCAAAGGCCTGAGTATCTCATTGTCCTGGATTGCCACTGTTCGTTTGCTTCACAGACTATCATGGCTACCAAATCCCTTCAAAATCAAACTCTACCAAGAAAATTTGAATATCTAGTTGGCTTAAGTGATTCATGACATGGGCAGAATCCCACCTAGCAAATAGAAAGGGGTTCTATCAGGCTGCAGAGAAGGAGAGATTTTTTAATGCAGAGAGGGAGCAGAGAAAAAAGGATATTATTAGCAATCGATCCGTTGTTTTCGGCTATGACCTAGGGATAACAGAGGGGTCTATCAGGAAACTTCCTACAGATGACCATGAAATTTTAAGTTGACTGCTTAAAGGTTGCTTTCCTGGTGGGAAGCTGAAACTGCAGTTAGATGTTAAATCTCAGTTTACTGACATGGTGCCCTAACTCTAAGTGATTCTGTAAGGGCCTATGTGGTTTTTGTCACTGACAGTTGATAAGATTCAGCCAAGCATAATTTTGTCTTTGCAACTCCCAAAACGAACCAGGAACTGCCCCCTCATTCTGTATAATTACATGATTTATAGTTGACCGCTCAGATCATATCACCAGTGAGGTTCTGTAGGTCCCTCCACTCAACTGTTCCAAGATTAAGTGATGTTTGTACATCCCTAAATATTGCTTTTCCTGTTATTCCCATCACTGTGAAAGTTAACAGCATGTACCGTGGCACTCAGGGAGTTCTACTCCACTGATTCTCAATCAGGCTTTTTTTTTTTCCCCTAAAGGACAATTGGCCGCATGTGAGGACATTTCTGCTTATCACAACTCAGTGCTGCCATCTAGTGGGTAGATGCTGCGATCTTTTAAAAGTTTTACAGCACACAAGACCGTCCCTCATGAAATAGAATTATATAGACCAAATGTCAATATTGTCTTGGTTTAGAAAGCCGGGAAAGGACAGTTGAGGACTAAAGTTTTTATCTGAAAAAAGTCTTTGTTGTCTGTTATATTATAAATATATTGAAAATACTGTGTGAAGGACATTTCGTAATCTTTCTCCATTATTAAGTGCTTCTTCCACTTTTTTGTTGTGGCTGAGTATACATAATGTTACATTTACCATTTGAACCATGTTCAAGTGTACAGGTCTACTTATGTAGCATTAAGCACATTCACATAGGTGCCCAAACTTCACCACCCTCCACCTCCAGAACTATTTCTTTTTCTCATTCTGAAACTCTATCCATTAAACACTCACTCCCCATTTCTCCTCCTCCCAAATCCCTGCCATTCATGAACAGGAGAATGTAAGTAACAGCTGGTGCTTCCCATTGGGAGGCTGGCATGTACTGGAGACAGAGAAAGGGCCCGATGGAATGTGGCGGAAATGCTGAGCATCTAATACTCTCCCCTTCATTAGTGACGATCAGTAGATTATCCCCAAAGTGAGCCGACTTCTGAATAGATTCCACGAGTGTGTAACTGCCACTCCTGATGGCACCTCCTGAGAGTACCCTTCCCCCAAAATAAACGACAGAGAGAAAAAATCTTATTTCATTGTATTCATTATTAATGGTTTTAGGATATTGGAGCACATATTAAAACTGCAACAATGGGAAAACAAAGTCTAATAAAACAATAAAGAGGAAAGGAGGGGAGGAGAAATGGAGGAAAAATGGAGAAAAGAAAGCAAAGCAGAGGAAATATCTCAGGTATCCTAGGCCACATGTTACTTACACACACCGGAACAAACTAGCTTCCAAATCTATATTCCTACACTTGAAATTGAAAACCACATCACAGGTTTTATGAATAGTAGATAGCAAAGTACGGATTGTGTCGGGTTTCCAGGTTAGAATCCATTCCATCTCAATCTCTTCCCTGAAAAATGGAGTTCATAACAAAAAATATCTCAAAGCAATGTTGTCAGGATGACATAAAATTATACATGTAAGGCAACAAGAAACATCTTGATACTACAAATTCTTTGGTTATGACTCCTTTTCATTCCATTTCTTCCAGGGAAATCCACAACCAAATTAGCAGAATTAACATGACTCTTTGGAGGGTAATTTTTGGAGAAACCATGTCAGCACTTGATAGAAGTGCTTCGTATTTAATGTTGGGAGTCTGAGGAATGGCTGTAAGCTGTCCAAGGAGAGAAGTTTATGGTAAACAAACATGGAAGAACAACAAAAAATCCCAGAGGGAGTTATTGAGGATAACAAATATAAAACTGAGCATGTCAGTCAGGGAGAAAAATAACCAGGATATTCAAATTTGTGACATTTGCCTTTCGGCTCAAAATGTCCACTTTTGAAGGCAATGACCATCACAGACAAGAGGCTGTTCACCTGAGGAACCTTCCCAGGGCCTCCTTCACGTCCTTGTTCCTCAGGCTGTAGATGAAGGGGTTCAGCATGGGGGTGACCACCATGTACATCACTGAGGCAAACGAGATTCCCTCGGAAGAATGGGTCACAGCAGTGCTGAGGTAGACCCCCAGGCCTGTCCCATAGTACAAGGAGACCACAGACAGGTGAGAGCCACAGGTGGAAATTGCTTTATGACTCCCCCCTGCAGAGGACATTCTCATTAAAGAGGACACAATCTGAGAATAAGAGAAAAGGATACCGGTGAGGGGAACCACACCCAGAAGAATGGCTGACACATACAAGAAGATGTTATTGACAAAGGCGTCAGAGCAGGCCACCTTGAGAACGTGAGCCAGCTCACAGAAGAAGTGTGGGATTTCAGTGCCTACACAGAACGTCAGCCGCACCATCAGTAGAACATGAGTCAGGGAGACCCAGAAAATGGTGAACCAACACGCAAGAACAAGGAGCCCACAGAGCCGGGGGTTCATGATTACCATGTAGTGCAGGGGGTGGCAGATGGCCACAAACCGGTCATAGGCCATCACGGTCAGGAGGAAACCATCCAATCCAGCAAAAATTATAAAGAAATACACCTGAGTGAGGCATCCCACGTAGGAGATGTCTTTGCTCTGTGTCTGGATGTTCATCAGCATCTTGGGGACGGTGGTGGAGGTGAGGCCAATGTCCACAAAGGACAGGTTGCAGAGGAAGAAGTACATGGGGGTGTGGAGGTGGGGGTCAGAGCTGACGGCCAGGATGATGAGCAGGTTCCCAAGCACGGTGACCAGGTACATGGACAGGAACAGCCCAAAGAGGACAGGTTGCAGTTCCGGATCCTCTGAGAGGCCCATGAGGAGGAACTGTGAAACATCTGTGTGGTTTTCTGCTTCCATGGGGGTGTTGTGTCTGCTGGGAAAGGAGGCAAAGACAATGTTCAGTGAACAGCCCATGGGCGCCTCGGCTCGTTATCAACTTCAGATGCCACCTGCACATGCACATCCTTCACACTCTATTAGCCCAAGCACCAGTGAGTCACTCAGTCACATGGTAGGCCATTTTTCTTATAAAAGTAATTATTTAGCCTTTTCAAATTCTGACAGAAATCCTTATTTATCTCCTACTGACTTGTTCTAAGATGTGAAGAAAGTAAGAACAATTACTTAACAGAGTAAAGAGTGGTTGTTTTAAAACAAGACAACAGAACATTCTATATTAAAACACTAAAATATTCATGTCAAATTCATGAACAGGTCTAGGTGGTCTACTCCAAGTTCAATCACTTGATATTCTCCGGGAACTTAGAGTAATTCTGAAGAAGAGAAAAGGAAATTACCCTGATTACCAAATGTCAGAAATAACTATACTATTTGTAGGTGATATTGAGGGCACCTAAATGAGACAACAACCAATAGAGAACTATTAAGGCCTATCAGTAAGTCAAATCAGCAAAAATGGGAATATAATGAAAAAATCCAATCACATGAAGAATAGAATAGATAATACCTTGCGCATAATATCACCAGTGAGTAATGACTGGTCCCAGGAAAGCATACAAGAACCTACAGTTCACGAGAGAGTGGAGAAGAGGTGGAGACTCTATGGAAAATAAGCCTTAATGGAGAGAAGAACTCGATTCCAAAAAGACAGAGAAAGAAACAGAGCAAGAGCTGGGAAAGGCTGTTTTAAATAGAAAGTAAAGCACCTGCAAACCACAGGGACTTCACCTCTGTAGACTAAATGAACATGGGATGGTCCCACTCTGATTTTTCAAGAGGCAAAACCCAGTACCTACTTTCTCTCCTCTTTGCCTTCTTACTCCACCAGCCGTCACCGGGACAGAGCGACTCTTTCTGCTCTGTGTCTCAGGCGACCCTTCTGAGTGTCACATGAGCTGGAAGCAAAGAATTATAGGACAGAGACAACCAGGACATGTTATTATCATTTCAAAGTTGAATTCTCAGAGCTCCTCATTAAATAAATTGTATTGACTTTCCTCTCTCCAAACAGCTCAATTCCCATGGAATAAAAGGATAAAAAATGAAAAGCCTTTAGCCAGTGTTCTCTCTGTGCAGACTGTGTTTATGGTCAGTGGTCATATGTAAAGAGGAATCATTTTCTCCAAGGAGAAATTGTTTGATTTGAATTAAAAAGAAAAGGTATCACCTAAGGACGGTTTGCTTTTATCAGGACCCAAACCCAGGGACGTACACTCAAGTGATGTTCTTCCCTTGAAGAATTTTTATAGATTCAGGGATCATTTGGTGTCCCCAGTAACATGGAATCAAAGATATCCTTTCTTAAGAAAAGAAGGGTGATTTATAGTTTTGCTTGTGTTGAAAGACTAACCAAATCAGACTTAAAAATCTCCCTTGACATCATCTGGTAACATGGAGGTTTCGTTACTCTGGAGGGTTCCTTGTATTGCATGTAAATGGAGAGGCAGGGGCAAGGTAATCCAGGTACAGTAGGTTGAAAAGTGTTGAAGAAATATCGGTGGCAAATATAAGTCAACTATAAAGTTTATTGAGGAAGGGGAGGACAGAGGTCAAACAGTTTAAAGGGGGTATATTATATGGTTATTTAAAAACTTTTTAATGGGAAATAATGGAACAGATTTAACTTCAAAGAGAATGATCATATTTAGTGTAGGCATTTGAGTACACAGTACATTCTGGCCACATAATTCATACAATACACTATACACTCTAAATCAATGAGTCATAATGTGTTCTATCTCCAGTATATAGAGCCCATGGGTCTTGAAACCAGGGTTGGAAGCAGAAATGGCCCTGCCTGATGTCACTCCCAGTGAGTCATTGGGGAGTTTGTGCCTCAGTACGCACCACTCTGGCCTCTGCATGTTTAGAGGTCTGGATACTTAAAGGCTAACACGTTCAGAGACATGGCAAAAGTCCCACTGAACTTCAGGCTATGCTGGTGCCTGCCACTTCCCGTCCCTCCTGCCAAGAAAGGGAGTCACCACCATGGCAGGTAATTGGCCCTGGTCATCAGTGTCATGGGTGACCGTGCAGTGGGTGTGCGCTGGGATCCTGCTGTGCTCAGTCAGTGGCTGGGAGAGGCCGGGAGTGACCTCAGTGCCCACACCCTGGTGGATACAGGTGGCTGTCACTCAGTCAGGCTCCCGCAGCATGAAATCTGAGTGGTGTGATCTAGAGGATGCAGATTTCTTTAGCAGAGAGCAATTCTATAGGAGGATGAAGGTTAGGGCTGTGACCTGACGGAACTCCCTCCACCTGGATTAATAGTCCCTTAAATCTGGTGGGAGAAGTGGGCAACCCATCACAGAATCCGCTACAGTCCACCCTACAAGCCATTTATGTCATGACCTGCAACAACATGTACAGTGTCCCATGAGAACTCATTTGTGATGCATGAGGGTAAGGAGTTGGGAAGGACTTAAGTTTACCCCTCAGGCTGATACTCAGCACAGAGGTAGACGACAATAACCTAAATTACATACTATAACAAAAACAACACCCACCAAAACTGGGGATGGAAGGGAGAGAATTCGCTTTCCACACTATTATGTTACATGTCTGGTGTTCTACGAAAGAAATCACAGGACATTCTGGGGTAGAAAAGTATGGCAACAGAGGACAACAACAAAAATTATGATACAGGTAACAAAAATTATAATAATCCTCAAGCGTGGGATCAATTGCCACCAAATGGTATTAAAACCAATTGTACTCATATGAGTTCATGACTTGCACTTTCTTTCGGAGAAATCAATCTTCTGCAATGGTCTGTGCAAGAAAGCTGGAACCTTGTAACAACAAAAATTATCATCATAATAGTTGTTCTCAAGCCCAAGGAGACTGACTGACACCAAGTGTTCATCCCAGCTGTATTGGAGCCAGTCCCAGTTCACAATTCACATGTTCCATGGGAGGCCAGTGGCAGTACTGATAGGGAGCTCCATTCACCCCCAGCAAGGAGCAGTTCTTGCTAGGGTGTGTGCCCACTCCCCAAAATGCTAGGGAGATTCACAAGTTTTAATGACACTAAACACAGGAAAATCTTGTCCATCGGGTAGGATGCATGCAAGAGAGTAGTCCTGTTATAGAACCATGCCAGGAAGGGAGTCTTGTCCAGGTCTATTGTGCCATACCTTTACAAGTCTCCCTGTGGGGGTTGCTTAGGGATCTATATATAGTGCTACTGGAGGCCCATGCACTGGCCATAATGATAAAACAAAACACCCTGGTAACATGCTCTTACATTCCTGTTGTTTAGCATATAGTACCATGATCTTTGGGGGCTACTCTGCTGTTACTCCAGGAATACACAGGTGGACAGTACCAGGCCTTGTCCTTAAGGTGGCAGAGGGGCCAGCCATCACTGGTCCATGTGTCAAAATGCCAGTGCAGTGTCCACTGAACAGAGTCTCCAGGGTTGAGTGTGTTTGGTGCTACCAGCAATATCTTGCTCTGCTGACCAAATACTGGCTTCAATAATTCCTCTTCGGTTTGCATGTGCAGTTGTATAGAAGAGGCATCAATGTATGTTAGCATGTCCACAGGGCTCAATGCCCCTTTCTCACTCAAATGCCATAGCACTGTCCACAAGCTGACTGACCAGCCCCACAGGCTATTGGTGTCTGACTTCAGGCCAGATTTTAACAAACCATTGTACTTCCCTATCATGCCTTCCCCAGTAGGGTTCTATGATACATGACACTTCTACCTTATCCCTAATTGCTGCACCCATTCTTGTAATGCATGTCTACTAAAGTGGGTGCTTTGATTACTATCAATCACTGGTGGCCAGCTATAGGCTGCAAGTAGACACATAGGCCCCTTTTGGTCATTTTCTGATCTGCATGACATGCAGGACAAGCAACCAACAGGCCAGTAGCTGTGTCCACACAAGTCATGGCCTACTGATATCCTTCTGATATGGACAGAGGCCCAATATAGTCTAACTGCCACCTGACAAGGGGTATCAGCCCCTTTACTATTGTCCCATGTTTCTGTGGGACTCGGTGTAAGTCCCTCTTAGAGCACACAAAGCCCTCCTTCCAGGCTCTGCTGACATCTTCAAAGGTCCACAGAAAGCCCCACCGATGATCTACGGGTCACATTGTCTTTCGTTCTGTGTGCAAAAAACGCTGATGTAACCATTGGATCACATCAGAGGCAGGCTTTCCTTCTACCCAGCACAACTGGGCCAATGTGTCTGCTTCATCATTAGCTGGAGATGCCAAAGGCAAATGGCTGGTATCATGATATAATGTAACTGTTTTACACTGACGAGAGGCCCATAGGTCTTGTCACAACATTTGCGCCCAAAGGAGGTGGTGAGCAATAAACCAGGTGGCATGGTATCAGGTCATTAGCCACAGGGACAAGCCATTATAAACGGCCAGTTGTCATGAACACAACTACTGGTGAGGGTTCCTGGGTGATCAGGAGCCATACTGCCTGCAAGTCTGTCCAGTGACTGCTATGTCCCTCCCCATCCTCCATCCACATTGTTTCAGTCTTAGGACGGAAAGCCACAGCTTCCACTTAGGGGGCTTCCCAAAACTGGAACTGTCTGTATACCAGGCATTTCAGGTATAGGGATCTTCCCTCCCAATAAGGTCTCCGTGTTAATAATGGCTCCGAAGCAAGTTCTTCCTCTTTTCCACTGGTGCATGTCACTGGCCCCAATAAACATAGCAATTATCCACTTAAGGGGCTAGTGGAGATGTTGCTCTGCTCCTATAGGTATATGCCTCATTTAGCAAGTGTAGGCATCTGTGCCATGCAACCTTGTGGCCTTTGGATCCAGTCTCACACCCACCCTATGATGGGATAGGTGGTTATTATCTTGGGCAGAGCTGTTCCAGTGGTGGGCTCTGTAGCTAGCAAGGCATTGTACACAGCAGCCAATTGTTTCTCTATTAAGGTGGACTGGACCTCTGCTCCTTTCCAGATTGCAACCAGAATCTTTAGGTTGGCTGGTCTATTCAAGGTGCTGCCAGAGGCACCATCTTTGCTTACATGAACATCTAGCTCAGAATCTTAATGGATCCATTATGTTCAAGGCCTGCAGGTGACTACCTTCTTAGCAGAGATAAAGGTTTCACATGTTTCAAACCAGTACCACCTAAGGCCCATTCGTACCTACCGGTATAAGGGCTCCAGAATTTGTGCCAAGTGTAGGATAAACACTCTCCAGTAGCCCAAAAGACCCAAATACTCTTGTAATACTGCCACAGTTGTAGGGGTGGGGAAAGCCTGGACCTTGTCTATAACTGCTTCAGGAACAGCTTTAGTGTTACCTGACCAGACAACCCCCAAGAATTTCACAGACAAACCAGGTCCCTGAACCTTGGTGGTGTTCACAGCCCATTCTTTCTCCTGTAGATGTTGCAACAGTCTAGGAACTGCCCCTTCTAGATCTGAAAGAGAATCAGATGTGAGCATAATGTCATCAATATTAATGATACAGCCATACTGTTTGTGGTTGCCTCCATGTGGTCAAGTCCTAGGCTACAAGTCCATGACAGATGGCAGGACTGTGGAAGTATCCCTGGGGAAGGACAGTGAGTATCCGCTCCTGGCCGTCCCACGTGAAGGCAAACTGTTCCTGGCTTTCCTATGCTATGTCAATAGAGAGGAAAGCATTAGAAAGTTCCGCATCATAATGATGCATCCCTAGTTCATGGCTGAGGGTGTCCAGAATGTCTGCTATAGAGGGGACAGCAGCATGCAGAGGGTGTGTGACGTCATTCAATTCCCATTAATCCATGGTCATGTTCCAGGAGCCCTCCAGGTTTTTCTTTGGCCACATGGGAATTAAAAGGACTGTGAGTGGGCTTTATAATTCCCACCTTCTCCAGCTCCTGTGGAGTTTCTCCAATTTCTTTGTGTTCCCAGGCAATTTATATTGCTTAGGATTTATACCCAGCGAGGTACAGGCAGAGCTATGGAATCGTGCTTACCATGACCCCTCCTAGCTGCCTTAACCACACATATCCTCACTCTGAACTCACCTGCAGTGGTCTGTAACCACAGGCCCTGCCGGATATTCATCCCCCAAATATATTCAGGGATGGGAGAAATGTACACGGTATACTCCTTTGGGGGTAAACTTCTATTCTCAATGGGGTTTGGGCTTTCTTCACTCTAATTGCCTTACCCCCATAGCCACCTATCACAGCAGGGGTCCCAGGAAAATGCTCAGAGTGCCCATAAGTCTAAGAACATTCAGCTCCTGTGTCCATCAGCACGAGGACATGTTGTACAATCATGCAGGACCAAGGAATTGTTAATTCTACATGCGGCTTCTCGTGTCCACCATGTCCCCCACTGTGGAAGCCTTGACACACCTCGGTCAAACCACAAAACCCACTTGCCTTCCTGTTGGGGCGGGGGCTGTGAGAGCAAGAGAAACTCCATTTTCAAAAGACCATCTTAAGAAGGAGGCCTCAGCCCCAACCTCGTTCTAAGAAATCTTTGTTCCAGTTACTGGAAAAACTGCCCATGTTCCAGTAACCTTCACACCAGATAGTTCCCTAGCAACGACCTCAACGTCTAGACACTCAAGGTCCATTCTCTCCTGTCCCTTAAAGATAAAATACCTTACATGGGACATCAGGTGGCAGCTGGGCACCGGCCAGACTTAACCCATGGAAAATGTCCAAGATAGAGCCCCCCTCTCCCTGCACCTTGTAATGCTTAAAAACCTTGCCTACCCTGAGCTCAGGGCTCTCACTTTGGAACTACTGTGTCGGTGACAGATGTGAGTCTGAGCTCGAGCTTGAAATAATTGACCCTTTTGTGCTTGCATTGGAATCGGCTCCTTGCTGTTCCCTTGGGGACTCACAACTTGGGCACAACAGGCCAAGTTGGGGTCTGTGTACCGTCCCCTGGGAGTTCCTTCAGACATGTTGGGCTTTATCTCCGCCTTCTGTGTCGTTGGCTTCAGTGGCTTGAACAACTGCTCTGGATTTAATCGGTGCCACGGTTCCAACAAGATTTTATTGGGCTGCCCATCGACTTCTTTCTCTCCCTGCTCCTGCCGTTATTAAGTCAACTCTTCACATGGTCCTCAAGACCTCCATGGTGCCCACAGAACAACTCCTCTCAGTAGCAGATCAGGTCTTCTTCTGTGCTCTCCTTGTTTCAACCTCCCCCAGATCTGCCATAGTGTGAGTAGTAACCTCATTTTTGGGTTTCCCTAAAGGGGTACAAGAATAGTCACCGGTGACCCAAAGTGAGATGGGGATCTGTATGGAGGAGCAGGTTTCTCATCCTCCTCAGGGCCCTGAGGTCCATATTGTAGGTGGTATGTTTCATGCCCAACTCATATAAAACCTGCTGGAGCTCTGCATACATTTTTTGACTTGTAGGGAAGTATGGTAAATCACCCTGATTAGGCCAAACTTCTCAAGCCAATCCCAAAGCCCATGACTTCCTGGGGTCTGATGGGCATTTTGTAAGGTCTGGCAGGGAGAGGGATGAGTTATCAGGGAAGCCAGTTTGCCCATTTCTGACCCAGACAGAACAATGCCATTTACTTCTAAATCCGGAACACGCAAAAGCCACGTGGGCAGAAGCTCTGAAGGCGTCTGCCAAAGCCAGGTGCAGAAATCTCCCAACTCACGATGGGTATAGGGGCAGACCGTGGGGTGCTCCACACCCTGAGGGGGGGCTGCTCTTCTCCCTGAGGGGCCCTGGTGTCTGTGTCTTTATTTTCTTAACTACAACCAGGTGGGCTTTCAATAGGGGACAGGCCGGTTACTCAGGTGGAGGCCTGGGCACCTGCTACACCCTCAACAACGCCCGCTTCCTCCCCCAGCTCCACATCCCCTGACGTCTCCACCATTTCCTGACCTGAAGGCAGCACCCCTTTACCTCCGCACAGCTACCGCAGACCGCGTTTTTCTGCTACCGCTCTCCTGCGCCACCAGTATGTCTCTCAGCAGTGCGATCTCAGTTTTCAACAGCTTTTATTCCTTTTTCAGAGCATCCCACAAATCATTTTCCTGGTCTGCCACTTAGAGCTGATGTGCGTCTCTTTCCTTGGTAACTCTTTTTAGTTCTCTGAGAAACAGCCACCCCACCTTTCATGCCACCTCATGAACACTCAGTTCCCCTAAGGAGCCCCCTTTTTTGAAGAGGGCCAACTCCACTGCTTCTGGCATGCCCACACTCCCCCACTTCTCGGAGGGGTCCACGCCTCTAGGAGGCATCTTAACCCAGACCAAATTCCCACTGGGGAATCTCTAGGTGAATTCGTACCATCCACAGGGACATCCCTGGGTGAAACCCCATCACCCACGGTGGGCATCCCAGGGTATCCCTCCCACCACCTGTGGGGGCGTCCATGGTTATTTCCCCAATATTCTGTAGGGGAGTCTTCCAAACATCACACACACAAGGGCAGACTTTGGGTTCACCAGACCCTGCAGACTCTTGCCAAAATGTGACTCTGGGAGTTCTTGCCCAGGGCAAGTTCCCAGTGAATCTGATCAATCTGAAGCCAGACCATGGAAAGGGTGGGTTTGGAGAAATGCATTTATTGCTCACAACTTTCATGGGTTCATTACCCAGCCCTTGCTCTACCTGTCCCTTCTGGCCTTGGTGTGCACTCACTCCCCCTGCTTGCCCCTTCTGTTAGGATATCCATAGGCATGACCCTCGTGACTGGTGGACGCCAGACCCATTAGGTACCAGAAATGGAGGGGAGGAAAGAATGGCCATTTTCTCTCCACTCCTTGCTAGAGATCATTGGGAGACTCTGCTGTGGTAAACATCCATTGGTATGTAAATAGACTAAAGCCAGGTGGGAAATTCGAGGTGAAGACTTCCATTTACCCCACAGATGAAAACCTAAGGTCCTCCACTTCAGGGGCTGCCTGTAACTGGGGCCATCTGTGTACCAGGCATCTTCAGGTATAGGGGCTCTTCCTTCCTGATGAGGGCTCTCGGCCACTAGTGGCTCTAAAGCAAATTCTTCCTGCCCTTCACTCCCATATGTCACTGGCCTAAACAGCATTGGGGTCCTTCACTCAAGGGGCTGCTAGACAGTGCACTGCACTGCTGTAGGTACGTGGTCATTGTACGCATCTGTGCCGCACCATTCTTTGGCTTTTGTTTCCAGTCTCATACCACCCCTGATGGGATAGGTGGTTATTACCTTCACTGGGGCCATTCCAGTGATGGGCTCTGTAGCCAGCAGGGTGTGGTACACAGCAGCCAATTGTTTCTCTACAAAGGTGCGCCATCGCTCTGCTCCTTTCCAGAGTTGCAACCGAATCTAATAGGTTGGAGAGTCTGTTCAAGCCACCGCCAGAGTGCCCGGCCACAACTACCTTCAGTGTCATGACCATCAGCTCACAGGGCCTTGATGGGCCCATCACACTCAGGGCCTGCATGGCCTTGACTGCCCGTTTTGCAGCAGTAAAAGCAGATTCGTATGTGTGCTCCCGGCCCACCTGATGACCTTTCATTCCAAACGGTACAGGGGGTCCAGAATTTGTGCCCCGTGTGATGCACACTGTCCAGTAGCATAAAAGACACAAAAACTCCTGTAACAATGCCACAATTGAAGGGATACAGAAGGCCTGGACTTTTTCTATGACTGTGTGATTCCCACTCATCCGTCACCAAATGCCATGGTGTCTTTTTTACCTACATATATGTATAAAAATAACAATATTATACACAGCAGTAATAGCAGTATAACTTCATTCAGGTAGCCAGACCCGATTCCAAGGTGTTTAAGTATGTGGGAGGGGGTCTTCCCACACATACTAACACCAAGCAATTCTCAAGCACCAGCTGGGTGTTGGAGCAGTCAACTCAATTCTGCTGCTCTCTCCCCAGAGACAGCACTAGATTCTCAGTTTAAGGACATTGTCCTACAAGACAGCCCTCCACCCCCAACTCCAGATGCCGGTCTCAAGCCCAAGCCCCAGGCAGTTACCTGTGCTTCTGACCTGCCAGCTACAGATCAGAGGCTCCCACGACGTCCCTGTTAAGTTTGATTAATTTTCTAGAGTGGCTTACAGAACTCCGAAAACACTTTTGTTTACCAGTTTAATAAAGGACACAAGCTAGCAGCTTCATGAAGAGAGACATAGGGCCCGGTCTCAAATAAAGGAACTTCTATCTCCATGGAGGTTGGGACCTTGCTCAGTGGCCCATGGAGGCATTATAATTCCCCAAGTACAGAATCCCTCCATGAATGAGAAGCAGGATTCAACTGTGCAGAGCAGCCAGAGTGGAGAGAGAGCCCGAAGGTCTTCTCATGGGCTTTTGTGGGAGCTTCATTACATAGTCATGACTGACTGATTTATTCGCCATTGGATGATTCAGCCTTCAGCCCCTACCCTTGGTTGTGGGGTCCAAAAGTTTCTTATTAACATGTCAAAACACCTGTTTCACCTTTAAGACTCTGCAGTGGTTTAAGGACCTATGGGTGAAGTGCAAATATACCTGGGAAACATATATGTATTTCTCATAATTCATTATTTCACATACTGCTTTTGGGATAACTTTAGCCTTACCTGAGCAGACAACCAACAAGAATTTGACAGACAAACCAAGTCCCTGAACCTTGGTACCATTCACAGCCCATCCATTCTCCTGTTGATGCAGCAATCTAGGTGCTGCACCTCCTAGATCTGAAAGAGAATCAGATGGGTGCATGACATCCTCAATATAATGATACAGCCACACAGGTGGTGGTTTCTCCCATGGTTCCACATCGTGGGCTACAAGCCTGTGACAGGTGGTGGGACTGTGGAGGCACCCGTGAGGAAGGACAGTGAAACTCCATTGCCATTCCTGTGTGCAGGCAACTTGTTCCTGGCTTTCTTGTTCTATGTCAGTGGAAAAGAAGTGTTGGGTAAATGGATGTTTTCAACCAGAATTTCTCACCCAATCTTGATATTGATGTGCGTAAAAGGGCCTGTTTGCACATGAAAGTGATGTTTACCACAGAGCCACTGTTCCATCACTAGACTGCCAGTCCAAAGTATCAGGTAGTGAGTGGCAGTTACTCTATCCTCCCCTGTGTTCCTGGTGTATAATTGGTGAGGTATCCAACAATCACTAGGGACCCACACACAGAGTTGCTCCTGAAGGATGGGGTGGGGGGAGTGGGGCATGTGCCATGGGAAGGATGGAGCTTTGGGAGAGGAGTCAATGGAGAGTGGGCAGAGATCACTGCCTGGAGGGAGAGGAGAGTGCCAGGAGGGTAGGAGGCAGAGCTGTGAGAAGGAAAAATCCTTCTGCAAACTCTCACCTTTCGTCCTATTGGATTCATAAAGAACTTGTCCCAAGTGGGGAGCCCCTTCCTCCCAGAGTCACAAGAAGACATTAGCAAGATCCACAACATAATGTTATATTCCTAGTTGATGAAATAGAATATTACTGACAAACAGATTTCTCTATGTCTGCTCCTGCCCCTATTAAATCAACCCACATTTCTGTCCTTGACACCTTCACAGGGCCCTTTAAACCCTTCCTCTGAGTAGTAGACCATATTTCCTTCCATGTTCTCATTGTCTCAGCCTCTTCCAAGTCTGCTACCATACAGGTAATCTCACTATGGGCTGCACTAAGTGAGGGGAAAGAATGGCCAGTAAGTTCCCAGAGAGGGCTGGGGGAGTCATTTGAAGCACCACATTCCTCATCCTCACAGTAAAAGGCTCTTCATCTGGGCCATAATTCTCTGGACTATAAATGGCATATTTCCTGCGTAACTCCCATAACACCTGTTGGAGCTCGGCATATGTCTACCATCTAATGGAGGAAGACGGTAAATCATGCTGATTGGGCCATACAGCATGCAGCGTGGTCATAAGTAATTGAGAAGGAAGTGGTTGTTCCCTGGGGTCTGATGAACATTCTGTAATCACTGCCTCAAGACAGGATGAACTGTCAGGGAAGCCAGCTTTCCCATCTCTGTTCCAGACAGAACAATTCCATCCACCCCTACATCCCAAGGACACAGGAGCCAACCTGATATCAACTATGCGTGCTTCTGACAAAACCAGGAGGCCAAATCCAGCAGCTCAGTCTTAGTACAGGGCTGGACTACAGAGTCCTCCCGGACCTGGGGAGGGGGCTGCACCTCTCCTGGAGTAACCCACAGTTGCTACATCTTTATTTTCTTGACCACAGCTGACAGGCTTTTGATAGAGGAGGGGTCAGTGTCTCTGGCACCACCCCTTCCTCCGTCCCTGGATCCTTCTCCGTTTCCACTCAAGTGCCTCCTCGGCTACACCCTTTACCTTTTCTACGGAGCCATGTTGCAACGCTATCTCAGACTTCAACAGCTCCCTTACATTCACCTCAATACCTCACACTTGGCATTCTTGCATTGCCTCTTTTTTTATTTGTATCATCAATCTACAGTTACATGAGCAACATTATGTTTACTAGACTCCCCAAATCATCAGGTCCCCCGAAATTCCCCATTACAATCACTGTAAATCAGCATAGTTACATGCTATAGAATCACTACTTGTCTTCTCTGTTTTGCACTGCCTCTTATGCTTCTTGCAGGAGTACGTCCTCCGTCATGGCCTTTGCCTCTTCCACAGTACCTCACAGCAACAACATTTCATTCTTCAACAAGTCTTTCCCATCCTCAACAGCACCTTGCAGCTGGTGTTCCTGCCCTGGCTCCTCTCGTATCAATGCCATTTCATTCTTAAACAAATACACAGCACTTCCCAGCTCACGTTCTGTGCTGCCACTTCTCATGTCTCTCATGGGAGCATGTTCTCTCTCATCTGTAGCCTTTTTATATATATATAATTTATTATGGTATCATTAATCTACAATTACACGTGCAATATTATGGTTATAAAACTACCCCTTCATCAGGTACCCCCCCCCCACCAACCGCATTGCAGTCACTGTCCATCAGTATAGTGAGATGCTATAGAATCACTACCTGTCTTCTCTGAGTTGTACGGCCTTCCCTGTGGCCCCCAACATTACATCTGCTAATCATAATGCCACTTTTCCCCTCTTATCCCTGCCTTCCCACCCATCCTCCCGAGTTCCTTTCCCTTTGGTAACTATTATTCCGTTCTTGGGTTCTGTGAGTCTGCTGGTGTTTTGTTCCTTTAGTATTTTTTCTTTGTTCTTGTACTCCACATATGAGTGAAATCATTTCATACTTGTATTTTTGGGCTTGGCTTATTTCACTGAGCTTAATACCCTCTAGCTCCATCCATGTTGTTGTAAATGGTAGGATTTGTTTTCTTCTTATGGCTGAATAATATTCCGTTGTGTATATGTACCACCTCTTCTTTATCCATTCATCTACTGATGGACACCTAGGTTGCTTCCATTTCTTGGCAATTGTAAATAGTGCCATCTGTCACCTTTTTTAATATGGTGAGAAACAGCCAACCCATGGTTTCTGCAGCCTCACGGGAGCTCTGTTTCTCAAAGGACCTCTTTATTTTTCCAAGGGCCACCTCTACTGCCTTGGACATCATCTCCATCTCTTCCCAGTCTTGGGGAAGTGCCCAGTCTCCTAGGAGGCAAGCCACCTCAGACCACATGGCCACCAGCGGACACTTGAATGTCTCCCCACACATAGGGGCAGCGCACTAAAGAACCCTTCCCATGAAGGCAGCCTGTTCAGTTCTTCAGTCTACAGTGAATCCTGCTGACTGTGCTAGTTGTCTTGCCTGAGGGTTCAGCCCCACTCACATTCACTATGGATTTAGTGAGACTGAGATATGACAATGGCATGTTCTTGGGCTAAAAGAGATTATACCTGGCTTTATTCTCATGTTGGTAGGTTGACCATTAGAAACC
Source organism: Smutsia gigantea (assembly GCA_032199065.1). NCBI lineage: Eukaryota > Metazoa > Chordata > Mammalia > Pholidota > Manidae > Smutsia > Smutsia gigantea. Next base: position 255,277 of record JAVSCE010018305.1, read on the forward strand.
ACATCTTACCTGAGCAGTCTGCAGGTCCACAATCCATCCCTGTGTCTGCCTCCACCCAGGGCACTGGGCAGAGCTCTTTATATAGTGACTCAGTCGGTAATAGCTCATTGCAACTTTAGCCGAGCAGTAGGCCAATTACATCACCAAGTAGTTTAGGATCAGGTGAGAATCCTGGCCGCAGGAATTTCCATTTTCCCCACACCACAGGTACAGTCTATTCCTTTGAGATATATCTTATATCTTTAATTTCTTATCGATTTAATTTCTTGCAACAAAAGTTTTAAAGAAGCTATTCTGGATTCCTGAAGGCTGTCTTTAAATGCACTTCTTAAATGATTTTATATAGTTGGAATATTCTTCATAATGATTATAGTTATTCTAGACTGTAATTCCCCTGAGGGACTGCAGCAGTGTAGAGTAAAACCTTTTTTAAATGGAGTTTAATCCACATTTCTATCCAATTAGGGTCCCTAACCTTACTGTTATAAAGCCAAGTTCTCTGGACACAAAACAAAATTAGTGAGATTTGCCCTTTTTGCAAGACATCTGCAGCTTGTAGGACTATGGTTCTTAGACATAAAGTAAGCCGGTGTGCTAGAAGGCAGTGTCCTCTCCAAATTTAGAGAATCTCATTTTTTTGATAAGCCTTTGAGTGTCTTACGACTGAACTAAAGCCTAAGAGGGACATGCCACAGAATTAGGAATTGTGTGTGTGTTGGGGGAGTGGGGGTTAGAGGGTACCACATTACAAGGAAATTTTCTTGAGGTTGGTGGGTGACCTGGCATAGGGTAAACTGAAGTTCCTGTGGCCAGGATCCTCACCTGAACCTAAACTACTTGATGATGTAACTGACCGTGGGCAATAAGCTATTCTTGACTGAGTCAGTATATAAAGAGCTCTGCCCAGTGCTCTGGGTGGAGGCAGAGATGAACAGGACTGCAGACCTGCAGACTGTTGGATGCAGAAGTAATTCTTGTGCTCAAACTCTCGCTGGGAGAACAAGCCGGCTAATAAACCCCGTTACCGCAAGAATATCCCATTGTCATTCCTCAGTCTCACTAAATCCATAGTGAACTTGCCTGGGGCTGAAACCCATTGGCACAACACCTGGTAACAATCAAAACTGTTCCATGACCAACTTCTCCTATCACAAGAGTCTTCTGGAAGTCGCAAGTGTTCTCACAGCCTTTAAACGCTCTACCCCTGCCCAGCAATTTTGGAGCTTTTTGGCCTCCAAGATCATCATTAGAAATAGCCTTTTTCAACACAAAAAAGGATAAACCTGTGATCAGAAGTGAACAAAAGATGTTACTGCATCCTGGCCAATAGAATGTCCTGTGCACATCACCAATCCCTGTGCAACCTTGGACTGGAGAAAGGATTGAACCAGCAAACCCAAAGGAGTGAGAACCATGGACTCATTCCAAACAAAAGGGAGACCAGAAGGTGCCATCAACAACTCCCAGCATGGAGCCTGAGGGAGGATTCCAAGCAATGGGGAACTGCAGTGTAAACCGTCACAATCCTGACAGGGGATTCGGGACAGAGCTAAGTCTGGGTTCTTCACCCACTGAATTGTGGTCTGAAAGACTAGCGTCCTGACTCTGGGTGGAACTGCCAACTCAACTGGATTCACAGATAGATTGGGAGCTCAGTGAAAAGCCACTAGAGTTCAGAACCAATTGGAACTTAGTCATGGCACTGGGGCAAAGACAGTGAATTCAAATGGGTTCAAAGGCCTGAGTTTCTCATTTTCCTGGATTGCCACTGGTCCTTTGCTTCACAGACAATCATGGCTACTAATACTCTTCAAAATCAAACTCTACCAAGAAAATTTGAATATCTAGTTGGCTTAAGTGATTCATGACATGGGCAGAATCCCACCTAGCAAATAGAAAGGAGTTCTATCAGACTGCACAGAAGGAGAGATTTTTAAATGCAGAGAGGGAGCAGAAAAAAAAGGAAATTATTAGCAAAGGATCCACTGTTTTAGGCTATGACCTAGGGATACAGAGGGTCTATTAGGAACCTTCCTACAGATGACCATGAAATTTCAGGTTGACTGGTTAAAGGTTGCTTTCCTGGCGGGAAGCTGAAACTGCAGTTAGATGTTAAATCTCACTTTACTGACATGGTGCCCTAACTCTAAGTGATTCTGTACGGGCCTATGTGGTTTTTCTCATTGACAGTGGATAAGATTCAGCCAAGCATCATTTTGTCTTCCCAACTCCCAACACGAACCAGGAACTGCCCCCTCATTCTGTATAATTACTTGATTTATGGCTGACCGATCAGATCATATCACCAGTGAGGTCCCGTAGGTCCCTCAACTCAACTGTTCCAAGACAAAAGTGATATTTGTACATCACTAAATATTTCTTTTCCTTTTATTCCCATCACTGTGAAAGTTAACGGCATCTTCCGTGCCACCCAGGGAGTTCTACTCCACTGATTCTCAATCAGCCTGATTTTTTCCCCCAACGGACAATTGGCGGCATGTGAGGACATTTCTGCTTACCACAACTCAGTGCTGCCATCTAGTGGGTAGATGCCGGGATCTGTTAAAAGTTTTACAGCCCACAAGACTGTCCCTCATGAAATAGAATTATATAGACCAAAAGTCAATATTGCCCTGGTTTAGAAAGCCGGGTAACGACAGTTGCGGACTAAAGATTTATCTGAAAAAGTCATTATTGTCTGTTACTTTATAAAGATATAGAAAATACTGTCTGAAGGAAAGTTCGTACTATTTCTCCATTATTAAGTACTACTCCCACTCTTTTGTTATGGCTGAGTATACATAATGTTACATTTACCATTTTAACCATGTTCAAGTGTACAGGTCTACTTATGTAGCATTAAGCACATTCACATTGGTGCCCAATCATCACCACCCTCCACCTCCAGAACTGTTTCATTTTCTCATTTTGAAACTCAATCCATTGAACACTCACTCCCCATTTCTCCTCCTCCCAAATCCCTTCCAGTCATGCACTGAAGAAATTAAGTGACAGCTGGTGCTGCCCATTGGGAAGCTGGCATGTAACGGAGACAGAGAAAGGGCCCCATGCAATGTGGTGGAAATTCTGAGCATCTAATAATCTCCCCTTCATTAGAGACGATCAATAACTTTCCCCCAAAGTGAGGTGACTTCTGAATACATTTCACGAGAGTGTAACTGCCACTCCTGATGGCACCTCCTGAGAGTATCCTTCCCCCAAAATAAACCACAGAGAGAATAAATCTTATTTCATTGTATTCATTATTAAGTGTTTTAGGATCTTGGAGCACATATTAAAACTGCAACAATGAGAAAACGAAGTCTAATAAAACAATAAAGAGGAAAGGAAGGGAGGAAAAATGGAGGGAAAATGGAGAAAAGAAAGCAAAGCAGAGGAAATATCTCAGTTATTCTAGGCCACATGTTCTTACTTATACACACCTGAACACACAAGCTTCCAAATCTATATTCCTACACTTGATATTGAAAACCATATCACAGGTTTTATTAATAGTAGATAGCAAACTACGGATTGTGTTGGGATTCCAGGTTAGAATCCATTCCAGTCTCAATCTCTTCCCTGAAAAATGAAGTTCATAACAAAAAATATCTCAAAGCAATGTTGTCAGGATGACATAAAATTATACATGTAAGGCAACAAGAAACATCTTGATACTACAAATTCTTTGGTTATGGCTCCTTTTCATTCCATTTCTTCCAGGGAAATCCACAACCAAATTAAGGGAATTAACATGACCCTTTGGTGGTAATTTTTGGAGAAACCACGTCAGCACTTGATAGAAGTGCTCCATATCTAATGTTGGGAGTCTGAGGAACGGCTGTAAGCTGTCCAAGGAGAGCAGTTAATGCAAACAAACATGGAAGAACAACAAAAAATCCCAGAGGGAGTTATTGAGGATAACAAAAATAAAACTGAGCATGTCTGTCAGGGAGGAAAATAACCAGGATATTCAAATTTGTGACATTTGCCTTTTGGCTCAAAATGTCCACTTTTGAAGCCAATGACCATCACAGACAAGAGGCTGTTCACCTGAGGAGCCTTCCCAGGGCCCCCTTCACGTCCTTGTTCCTCAGGCTGTAGACGAAGGGGTTCAGCATGGGGGTGACCACCGTGTACATCACTGAGGCAAACGAGCTTCTCTGGGAACAACGGGTCACAGCAGCGCTGAGGTAGACCCCCAGGCCTGTCCCATAGAACAAGGAGACCAGAGACATGTGAGAACCACAGGTGGAAATTGCTTTATGTTTCCCCCCTGCAGAGGACATTCTCATTAAAGAGAACACTGTCTGAGAGTAAGAGAAGAGGATACCGGTGAGGGGAACCACACCCAGAACAATGGTTGCCACATACAAGAAGATGTTATTGACAAAGGCGTCAGAGCAGGCCACCTTGAGAACCTGAGCCAGCTCACAGAAGAAGTGCGGGATTTCAGTGCCTACACAGAACGTCAGCCGCACCATCAGTAGAACATGAATCAGGGAGACCCAGAAAATGGTGAACCAACATGCAAGAACCAGGAGCCCACAGAGCCGGGGGTTCATGATGGCCGTGTAGTGCAGGGGGTGGCAGATGGCCACAAACCGGTCATAGGCCATCACGGTCAGAAGGAAACCATCCAATCCAGCAAAAATCATTAAGAAATACACTTGAGTGAGGCATCCCACGTAGGAGATGTTTTTGCTCTGTGTCTGGATGTTCACCAGCATCTTGGGGATGGTGGTGGAGGTGAGGCCGATGTCCACAAAGGACAGGTTGCAGAGAAAGAAGTACATGGGGGTGTGGAGTTGGGGGTCAGAGCTCACGGCCACCATGATGAGCAGATTCCCAAGCACGGAGACCAGGTACATGGACAGCAGCAATCCAAAGAGGACAGGCTGCAGTTCCGGATCCTCTGAGAGGACCAAGAGGAGAAACTGTGAAACATCTGTGTGGTTTTCTGCTTCCATGGAGGTGGTGTGTCTGCTGGGAAAGGAGGCAAAGACAATGTTCAGCGAAAAGCCCATGGGCACCTCGGCTCGTCATCAACGTCAGATGCCACCTGCACATGCACATCCTTCACCCTCTGTTAGACAAAGCAACAGTGAGTCACTCAGTCACATGGTAGGCCATTTTTCTTATAAAAGTAATTCTTTAGCCTTTTCAAATTCTGACAGAAATCTCTTTTTATTTCCTACTCACTTGTTCTAAGATGTGAAGAAACTAAGAACAATTTCTTAACACAGTAAAGAGTGGTTGTTTTAAAACAAGAACACAGAATATTCTATATTAAAACACTAAAATATTCATGTGAAATTCATGAACAGGTCTAGGTGGTCTACTCCAAGTTCAATCACTTGATATTCTCCGGAACCTTAGAGTTATTCTGAAGAAGAAAAAAGGAAATTAGCCTGATTACCAAATGTCACAAATAACTATACTATTTACAGGTGATATTGTGGGCACCTAAATGAAACAACAACAAATAGAGAACTTTTAAGGCCTATCAGTAAGTCAAATCAGCAAAAATGGGGATATAATGAAAAAATCCAATCACATGAGGAATAGAATAGATAATACCTTGTGCATAATATCACCAGTGAGTAATGACTGGACCCAGGAAATCATACAAAACCTACAGTTCACGAGAGAGTGGAGAAGAGGTGGAGACTCTATGGAAAATAAGTCTTAACAGAGAGAGACACTCGATTCCAAAAAGACAGAGAAAGAAACAGAGCAAGAGCTGTAAAAGACTGTTTTAAATAGAAAGTAAAGCACCTGCAAACCACAGGGACTTCACCTCTGTAGACTAAATGAACATGGAATGGTCCCATTCTCAATTTTCTAGAGGCAAAGCCCAGTACCTACGTTCTCTCCTCTTTGCCACCAGCCCTCACCGGGACAGACAGACTCTTTCTGCTCTGTGTCCCAGGGGACCCTTCTGAGTTTCACATAGGCTGGGAGCAGAGAATTATAGGACAGAGACAACCAGGACATGTTATTATCATTTCAAAGTTGAATTCTCAGAGCTCCTCATTAAATAAATTGTTGCATTGACTTTCGTTTCTCCAAACAGTTCAATTCCCTTGGAACAAAAGGACAAAATGGAAAGCTTTTATCCAGTGTTCTGTCTGTGCAGCCTGTGTTTATGGTCAGTGGTCATATGGAAAGAAAAATCACTTTCTCCAAGGAGAAATTCTTTGGTTTGAATTAGAATGAAAAGGTATCTCCTAAGGACTGTTTGCTTTTAACAGGACCCAAACCCAGGGACGTACACCCAAGTGAACTTCTTCCCTTGAAGAATTTTTGGAGATTCAGGGATCATTTGGTGTCCCCAGTAACATGGAAGCAAAGATGTCCTTTCTTAAGAAAAGAAGGGTGGTTAATAGTTTTGCTTGTGTTGAAAGACTAACCAAATCAGACTTAAAAATCTCCATTGACATCATCTGGTAACATGGAGATTTTGTTACTCTGGAGGGTTCCTTGTAGTGCATGTAAATGGAGAGGCAGGGGCAAGGTAATCCAGGTACAGTAGGTTTAAAAGTGTTGAAGAAATATCGGTGGCAAATATAAGTCAACTATAACGTTTATTGAAGAAGGGGAGGACAGAGGTCAAACAGTCTAAAGGGGGTATATTATATCGTTACTTTAAAACTTCTCAATGGGAAATATGGGAACAGATTTAACGTCAAAGAGAATGATCGTATTTAGTGTAGGCATTTAAGTACACAGTACATTCTGGCCACATAATTCACATAATACAGTATACACTCTGAATCAATGAGTCATAATGTGTTCTCTCTCCAGCATATAGAGTCCATGGGTCCTGAAAACAGGGTTGGAAGCAGAAATGGCCCTGCCTGATGTCACTCGACAGTGAGCCACTGGGGAGTTTGTGCCTCAGGACCCACCACTGTGGCATCTGCATGTTTAGAGGTCTGGATTCTTAAAGGCTATGACGATCAGACACAAGGGAAAAGTCCCACTGAACTTCAGGCTGTGCTGCTGCCTGCCACTTCCCATCCCTCCTGCCAAGAAAAGGAGTCACCATCCTGGCAAGGTAATTGGCCCTGGTCATCAGTGTCATGGGGTGACCATGCAGTGTGTGTGCACTGGGATCCTGCTGTGCTCAGCCAGTGGCTGGGAGCGGCCGGGAGTGACCTCAGTGCCCACACCCCGGTGGATACAGGTGGCTGTCACTCACTGAGGCTCCCGCAGCATGAAATCTGAGTGGTGTGATCTTGAGGATGCAGCTTTCTTTAGCAGAGAGCAATTCTCTAGGAGGATGAAGGCTGAGGGCTGCCACCTCGTGGCACTCCCTGCACCTGGAAGAATAGTCCCTTATTTCTGGTGGGAGAAGTGGGTGACCCATCACAGAATTCACTACAGTCTACCCGCCAAGCCATTTGCTTCATGACCTGTAACAACATGTACAGTGTCCATGAGAGCTCATCTGTGATGCATGAGGGTAAGGAGTTGGGAAGGACTTAAGTTTACGCCTCAGGCTGATCCTCAGCACAGAGGTAGACTACAATAACCAAAATTACATACTATAACAAAAACAAAACCCACGAAAACTGGTGAGGGAAGGGAGAGAGTTCGCTTTCCACACTATTATGTTAAATGTCTGGTCTTCAACGAAAGAAATAACAGGGCATTCTGGGGTAGAAAAGTATGGCCCAATCAAAAGGACAGAGAAAAATCAACAGAAACTGTCCCTGAAAAAGACTTCATGGAAGATCAACTAGAAAAATACTTGAAAACAACCATCTTAAAGATTCTCCGTAAACTACAGGAAGATGTAGGGAAAGTCAAGAAAACAGTATATGAACAGAATGTAAATATCAATAAAGACATATAAAACCTAAAAAGAAACCAAGAATAAATTTTGGAGCTGAAAAGTATAAGAACTGAAATGGAAAATGCAATATAGGGATTCAAAGGCAGATCTGAACAGGCAGAAGGAAGAATCAGTGGACTGTAGAAGAGGAGGATGGAAATGATAAAGTGTGAGGGACAGCAATAGGGACAACTGGAGTTGCATCCACAGTGTATGCAGGAGGTGATTAAAGGATCCACCTTCTCCTTCATTGTTCAGAATCCACATCTTGCCTAAAGGTTTGAGCCCCAGGAAAGTTCACTGTGGATTTGGTGAGATGCAGAAATGACAATGGAACATTCTTGGGGTAATAGGGTTTATACCTGGTTTTATTCTCATGGTGGCAGATGGAGCATTAGAATCACATCTGCATCCAGAAGTCTACATATTCTTAATAGACCTCTGCTACTGCCTTTACACAGATCACTGGGGTGCAGCTCTTTATATAGTAACTCAGTCAGTAACAGTTCATTGATAACAGGTGTGGAAGCATTAGCCAAACAGCAGAAGGTCAATTACGTCACCAAGTAGTTTAGGGTCAGGTGCGGATCCTCTACATAGGAACTTATGGTTTTCCCTGCACTCCACTCCTCCAAGATTCTCACTTTACAATCTACATGTCCTCGATCTTCTGTGATGGTACCTGTGTAAGAAAGTTGGAGCATTGTAACCAGATTCCACAACAGCAACAGAGGATAACAACAAAAATTATGATACAGGTAACAAAAATTATAATCCTCAAGAGTGAGGAGATCGATTGCCACCAAGCGGTATTAAAACCAACTGTACTCATATGAGTTCATGACTTGCACTTTCTTTCGGAGAAATCAATCTCCTGCAATTGTCTGTGCAAGAAAGCTGGAACCTTGTAACAACAAAAATTATCATCATAATAGTTGTTCTCAAGCCCAAGGAGACTGACTGACACCAAGTGTTCATCCCAGCTGTATTGGAGCCAGTCCCAGTTCACAATTCACACTTTCCATGGGAGGCCAGTAGCAGTACTGATAGGGAGCTCCATTCACACAAAGGAAGCAGCAGTTCTTGCTAGGGTGTGTGCCCACTCCCCAAAATGTTAGGGATATTCACAAGTTCTAATGACACTAAACATAGGAAAATCTTCTCCATCGGGTAGGATGCATGCAAGAGAGTAGTCCTGTGATAGAACCATGGCAGGAAGGGCGTCCTGTCCCGGTCTAGTATACCATACCTTTACCAGTCTCCCTGTGGGGGTTGCTTAGGGGTCTACATATAGTGCTACTGGAGGACAATGCACTGGCCATAATGATAAAACAAAACTCCCTGGTAAGATGCTCTTACCTTCCTGTTATTTAAGATATACTACCATGATTTTTGGGGGCCACTCTGCTGTTACTCCAGGAATACACAGGTGGCCAGCTACCAGGCCTTGTCCTTAAGGTGCCAGAGGGGCCAGCCATCACTGGTCCATGTGTCAAAATGCCAGGGCAATGTCCACAGAACAGAGTCTCCAGGGTTGAGTGTGTTTGGTGCTACCAGCAATATCTTACACTGCTGATCAAATACTGGCTTCAATAATTCCTCCATGGTTTGCATGTGCAGTTGTATAGAAGAGGCATCAATGTATGTTAGCATGTCCACAGGGCTCAATGCCCCTTTCTCACTCAAATGACATAGCACTGTCCACAATCAGACTGACCAGCCCCACAGGCTATTGGTGTCTGGCTTCAGGCCAGACTATAACAAACCATTGTACTTCTCTATCATGCCTGCCCCAGCAGAATTCTATGATACATGAAACTTCTACCTTATCCCTAATTGCTGCACGCATTCTTGTAATTCATGTCTACTAAAGTTTGTGCTTTGATTACTCTCAATCACTGGTGGCCAGCTATGGGCTGCAAGTTGACACATAGGCCCCTTTTGGTCATTTTCTGATGTTCATGACATGAAGAGAAAGCAACCAGCAGGCCAGTATCTGTGTCCACACAAGTCATGGCATACCGATATCGTTCTGATATGGACAGAGGCCCAATATTGTCTAACTGCCTCCTGACAAGGGGTATCAGCCCCTTTACTATTGTCCCATGTTGCTGTGGGACTCGGTGTAAGTCCCTCTTAGAGCACACAAGGCCCTCCTTCCAGGCTCTGCTGACGTCTTCAAAGGTCAACAGAAAGCCCCACCGATGAGCTACAGGTCACACTGTCTTTTGTTCTGTGTGCAAAAACGCTGATGTAACCATTGGACCACATCAGAGGCAGGCTTTCCTTGTAGCCACCACACCTGAGCCAATGTCTTCTTCATCATTCCTTGGGGTTGTCCAAGGCAAAGGCTTGTCTCATGATATAATGTAACTGTTTTAGTCTGACCAGAGGCCCATCGGTCTTGTCACAAATCTTGCCCCCGAAGGAGGTGGTGAGCAACACACGAGGTGGCATGGTATCATTTAACTAGACACAAGGTCAAGCCATTACAAATGGCCCAGTTGTCCATTCACACAACCACTGCTGAGGGTTCTAGGTGAACATGAGCCATACTGCTGGCAAGTCTGTCTACTGACTATTCTTTCCCTCCCCATCCTCCACCCACAATGTTTCAGTCTTAGGATGGAAAGCCACAGCCCTCCACTTAGGGGGCTGCCCACAACTGGAACTGTCTGTATACCAAGCATTTCAGGTATAGGGACCTTCCCTCTCAATAAGGCTTCCTATTAATAATGGCTCTGAAGCAAGTTCTTCCTCTTTTCCACTGGTACATGTCACTGGCTCTGATAAACATAGGAATTATCCACTTAAGGGACTAGTGCAGAGGTTGCTCCGCTCCTATAGGTATATGCCTCATTTGGCCAGTGTGGGCATCTGTGCGATGCAACCCTGTGGCCTTTGGATCCAGTCTCACACCCACCCCATGATGGGATAGGTGGTTATTATCTTGGTCAGAGCTGTTCCAGTGGTGGGCTCTGCAGCTAACAAGGCGTTGTATACAGCAGCGAGTTGTTTCTCTTTTAAGGGGTACTGGACCTCTGCTCCTTTCCAGACTGCAACCAGAATCTACAGGTTGCCTGGTCCGTTCAAGCTGCTGCCAGAGGCACCATCTTTGCTTACATGAACATCTAGCTCACAGAGTCTTAATGGATCCATTACATTCAAGGCCTGCAGGTGACTACCTTCTTAGCAGAGATAAAGGTTTCACATATTTCATCGCAATCCCACCTGATGCCCTTTCGTACCTACCGGTATAAGGGCTCCAGAATTTATGCCAAGTGTAGGATAAACACTCTCCAGTAGCTCAAAAGACCCAAAAACTCTTGTAATACTGCCACCGTGGTAGGGGTGGGGAAAGGCTGGACCTTGTGTATAACTGCTTCAGGAACAGCTTTAGTTTTACCTGACCAGACAACCCCCAAGAATTTCACAGATAAACCAGGTCCCTGAACCTTGGTGCTGTTCACAGCCCATCCTTTCTCCTGTAGATGTTGCAGCAGTCTAGGAACTGCCCCTTCTAGATCTGGAAGAGAATCAGATGTGAGCATAATGTCATCAATATAATGATACAGCCATAGTTTTTGCTGTTTCCTCCATGTGGCCAAGTCCTGAGCTACAAGTCCATGACAGACGGTGAGACTGTGCAGGTATCCCTGTGGAAGGACAGTGAATATCCACTGCCGATCTTCCCACGTGAAGGCAAACTGTTCCTGGCTTTCCTGTGCTATATCAATAGAGAAGAGGGCATTAGAAAGTTCCGCATCATAACGATGTATCCCTAGTTCATGGCTGTGTGTGTCCAGAATGTCTGCTATAGTGGGGACAGCCGCAGGCAGAGGGTGTGTGACTTCATTCAATTCCCAGTAATCCATGGTCATGTGCCAGGAGCCGTCCAGGTTTTTCATTGGCCACATGGGAATTCAAAGGACTATGAGTGGACTTTATAATTCCCACCTTCTCCAGCTCCTGTGGAGTTTGTCCAATTTCTTTGTGCCCCCAGGCAATTTATATTGCTTAGGATTTTGCACCCAGCGAGGTACAGGCAGAGCTACGGGCGGGTGCTTAGCATGTCCCCTCTGAGCTGCCTTTACCACACATATCCTCACTCTGAACTCACCTGCAGTGGTCTGTATCCAAAGGCCCTGCAGGGTATCTGCCCCCAAATATTTCAGGGATGGAAGAAATGCACACGGTATACTCCTTTGTTGTTAACTTCTATTCTCAATGGGATTTGGGATTTCTTCACTCTAACTGCCTTAACCCCATAGAAACATATCACAGCGGTGGTCCCAGGAAAATGCTCACGGTGCCCATAAATCAAAGAACATTCAGCTCCTCTGTCCATCAGCACGAGGACATGTTGTACAATCATGCAAGACCAAGGAATTGTTAATTCTACATGGGGCTTCTGGTATCCACCATGTCCCCCACTGTGAAAGCCTTGACACACCTCGGGCAAACCACAAAACCCAGTTGCCTTCCTGTGGCGGGGGGTGGTGAGAGCAAGAGAAACTCCATTTTAAAAAGTCCATCATAAGAAGGAGGCCTCATACCCAACCAAGTTCTAAGAAAACTTTGTTCCAGTTAGTGGAAAGCTGCCCATGTTCCAGTAACCTTCACTCCAGATAGTTCCCTAGCAATGACCTCAAGGTCTAGACACTAAAGGTCCAGGCTCTCCTGTCCCTTAAAGATAAAATACCTTACATGGGACATCATCCAGCAGCTGGGCACCGGCCAGACTTAACCCATGGAAAATGCCCAAGTTATACCCCCCTCTCCCTGCACCTTCTAATGCTTAAAAACCTCACCTACCCTGAGCTCAGGGCTCTCACTTTGGAACTGCTGTGTCAGTGACAGGTGTGAGCCCAAGCTCGAGCTTGAAATAAATGACCCTTGTGTGCTTGCATCGGAATCGTCTCCTTGGTGGTCTCTCAGGGACTCGTGACTTGGGCACAACAGGCCAAGATGGGGTCTGCTTACTGTCCCCCGGGAGTTCCTTCAGTCACGTGGGGCTTTATCTCCAGCTTCTGTGTCTTGGACTTCAGTGGCTTGAACAACTGCTCTGGATTTAATCAGTGCCACAGTTCCAACAAGATTCTATTGGGCTGCCAGTTGGCTTTTTTCTCTCCCTACTCCTGCCATTATCAAGTCAACTGTCCCCATGGTCCTCAAGACCTTCGTGGGACCCACGGAACCACTCCTCTCAGTAGCAGATCAGGGCTTCTTCTGTGCTCTCCTTGTTTCAACCTCCCCCAGATCTGCCATAGTGTGAGTAGTAACCTCATTTATGGGTTTCCCTAAATGGGGGACAAGAATAGTCACCGGTGACCCAAAGAGAGATGGGGGATCTGTATGGAGCACCAGGTTTCTCATCCTCCTCAGGGCCCTGAGGTCCATATTGTAGGTGGTATGTTTCATGCCCAACTCATATAAGAGCTGCTGGAGCTCTGCAGACATTTTCCAACTTGTAGGGAAGTATGGTAAATCACCCTGATTAGGCCACACTTCTCAAGCCAATTACAAAGCCCATGACTCCCTGGGGTCTGATGGGCATTTTGTAACCTCTGGCAGGGAAGAGGGATGAGTTATCAGGGAAGCCAGTTTTCCCATTTCTGACCCAGACAGAACAATGGCATTTACTTCTAAATCCTGAAGACACAAAAGCCACGTGGACAGAAGCTCTGAAGGCTTCTGCCAAAGCCAGGTGCAGAAATCTACCAACTCAGTGTGGGTATAGGGCAGACCGTGGGGTGCTCCACACCCTGGGGGGGGGGGCTGCTCCTCTCCCTGAGGGGCCCTGGTGGCCGTGTCTTTATTTTCTTAACTACAACCAGGTGGGCTTTCAATAGGGGAGGGGCCAGTTACTCAGGTGGAGGCCTGGGCACCTGCTCCACCCTCCACCCCACCGCGTCCTCCCCCAGCTAATCCTCCCCTGGCGTCTCCTTCACCATTTCCAGAACTGAAGGCAGCACCCCTTTACCTCCCCACAGCATACTGCAGACCGCGTTTTTCTGCTACCCCTCTCCTGTACGTAAAGTATGTCTCTCTCAGGGCGATCTCAGTTTTCAACAGCTTTTATTCCTTTTTCAGAGCGTCCCACAACTCACTTTCCCATTCTGCCACTTACAGCTGACATGCGTCTCCCTCATGGGATAATTCTTTCCAGTGCTGTGAGAAACAGCCACCCCACATTTCATGCCACCTCATGACCACCCAGTTCCCCTAAGGAGCCCCCTCTTTTGAAGAGGGCCAACTCCACTGCTTCTGGCATGCCCACACACCCCAGTTCTCGGGAGGTGTCCACGCCTCTAGGAGGCACCTTACCCCCGACCAAATCCCCACTCGGGAATCTCTAGGTGAATTCCCACCATCCACAGAGAGATTCCTGGGTGAAACCCCATCACCGATGCGAGCATCCCAGGGTTTCCCTCCAACCACCTGTGGGGGCGTCCATGGTTATTTCCCCAATCTTCTGTAGGGGAGCCTTCCAAACATCACACCCATAAGGGCAGATTTGGGGTTCACCAGACCCTGCAGACTCTTGCAAAAATGTGGCTCTGGGAATTCTTGCCCAGGGCAAGATCCCAGTGAATCTGATCAAACTGAAGCAAGACCATGGAAAGGGTGGGTTTGGAGAAATGCGTTTATTGCTCACAACTTTCTTGGGTTCACTAGCCAGCCCTTGCTCTACCTGTCCCCTCTGGCCGTGGCGTGCACTCACTCCCACTGCTTGCCCCTTCTGGCAGGACCTCCATAGGCATGTCCCTCGTGACTGGTGCACATCAGACCCATTTGGTACAAGTAATGGAGGGGAGGAAAGAATGGCCATTTTCTCTCCATGCCTTGCCCGAGATCATCCGGAGACTCTGCTGTGGTAAACATCCATTGGTGTGTAAATAGACTAAGGCCAGGTGGGAAATTCGGGGTGAAGACTTCCATTTACACCACAGAATAAAACCTAAGGTCCCCCACTTCGGGGGCTGCCTGTAACTGGTGCCATCTGTGTACCAGGCATCTTCAGGTATACAGGCTCTTCCCTCCTGATAAGGGCTCTCTGCCACTAGTGGCTCTAAAGCAAATTCTTCCTGCCGTTCACTAGTATATGTCACTGGCCTAAAAAGCATTGGAGTCCTTCACTCAAGGGGTGCTAGACACTGCACTACACTGCTGTAGGTACGCGGTCATGGTACGCATCTGTGCCACACCATTCTTTGGCTTTTGGGTCCAGCCTCACACCACCCCTGATGGGATAGGTTGTTATTACCTTCACTGGGGCCATTCCAGTGATGGGCTCTGTAGCGAGCAAGGTGTGGTACACAGCAGCCAATTGTTTCTCTACAAAGGTGCGCCATAGCTCTACTCCTTTCCAGAGCTGCACCTGAACCTAATAGGTTGGAGACTTTGTTCAAGCCACTGCCAGAGGACCCGGCCACAACTACATTCAGTGTCCTGATGATCAGCTCACAGGGCCTTGATGGGCCCATCACACTCAGGGCCTGCATGGCCTTGACTGCCCGTTTTGCAGCAGTAAAAGCAGACTCGTATGTCTGCTCCCGTTCCACCTGATGCCCTTTCACTCCAAACGCTATAGGGGTCCAGAATTTGGGCTATGTGTGTGATGAACAATGTCCAGTAGCCTAAAAGACACAAAAACTCCTGTAACAGTGCCACAATTTAAGGGATACGGAAGGCCTCGACTTTTTGTATGATTGTGTGATTCCCACTCATCCGACACCAAAAGCTATGGTGTCTTTTTTATCTATATATATGTATAACAATAACAATATTAAACACAGCAGTAATAGCCGATACCTCCATTCAGGTACCCAGACCCGATTCCAATGTTTTTAAGTATGTGGGAAGGGGTCCTCCCACATATAATAACACCAAGCGATTCTCAAACACCAGCGGGGTGTTGCAGCAGACAACTCAATTCTGCTGCTCTCTTCCCAGAGACAACATCAGATTCTCAGGAGAAGGGCTCTGTCCTACAAGACTGCCCTCCACACATAACGCCAGATGCCGGTCTCAAGCCCAAGCCCCAGGCATTTACCTGTGCTTCTGACCTGCCAGCTACAGATCAGAGGCTCCCATGACCTCCCCGTTAGGTTTGAGTAATATTTTAGAGTGGCTTACAGAACTCTGAAAAAACTTTTGTTTACCAGTTTAATAAAGGACACAAGCTAACAGCTAGATGAAGAGAGACATAGGGCAAGGTCTCAAATAAAGGAGCTTCTATCCGCATAGAGGTTGGGACCTTGCACAGTGGCCCATGGAGGCATTCTGATTCCCCTAGGACAGAATCTCTCCATGAATGAGAAGCAGGATTCAATGAGCAGAGCAGGCACAGTGGAGAGAGAGCCAGAAGGTCTTTTCATGGGCTTTTGTGGGGGCTTCATTACATAGTCATGACTGACTGATTTATTGGCCATTGGATGTTTCAGCCTTTCAGCCCCTGCCCATGCATGGGGGTCCTAAAGTTTCTCATTGACATGACAAAACACCTGTTTCATCTTTAAGACTCTGCAGTGGTTTAAGGACCTATGGGTGAAGACCAAATATACCTGGGAAATATATATGTATTTCTTATACTTCATTATATCACAGTCTGCTTTGGGATAACTTTAGCCTTACCTGACCAGACAACCAACAAGAATTTGATAGACAAACCAGGTCTCTGTACCTTGGTACCATTCACGGCCCATCCTTTCTCCTGTAGATGTTGCAGCAGTCTAGGTGCTGCACCTTCTAGATCTGAAAGAGAATCACATGTGAGCATGACATCCTCAATATAATGATACAGCCACACAGGTGGTGGTTTCCCCCACGGTGCCACATCCTGGGCCGCAAGCCGGTGACAGGTGGTGGGACTGTGGAGGCACCCCTGAGGAGGGACAGTGAAAGTCCATTGCCATCCCCATGTGCAGGCAAATTGTTCTTGGCTTTCTTGTTCTATGTCAGTGGAAAAGAAGTGTTGGGTAAATGGATGTTTTCAACCAGAATTTCTCATCCAGTCTTGATAATGACATGCATATAAGGGCCTGTTTGCACATGAATGTGATGTTTACCAAAGAGCCGCTGTTCCATCACAAGACTGCCAGTCCAAAGTATCGGGTAGTGAGTGGCAGTTACTCTATTCTCCACTCTGTTCCTGGTACACAATTGGTGAGGTATCCACTAGTCACTAGGGACCCACAAACAGAGTTGCTCCTGAAGGAAGGGGTGGGGGTAGTGGAGCATGGGCCATGGCTGGAAGGATGGAGCTTTGGGAGAGGAGTCAATGGAGAGTGGGCAGAGATCACTGACTGGAGAGATAGGAGCGTGCCAGGAGGGTATGAGACTGAGCTGTGAGAAGGTAAAATCCTTCTGAAAACTCTCACCTGTTTTTCTTTCATCACGTTGGATTCATAAAGAACTTGTCCCACGTGGGGAACCCCCTTCCCCCCAGAGTCACAAGAAGACATTAGCAAGATCCACAACATAATGCTATATTCCTAGTTGATGAAATAGAATATTACTGACAAACAGATTTCTCTATGTCTGCTCCTGCCCCTATTAAACCAACCCACATGTGGGTCCTTGAGACCTTCAAAGGGCCCTTTAAACCCTTCCTCTGGGTAATGGACCATATTTCCTTCCATGCACTTATTGTCTCAGCCTCTTCCAAGTCTGCTACCGTACAGGTAATCTCACTATGGGCTGCACTAAGTGAGGGGAAAGAATGGCCAGTAAGTTCCCAGAGAGGGCTGGGGGAGTCATTTGAAGCACCACATTCCTCATCCCCACAGTAAAAGGCTCTTCGTCTGGGCCATAATTCTCTGGACTATAAATGGCATTTTTCCTGGGTAACTCCCATACACCTGTTGGAGCTTGGCATATGTCTGCCATCTAATGGAGGAAGATGGTAAATCATGCTGATTGGGCCATACAGCATGCAGCGTGGTCATAAGCTAATTGAGAAGGAACTGGTTGTTCCCTGGGATCTGATAAACATTCTGTAATCACTGCCTCAAGCAGGATGAACTGTCAGGGAAGCCAGCTTTCCCATGTGTGTTCCTGACAGAACAATTCCATCCACCCTTACATCCCAAGGACACAGGAGCCAACCTGATATCAACTCTGCGGGCTTCTGACAAAACCAGGAGCCCAAATCCAGCAGCTCAGTCTTAGAACAGGGCTGGACTACACAGTGCTCTGGGACCTGGGGAGGGGACTGCACCTCTCCTGGAGTAACCCACAGTTGCTGCATCTTTATTTTCTTGACCACAGCTGACAGGCTTTTGATAGAGGAGGGGTCAGTGTCTCTGTCACCACCCCCTTCCTCCATCCCTAGATCCTTCTCTGTTTCCACTCAAGTGCCTCCTCGGCTACACCCTTTACCTTTTCTACAGAGCCATGTAGCAACGCTATCTCAGACTTCAACAGCTCTCTTACATTCACCTCAATACCTCACACCTGGCATTCTTGCATTGGCTCTTTTTTTTTAGTATCATTAATTTACAATTACATGAGCAACATTATGTTTACTAGACTCCCCCCTTCATCAGGTCCCCCAAAATTCCCCATTACAGTCACTGTCCATTAGCAGAGTGAGATGCTATAGAATCACTACTTGTCTTCTGTGTTTTGCACTGCCTCTTCTGCTTCTTGCAGGAGTACGTCCTTCGTCATGGCCTTTGCCTCTTCCACAGTACCTCACAGCAACACCATTTCATTCTTCAACAAGTCTTTTCCTTCCTCCACAGCACCTTGCATCTGGTGTTCCTGCGCTGGCTCCTCTCGTATCCGTGCCATTTCATTCTTAAACAAATCCACAGCACTTCCCAGCTCACGTTCTGTGCTGTCAGTTCTCATGTCTCTCATAGGAGCATGTTCTCTCTCATCTGTAGCCTTTTTTTATATATATAATTTATTTTGGTATCATTAATCTACAATTACATGTGCAATATTATGGTTATAAAACTACCCCTTCATCAGGTCCCCCCCCACCATCCCCATTACACTCACTGTCCATCAGCGTAGTGAGATGCTATAGAATCACTACTTGTCTTCTCTAAGTTGTACGGCCCTCCCCATGCCCCCCCGCAACATTACCTCTGCTAATCATAATGCCCCCTTTTCCCTCTTATCCCTCCCTTCTGACCCATCCTCCCGAGTCCCTTTCCCTTTTGTAACTATTAGTCCATTGTTGGGTTCTGTGAGTCTGCTGCTGTTTTGTTCCTTCAGTATTTTTTCTTTGTTCTTATACTCCACATATGAGTGAAATCATTTCATACTTGTATTTTGGGGCTTGGCTTATTTCACTGAGCATAATACCCTCTAGCTCCAGCCATGTTCTTGCAAATGGTAGGATTTGTTTTCTTCTTATGTCTGAATAATATTCCATTGTGTATATGTACCACCTCTTCTTTATCCATTCATCTACTGATGGACACCTAGGTTGCTTACATTTCTTGGCTATTGTAAATAGTCACCTCTACTGCTTGGACATCATCTCCATGTCCTCCCAGGCTTGGGGAAGGGCCCAGGCTCCTAGGAGGCAAGCCACCTCAGACCACATGGCCACAGGCGGACACTTGACTGTCTCCCCACCCACAGGGTCAGCCCACCAAAGAACCCTTCGCATGAGGGCAGCCTGTTCAGTTCCTCAGTCTACAGTGAATCCGGCTGATTGTACCAGTTGTCTTGCCTGAGGGTTCAGCCCCACTCACATTCACTATGGATTTAATAGCACTGAGAAATGACAATGGAATGTTCTTGGGCTAAAGAGTTTATACCTGGATTTATTCTAATGTTGGGAGGTGGAGCATTAGAACCACATCGTCCCCCAGCAGTCTGCAAGTCCACAATCCATCCCCGTCTCTGCCTCCACCCAGGGCACTGGGCAGAGCTCTTTATATAGTGACTCAGTCGGTAATAGCTCATTGAAACATTAGCCCAGCAGTAGGCCAATTATATCACCAAGTAGTTTAGGATCAGGTGAGAATCCTGGAAACAGGAATTTCCATTCCCCCCCACCCCCCGCAGGTACAATCTATTCCTTTGAGATATATCTTATATCTTTAATTTCCTATCGATTTAATTTCTTGCAACAAAAGTTTTAATGAAGCTATTCTGGATTACAGAAGACTGTTTTTAAATGCACTTCTTAAATGATTTTATATATTTGGAATATTCTTCATAATGATTGTAGTTATTCTAGACTGTAATTCGCCTGAGGGCCTGCAGCAGTGTAGAGTAAAACCTGTTTTAAATGGAGTTTAATCCACATTTCGATCCAATTAGGGTCCCTAACCTTACTGTTATAAAGCCAAGTTCTCTGGACACAAAACAAAATTACTGAGATTTGCCATTTTTGCAAGACATCTGCAGCTTGCAGGACTATGGTTCTTAGACATAAAGTAAGCAGGTGTTCTAGAAGGTGGTGCGCTCTCTAAATTTAGAGAATCTCATTTCCTTTAGCTAAGCCTTTGAGTGTCTTACGACTGACCTAAAGCCTTAGAGGGACATGCCACAGAATTAGGAATTGTGTGTGTTTTAGGGGAGTGGGGGTTAGAGGGTACCACATTACAAGGAAATTTTCTTGAGGTTGGTGGGTGACCTGGCATGGGGAAAACTGAAGTTCCTGTGGCCAGGATCCTCACCCGAACCTAAACTACTTGATGATGTGACTGACCAACTCTTAGGCTACTGCTTCCACACATGTGGGCAATAAGCTATTATTGACTGAGTTAGTATATAAAGAGCTCTGCCCGGTGCTCTGGGTGGAGGCAGAGATGAAGGAGGATTGCAGACCTGCAGACTGTTTGATGCAGAAGTAATTCTTGTGCTCAAACTCTCGCTGGGAGAACAAGCCGAGTAATAAACCCCGTTACCCCACGAATATCCCATTGTCATTCCTCAGTCTCACTAAATCCATAGTGAACGTTCCTGGGGCTGAATCCCACTGGCAAAACACCTGGTAACAATCTTACCTGTTCCATTAGCAACTTGTCCTATCACAAGAGTATTCTGGAAGTGGCAAGTGCTTTCACAGCCTTTAAATGCGCTACCCCTGCCCACCAATTTTGCAGCATTTTGGCCTCCAAGATCATCATTAGAAGTAGCCTTTATCTACACAAAAAAGGATAAACCTGTGATCAGAATTGAGCAAAAGATGTTACTGCATCCTGGCCAATAGAAAGTCCTCTGCACATCACCAATTCCTGTGCAACCTTGGACTGAAGAAAGGATGGAACCAGCAAACCCCAAGGAGTGGGAACCATGGACTGATTCCAAACCAAATGGAGACCAGAAGGTGCCATCAACAACTCCCAGCATGGAGCCTGGGGGAGGATTCCAAGCAATGGGGAACTGCAGTGTAAACCGTCACAATCTTGACAGGGGATTCGGGGACAGAGCTAAGGTCTGCGGTCTTCACCGAGTGAACTGTGGTCTGAACGACTAGCGTCCTGACTCTGGGTGGAACTGCCAACTCAAGTGGATTCACAGAGAGATTGGGAGCTCAGTGAAAAGCCACTAGAGCTCAGAACCAATTGGAACTTAATCATGGCACTGGGAGAAAGACAGTGAATTCAAAGGGTTCAAAGGCCTGAGTATCTCATTGTCCTGGATTGCCACTGGTGGTTTGCTTCGCAGCCTATCACGGCTACAAAATCTCTTCAAAATAAAACTCAACCAAGAAAATTTGAATATCTAGTTGCATTAACTGATTCATGACATGGGAAGAATCCCACCTAGCAAATAAGAAGGAGTTCTATCAGGCTGCAGAGAAGGAGAGATATTTAAATGCAGAGAGGGAGCAGAAATAAAAGGAAATTATTAGCAAAGGATCCATTGTCTTAGGCTATGACGTAGGGATAACAGAGGGGTCTATCAGTAAACTTCCTACAGATGACCATGAAATTTCAGGTTGACTGGTTAAAGGTTGCTTTCCTGGCGGGAAGCTGAAACTGCAGTTAGATGTTAAATCTCAGTTCACTGACATGGTGCCCTAACTCTAAGTGATTCTGTACGGGCCTCTGTGGTTTTTCTCACTGACAGTGGATAAGATTCAGCCAAGCATCATTTTGTCTTTCCAACTCCCAACACGAACCAGGAACTGCCCCCTCATTCTGTATAATTACTTGATTTATAGCTGACCGCTCAGACCATATCACCAGTGAGGTTCTGTAGGTCCCTCAACTCAACCGTTCCAAGATTAAAGTGATGTTTGTACATCCCTAAATATTGCTTTTCCTGTTATTCCCATCACTGTGAAAGTTAACAGCATCTACCATGGCACCCAGGGAGTTCTACTCCACTGATTCTCAATCAGCCTGATTTTTTTCCCCCAAAGGACAATGGGCGGCAAGTGAGGACATTCCTGCTTATCAAAACTCAGTGCTGCCATCTAGTGGGTAGATGCCGGGATCTGTTAAAAGTTTTACAGCACACCAGTCTGTCCCTCATGAAATAGAATTATATGGACCAAATGTCAATATTGTCCTGGTGTGGAAAACGGGGAAAGGACAGTAGAGGACTAAAGCTTTTATCTAAATAAGTCATTATTGTCTGTTATTTTATAAAGATATAGAAAATACTGTCTAAAGGAAATCTTGTAATCTTTCTCCATTATTAAGTGCTACTTCTACTCTTCTGCTGTGGCTGAGTATACATAATGTTACATTTACCATTTTAACCATGTTCAAGTGTACAGGTCTACTTATGTAGCATTAAGCACATTCACATTGGTGCCCGAGCTTCACCACCCTCCACCTCTAGAACTGTTTCATTTTCTCATTTTGAAACTATCCATTAAACATTCACTCCCCATTTCTCCTCCTCCAAAATCACTGCCAATCATACACAGGAGAAAATAAGTGACAGCTGGTGCTGCCCATTGGGAGGCTGACATGTACTGGAGACAGAGAAAGGGCCCCATGGAATGTGGCAGAAATGCTGAACATCTAATACTCTCCCCTTCATTAGAGATGATCAGTAAATTTCCCCCAAAGTGAGCCGACTTCTGAATACATTCCACGAGTGTGTAACTGCCACTCCTGATGGTACCTCCTGAGAGTAACCCTCCCCCAAAATAAGCCACAGAGAGAATAAATCTTATTTCATTGTATTCATTATTAAGTGTTTTAGGATCTTGGAGCACATATTAAATCTGCAACGATGGGAAAACGAGGTCTAACAAAACAATAGAGAGGAAAGGAAGGAAGGAAAAATGTAGGGAAAAGGGAGAAAAGAAAGCAAAGCAGAGGAAATATCTCAGTTATCCTTGGGCACATGTTACTTACACAGACCTGAACAAACCAGCTTCCAAATCTATATTCCCACACTTGAAATTGAAAACCACATCAAAGGTTTTATGAATAATACATAGCAAAGTACAGATTCTGTCGGGTTTCCAGGTTAGAACCCATTCCATCTCAATCTCTTCCCTGAAAAATGGAGTTCATAACAAAAAATATCTCAAAGCAATGTTGTCAGGATGACATAAAATTATACATGTAGGCAGCAAGAAACATCGTGATACTACAAATTATTGGTTATGACTCCTTTTCATTCCATTTCTTCCAGGGAAATCCACAACCAAATTAGGAGATTTAACATGACTCTTTGTAGGGTAATTTTTGGAGAAACCGCGTCAGCACTTGATAGAAGTGCTTCATATCTAATCTTGGGAGTCTGAGGAATGGCTGTAAGCTGTCCAAGGAGAGAAGTTTATGGTAAAGAAACATGGAAGAAAAACAAAAATCTCAGAGAGAGTTATTGAGGATAACAAATATAAAACTGAGCATGTCTGTCAGGGAGGAAAATAACCACGATATTCAAATTTGTGACATTTGCCTTTCAGCTCAAAATGTCAACTTTTGAGGCCTATGACCATCACAGATAAGAGGCTGTTCAACTGAGGAGCCTTCCCAGGGCCCCCTTCATGTCCTTGTTCCTCAGGCTGTAGATGAAGGGGTTCAGCATGGGGGTGACCACCGTATACATCACTGAGGCAAACGAGCTTCTCTGGGAAGAATGGGTCACAGCAGCGTTGAGGTGGACCCCCAGGCCTGTTCCATAGAACAAGGAGACCACAGACAGGTGAGAGCCACAGGTGGAAATTGCTTTATGTTTCCCCCCTGCAGAGGACATTCTCATTAAGGAGGAGACTATCTGAGAGTAAGAGAAGAGGATCCCAGTGAGGGGAACCACACCCAGAACAATGGTTGCAACATACAAGAAGATGTTATTGACAAAGGCGTCAGAGCAGGCCACCTTGAGAACCTGAGCCAGCTCACAGAAGAAGTGCGGGATTTCAGTGCCCACACAGAATGTCAGCTGCACCATCAGTAGAATATGAATCAGGGAGACCCAGAAAATGGTGAACCAACACGCAAGAACCAGGAGCCCACAGAGCCGGGGGTTCATGATGGCCGTGTAGTGCAGGGGGTGGCAGATGGCCACAAATCGGTCATAGGCCATCACAGTCAGGAGGAAGTTGTCCAGCCCGGCAAAAACCATAAAGAAATACATTTGAGTGAGGCATCCCACGTAGGAGATGTCTTTGCTCTGTGTCTGGATGTTCACGAGCACCTTGGGGATGGTGGTGGAGGTGAAGCAGATGTCCACAAAGGACAGGTGGGAGAGGAAGAAGTACATGGGGGTGTGCAGGTGGGGGTCAGAGCTGACGGCCAGGATGATGAGCAGGTTCCCAAGCACGGTGACCAGGTACATGGACAGTAGCAACCCAAAGAGGACAGGCTGCAGTTCAGGGTCCTCTGAGAAGCCCAAGAGGAGAAACTGTGAAACATCTGTGTGGTTTTCTGCTTCCATGGAGGTGGTGTGTCTCCTGGAAAAGGAGGCAAAGACAATGTTCAGTCAACAGCCCATGGGCACCTGGGCTAGTCATCAACTTCAGATGCCACCTGCACATGCACATCCTTCACCCTCCATTAGTCCAAGCGCCAGTGAGTCACTCATTCAAGCTGTAGGCCATTTTTCTTATAAAAGTAATTCTGTAGCCTTTTCAAATTCTAACAGAAATCTCTTTTTATCTTCTACTCACTTATTCTAAGATGTGAAGAAACTAAGAAGAATTTCTTAACACAGTAAAGAGTGGTTGTTTTAAACAAGAGAACAGAATATTCTATATTAAAACACTAAAATATTCATGTCAAATTCATGAACAGGTCTAGGTGGTCTACTCCAAGTTCAATCACTTGATATTCTCTGGAACCCTGGAGGGATTCTGAAGAAGAGAAAAGGAAATTAGCCTGATTAGCAAATGTCAGAAATAACTATACTATTTGTAGGTGATATTGTGGGCACCTAAATGAAACAACAACCAAAAGAGAACTGTGAAGGTCTATCAGTAAGTCAAATCAGCAAAAATGGGAATATAATGAAAAAATAAATTCACATGAAGAATAGAATAGATAATACCTTGTGCATAATATCACCAGTGAGTACTGACTGGACCCAGGAAATCAAAAAGAACCTACAGTTCATGAGAGAGTGAAGAAGAGGTGGAGACTCTATGGAAAATAAGCCTTAACAGAGAGAGGCACTCAATTCCAAAAAGAGAAAGAAATAGAGCAAGAGCAGGGAAAGACTGTTTTAAATAGAAAGTAAAGCACCTGCAAACCACAGAGAATTCACCTCTGTAGACTAAATGAACATGGGATGGTCCCAGTCTCATGTTTCTAGAGGCAAAGCCCAGTACCTACGTTCTGTCCTCTTTGCCTTCTTACACCACCAGCCCTCACCGGGACAGAGAGACTCTTTCTGCTCTGTGTCCCAGTGGACCCTTCTGAGTTTCACGTAGGCTGGGAGCAGAGAATTAAGGACAGAGACAACCAGGACATGTTATTATCACCTCAAAGTTGAATTCTCAGGGCTCCTCATTAAATAAATTGTTGTATTGACATTCCTCTCTCCAAACAGTTTAATTCCCTTGGAATAAAAGGATAAAAAATGGAAAGTTTTTAGCCAGTTTTCTGTCTGTGCAGGCTGTGTTTATGGTCAGTGGTCATATGGAAAGAGAAATCATTTTCTCCAAGGATAAATTCTTTGGTTGGCAATCTCCTAAGGACTGTTTGCTTTTAACAGGACCCAAACCCAGGGACGTACACTCAAGTGATGTTGTTCCCTTGAAGAATTTTTGGAGATTCAGGGATCATTTGGTGTCCCCAGTAACATGGAAGCAAAGATGTCCTTTCTTAAGAAAAGAAGGGTGGCTAATAGTTTTGCTTGTGTTGAAAGACTAACGAAATTAGACTTAAAAATCTCCCTTCAGAACGGACTAATAGTTACCAAAGCAAAACGAACTTTGGAGGATGGGTGGGAAGGGAGGGGCAAGGGGGAAAAGGGGCATTAGGATTAGCACATGTAATGTTAGCAGGGCACGGGGAGGGCAGCACAACACAGAGAATACAAGTAGTAATTCTATACCATCTCACTACGCTGATGGACAGTGACTGTAATAGGGTTAACGGGGGGACCTGATGAAGGGGGTAGTGTAATCACCATAATATTTCTCATTTAATTGTAGATTAATGATATCAAAATAAACTTTAAAAATTGTCCCTTGACATCATCTGGTAACATGAGATTTTGTTACTCTTGAGGGTTCCTTGTATTGCATGTAAATGGAGA
The DNA here is from genome assembly GCA_032199065.1 of Smutsia gigantea. Lineage (NCBI taxonomy): Eukaryota > Metazoa > Chordata > Mammalia > Pholidota > Manidae > Smutsia > Smutsia gigantea. The sequence continues at coordinate 281,759 of JAVSCE010018305.1, forward strand.
GGCAGGGGCAAGGTAATCCAGGTACAGTAGGTTGAAAAGTGTTGAAGAAATATCAGTGGCAAATATGTCAACTGTAAAGTTTATTGAAGAAGGGGAGGACAGAGGTCAAAGAGTCTAAAGGGGGTATATTATATGGTTAGTTTAAAACTTTTTAATGGGAAATATGGGAACAGATTTAACTTCAAAGAGAATGATCATATTTAGTGTAGGCATTTGAGTACACAGTACATTCTGACCACATAATTCATCCAATACAGTATACACTCTAAATCAATGAGTCATAATGTGTTCTATCTCCAGGTTATAGAGCCCATGGGTCCTGAAATCCAGGGTTGGAAGCAGAAATGGCCCTGCCTGATGTCACTCCCAGTGAGCCATTGGGGAGTTTGTGCCTCAGGACCCACCACTCTGGCCTCTGCATGGTTAGAGGTCTGGATCCTTAAAGGCTAACATGTTCAGAGACATGGCAAAAGTCCCACTGAACTTCAGGCTGTGCTGCTGCCTGCCACTTCCCGTCCTTCCTGCCAAGAAAAGGAGTCACCATCCTGGCAGGGTAATTGGCCCTGGTCATCAGTGCCATGGGGTGACCGTGCAGTGGATGTGCGCTGGGATCCTGCTGTGCTCAGCCAGTGGCTGGGAGCGGCCGGGAGTGACCTCAGTGCCCACACCCCGGTGGATACAGGTGCCTGTCACTCACTCAGGCTCCCGCAGCATTAAATCTGAGTGGTGTGATCTTGAGGATGCAGCTTTCTTTAGCAGAGAGCAATTCTCTAGGAGGATGAAGGCTGAGGGCTGTCACCTGGTGGCACTCCCTGCACCTGGAAGAATAGTCCCTTAATTCTGGTGGGAGAAGTGGGCAACCCATCACAGAATTCACTACAGTCCACCCCTCAAGCCATTTGGATCACGACCTGTAACAACATGTACAGTGGCCCATGAGAGCTCATCTGTGATGCATGAGGGTAAGGAGTTGGGAAGGACTTAAGTTTACCCGTCAGACTCATACTCAGCACAGAGGTAGACTACAATAATCAAAATTACATACTATAACAAAAAAAACCGTCCACAACTGGGGAGGGAAGGGGGAGAATTCGCTTTCCACAGTATCATGTTGAATGTCTGGTGTTCAACAAAAAAAATCACAGGACATTCTGGGGTAGAAAAGTATGGCCCAATCAGAAGGACAGAGAACAATCAACAGAAACCGTCAATGACAAAGACTTCATGGAAGACCAACTAGAAAAATACTTTAAAACAACCATCTTGAAGATTCTCCATAAACTACAGGAACATGTACGGAAAGTCAAGAAAACAGTATATGAACAGAATGTAAATATCAATAAAGACATATAAAACCTAAAAAGAAACCAAGAAGAAATTTTGGAGCTGAAAAGTACAAGAACTGAAATGAAAAATGCAATATAGGAATTCAAAGGCAGATCTGAACAGGCAGAAGGAAGAATCAGTGGACTTCAGAAGAGGAGGATGGAAATGATAAAGTGTGAGGGACAACAATAGGCACAACTGATGTTGTATCCACAGTGTGTGCAGGAGGTGATTTAAGGATCCACATTCTCCTCCATTGTCCAGAATCCACATCTTGCCTAAAGGTCTCAGTCCCAGGAAAGTTCACTGTGGATTCGGTGAGATGCAGAAATGACAATGCAACATTCTTCGGGTAATAGGGTTTATACCTGGTTTTATTCTCATGGTTGCAGATGGAGCATTAGAATCACATCTGCATCCAGATGTCTACAGATTCATAATCCACCTCTGCTACTGCCTATACACAGATCACCAGGGTGGAGCTCTTTATATAGTAACTCAGTCAGTAACAGTTCATTGATAACAGGTGTGGAAGCATTAGCCAATTAGCAGCAGGCCAATTACATCATCAAGTAGTTTAGGGTCAGGTGAGAATCCTGGCCATAGGAACTTATGGTCTTCCTCGCACTCCACTCTTCCACGATTCTCACTTTACAATCTACATGTCCTCGATCTTCTGTGATGGTCCCTGTGTAAGAGAGTTGGAGCATTGTAACCAGATTCCACAACGGAAACAGAGGATAACAACAAAAATTATGATACAGGTAACAAAAATTATAATAATCCTCAAGCGTGAGGAGATCGATTCCCACCAAGTGGTATTAAAACCAATTGTACTCATATGAGTTCATGACTTGCACTTTCTATGGGAGAAATCAATCTCCTGCATGGTCTGTGCAAGAAAGCTGGAACCTTGTAACAACAAAAATTATCATCATAATAGTTGTTCTCAAGCCCAAGGAGACTGACTGACACCAAGTGTTCATCCCAGCTGTATTGGAGCCAGTCCCAGTTCACAATTCACACTTTCCATGGGAGGCCAGTAGCAGTACTGATAGGGAGCTCCATTCACACCCAGCAAGCAGCAGTTCTTGCTAGGGTGTGTGCCCACTCCCCAAAATGTTAGGGAGATTCACAAGTTTTAATGACACTAAACATAGGAAAATCTTGTCCATCGGATAGGATGCATGCAAGAGAGTAGTCCTGTGATAGAACCATGGCAGGAAGGGCATCCTGTCCCGGTCTAGTATACCATACCTTTACCAGTCTCCCTGTGGGGGTTGCTTAGGGGTCTATATATAGTGCTACTGGAGGCCAATGCACTGGCCATAATGATAAAACAAAACTCCCTGGTAAGATGCTCTTATCTTCCTGTTGTTTAGGACATACTACCATGATCTTTGGGGACCACTCTGCTGTTACTCCAGGAATACACAGGTGGCCAGTACCAGGCCTTGTCCTTAAGGTGCCAGAGGGGCCAGCCATCACTGGTCCATGCGTCAAAATGCCAGGGCAATGTCCCCTGAACAGAGTCTCCAGGGTTGAGTGTGTTTGGTGCTACCAGCAAAATCTTGCTCTGCTGACCAAATACTGGCTTCAATAATTCCTCCTCGGTTTGCATGTGCAGTTGTATAGAAGAGGCATCAATGTATGTTAGCATGTCCACAGGGCTCAATGCCCCTTTCTCACTCAAATGCCATAGCACTGTCCACAATCAGTCTGACCAGCCCCACAGGCTCTTGGTGTCTGACTTCAGGCCAGGCTTTAACAAACCATTGTACTTCTCTATCATGCCTTCCCCAGTAGAAGTCTATGATACATGAAACTTCTACCTTATCCCTAATTGCTGCACCCATTCTTGTAATGCATGTCTACTAAAGTGGGTGCTTTGATTACTATCAATCACTGGTGGCCAGCTATAGGCTGCAAGTAGACACATAAGCCCCTTTTGGTCATTTTCTGATCTGCATGACATGCAGGAAAAGCAACCAACAGGCCAGTAGCTGTGTCCACACAAGTCATGGCCTACTGATATCCTTCTGATATGGACAGAGGCCCAATATAGTCTAACTGCCACCTGACAAGGGGTATCAGCCCCTTTACTATTGTCCCATGTTGCTGTGGGACTCGGTGTAAGTCGTTCTTAGAGCACACAAGTCACTCCTTCCAGGCTCTGCTGATGTCTTCAAAGGTCAACAGAAAGCCCCACCGATGAGCTACAGGTCACACTGTCTTTTGTTCTGTGTGCAAAAACGCTGATGTAACCATTGGACCACATCAGAGGCAGGCTTTCCTTCTAGCCACCACACCTGAGCCAATGTCTTCTTCATCATTCCTTGGGGTTGTCCAAGGCAAAGGCTTGTCTCATGATATAATGTAACTGTTTTAGTCTGACCAGAGGCCCATAGGTCTTCTCACAACTCTTGCCCCCAAAGGAGGTGGTGAGGAACAAACCAGCTGGCATGCTATCATGTCATTAGCCCCAGGGTCAAGCCATTACAAACAGCCCAGTTGTCCATGCACACAACTACTGGTGAGGGTTTCTGGGTGATCAGGAGCCATACTGCCTGCAACTCTGTCCACTGGCTGCTCTTTCCCTCCCCATCCTCCATCCACATTGTTACAGTCTTAGGATGGAAAGTCATAGCCCTCCACTTAGGGGGCTGTGAACAACTGGACCTGTCTGTATACCAAGCATTTCAGGTATAGGGATCTTTCCTCCCAATAAGGGCTCCCTGCTAATAATGGCTCTGAAGCAAGTTCTTCCTCTTTTCCACTGGTGCATGTCACTGGCCCCAATAAATATAGGAATTATCCACTTAAGGGACTACTGGAGAGGTTGCTCTGCTCCTATAGGTATATGCCTCATTTAGGAAGTGTAGGCATCTGTGGCATGCAACCCTGTGACCTTTGGACCCAGTCTCACACCCACCCCATGATGGGATTGGTGGTTATTTTCTTGGTCAGAGCTGTTTCAGTGATGGGCTCTGTAGCCAGGAACGCGTTGTACACAACAGCCTGTTGTCTCTCTGTTAAGGTGTACTGTACCTCTGCTCCTTTCAAGATTGCAACCAGAATCTATAGGTTGGCTGCTTCGTTCAAGCTGCTCCAGAGGCACCATCTTTGCTTCGATGAACATCTAGCTCACACAGTCTTAATGGATCCATTACATTCAAGGCCTGCAGGTGACTACTTTCTTAGCAGAGATAGAGGTTTCACATGTTTCATCCCAGTCCCACCTGATCTCCTTTCGTACCTACCAGTATAAGGGCTCCAGAATTTGTGCCAAGTGTAGGATAAACACTCTCCAGTTGCCCAAAAGACCGAAAAACTCTTGTAATACTGCCACGGTGGTAGGGGTGGGGAAAGCCTGGACCTTGTGTATAACTGCTTCAGGAACAGCTTTAGTGTTACCTAACCAGACAACCCCCAAGAATTTCACAGACAAACCAGGTCCCTGAACCTTGCTGGTGTTCATAGCCCATCCTTTCTCCTGTAGATGTTGCAGCAGTCTAGGAACTGCCCCTTCTAGATCTGAAAGAGAATGAGATGTGAGCATAATGTCATCAATATAATGATACAGCCATACTGTTTGCGGTTTCCTCCATGTGGCCAAGTCCTAGGCTACAAGTCAATGACAGACGGCGGGGCTGTGGAGGTATCCCTGTGGAAGGACAGTGAATATCCGCTCCTGGCCGTCCCACGTGAAGGCAAATGGTTCCTGGCTTTCCTATGCTATGTCAATAGAGAGGAAAGCATTAGAAAGGTCCGCATCATAATGATGCATCCCTAGCTCATGGCTGAGCGTGTCCAGAATGTCTGCTATAGAGGGGGCAGCAGCATGCAGAGGGTGTGTGACGTCGTTCAATTCCCAGTAATCCATGGTCATGTTCCAGGAGGTGTCCAGGTTTTTCTTTGGCCACATGGGAATTAAAAGGACTGTGAGTGGGCTTTATAATTCCCACCTTCTCCAGCTCCTGTGGAGTTTCTCCAACTCCTCTGTGTACCCAGGCAATTTATATTGCTTAGCATTTTGCACCGAGCGAGGTACAGGCAGAGCTATGGAAGCGTGCTTAGCATGTCCCCTCTGAGCTGCCTTTACCACACATATCCTCACTCTGAACTCACCTGCAGTGGTCTGTAACCACAGGCCCTGCAGGATATTCATCCCCCAAATATATTTAGGGATGGGAGGAATGTACAAGGTATACTCCTTTGGATGTAAACTTCTATTCTCAATGGGATTTGGGCTTTCTTCACTCTAATTGCCTTACCCCCATAGCCACCTATCACAGTGGGGGACCTAGGAAAATGCTCAGGGTGCCGATAAACCAAAAACATTCAGCTCCTGTGTCCATCAGCACAGGGACATGTTGTACAATCATGCAGGACCAAGGAATTGTTAATTCTACATGCGGCTTCTGGTCTCCACCATCTCCCCCACTGTGGAAGTCTTGACACACCTCGGTCAAACCACAAAACCCACTTGCCTTCCTGTTGGGGCGGGGCTGTGAGAGCAAGAGAAACTCCATTTTAAAAAGGCCATCTTAAGAAGGAGGCCTCAGCCCCAACCTAGTTCTAAGAAAACTTTGTTCCAGTTACTGGAAAAACTACCTATTGTTCCAGTAACCTTCATTTCAGATAGTTCCCTTACAATGACCTCAAGGTCTAGACACTCAAGGTCCAGGCTCTCCTGTCCCTTAAAGATAAAATACCTTACATGGGACATCAGCTGGCAGCTGGGCACCGGCCAGACTTAACCCATGGAAAATGCCCAAGTTAGAGCCCCCGTCTCACTGCACCTTGTAATGCTTAAAAACCTTGCCTACCATGAGCTCAGGGCTCTCACTTTGGAACTGCGGTGTCAGTGACAGGTGTGAGCCCGAGCTCGAGATTGAAATAAATGACCCTTGTGTGCTTGCATCGGTATCGGCTCCTTGGTGGTCTCTCGGTGACTCACAACTTGGGAACAACAGGCCAAGTTGGGGTCTGCGTACTATCCCCCGGGAGTTCCTTCATGCACATGGGGTTTTACCTATAGCTTCTGTGTCTTGGACTTCAGTGGCTTGAACAACTGCTCTGGATTTAATCAGTGCCACAGTTCCAACAAGATTCTATTAGGCTGCCCATCGACTTTTTTCTCTCCCTGCTCCTGCCATTATCAAATCAACTCTCCCCATGGTCCTCAAGACCTTCCTGGGGCCCACGAACCACTCCTCTCAGTAGCAGATCAGGTCTTCTGTGCTCTCCTTGTTTCAACCTCCTGCAGATCTGCCATAGTGAGTAGAAACCTCATTTATGGGTTTCCCTAAATGGGGGCAAGAATAGTCACTGGTGACCCAAAGAGAGATGGGGGATATGTATGGAACACCAGGTTTCTCATCCTCCTCATAGCCCTGAGGTCCATATTGTAGGTGATATATTTCATGCCCAATTCATATAAAAGCAGCTGGAGCTCTGCATATATTTTCCAACTTGTAGGGAACTATGGTAAATCACCCTGATTAGGCCAAACTTCTCAAGCCAATCTCAGAGCCCATGACTCCTTTGGGTTAGATGGGCATTTTGTAACCTCTGGCAGGGAAGAGGGATGAGTTATCAGGGAAGCCAGTTTTCCCATTTCTGACCCAGACAGAACAATGCCATTTACTTCTAAATCCTGAAGACGCAAAAGCCACGTGGACAGAAGCTCTGAAGGTGTCTGCCAATGCCAGGTGCGGAAATCTACCAACTCAGTGTGGGTATAGGGCAGACCGTGGGGTGCTCCACACCCTAGGGAGGGGGGTCTGCTCCTCTCCCTGAGGGGCCCTGGTGTCTGTGTCTTTATTTGCTTAACTACAACCAGGTGGGCTTTCAGTAGGGGAGGGGCCGGTTACTCAGGTGGAGGCCTGGGCACCTGCTCCACCCTCCACCCCTGCCGCGTCCTCCCCCAGCTCCTCCTGCCCTGACGTCTCCTTCACCATTTCCGGAACTGAGGGCAGCACCCCTTTACCTCCCCCACAGTGTACCACAGACCGTGTCTTTCTGCTACCCCTCTCCTGTACGTCCAGTATGTCTCTCTCAGTGCGATCTCAGTTTTCAACAGCTTTTATTCCTTTTTCAGAGCATCCCACAACTCATTTTCCTGTTCTGCCACTTACAGCTGACATGCGTCTCCCTCATGGGATAATTCTTTCCACTGCTGTGAGAAACAGCCACCCCACATTTCATGCCACCTCATGACCACTCAGTTCCCCTAAGAAGCCCCCTCTTTTGAAGAGGGCCAACTCCACTGCTTCTGGCATGCCCACACTCCTCCAGTTCTCCGGAGGGGTCCACAGCTCTAGGAGGCACCTTACCCCAGACCAAATTCCCACGGGGGAATCTCTAGGTGAATTCCCACCATCCACAGGGAGATCCCTAGGTGAAACCCCATCATCCATGCGAGCATCCCAGGGTTTCGCTCACACCACCTGTGTGGGCGTCCATGGGTATTTCCCCAATCTTCTGTAGGCGAGCCTTCCAAACATCACACCCACAAGGGCAGACTTTGGGTTCACCAGACCCTGCAGACTCTTGCAAAAATGTAACTCTGGGAGTTCTTGTCCAGGGCAAGTTCCCAGTGAATCTGATCAAACTGAAGCAAGACCATGGAAAGGGTGGGTTTGGAGAAATGCGTTTATTGCTCACAACTTTCTTGGGTTCACTAGCCAGCCCTTGCTCTACCTGTCCCCACTGGCCATGGCGTGCACTCAATCCCCTGGCTTGCCCCTTCTGGCAGGACCTCCATAGGCATGTTCCTGGTGTCTGGTGGACATCAGACCCATTAGGTACCAGGAATGGAGGGGAGGAAAGAATGGCCATTTTCTCTCCACCCCTTGCCCGAGATTATCCAGAGGCTCTGCTGGGGTAAACATCCATTGGTATGTAAATACACTAAGGCAAGGTGGGAAATTCAGGGTGAAGACTTCCATTTACCCCACAGATGAAAACATAAGGTCCTCCACTTCGGGGGCTGCCCGTAACTGGGGCCATCTGTGTACCAGGCATCTCCAGGTATAGAGGCTCTTCCCTCCTGATGAGGGCTCTCTGCCACTAGTGACCCTAATGCAAATTTTTCCTGCCCTTCACTGGTAAATGTCACTGGCCTAATCAGCATCGGAGTTCTTCACTCAAAGGACTGGTAGACAGTGCACTACACTGCTGTAGGTACGTGGTCATTGTCCGCAACTGTGCCACACTATTCTTTGGCTTTTGGGTCCAGTCTCATACCACCCCTGATGGGATAGGTGGTTATTACCTTCACTGGGGCCATTCCAGTGATGGGCTCTGTAGCCAGCAGGGTGTGGTACACAGCAGCCAATTGTTTCTCTACAAAGGTGCGCCATAGCTCTGCTCCTTTCCAGAGTTGCAACCGAATCTAATAGGTTGGAGAGTCTGTTCAAGCCACCGCCAGAGTGCCCGGCCACAACTATTTTCAGTGTCATGACCATCAGCTCACAGGGCCTCGATGGGCCCATCACACTCAGGGCCTGCATGGCCTTGACTGCCCGTTTTGCAGCAGTAAAAGCAGATTCGTATGTGTCCTCCCGGTCCACCTGATGACCTTTCATTCCAAACGGTACAGGGGGTCCAGAATTTGGGCCACGTGCATGATGAACACTGTCCAGTAGCCTAAAAGACACAAAAACTCCTGTAACAATGCCACAATTGAAGGGATAAAGAAGGCCTCGACTTTTTCTATGATTGTATGATTCTCACTCATCTGACACCAAATGCTATGGTGTCTTTTTTATCTACATGTATGTATAACAATAACAATATTATACACAGCAGTAATAGTGGTATAACTCCATTCAGGTACCCAGACCCGATTCCAATGTTTTTAAGTATGTGGGAAGGGGTCTTCCCACATATACTAACACCAAGCAATTGTCAAACACCAGCGGGGTGTTGGAGCAGACAACTCAGTTCTGCTGCTCTCTTCCCAGACACAGCACCAGATTCTCAGGATAAGAGCTCTGTCCAACCAGACCGCCCTCCACCCCCAACTCCAGATGCCAGTCTCAAGCCAAAGCCCCAGGCAGTTACCTGTGCTTCTGACCTGCCAGCTGCAGATGGGAGACTCCCATGACCTCCCGGTTAGGTTTGAGTAATAGTCTAGAGTGGCTTACAGAACTCCGAAAACACTTTTCTTTACCAGTTTAATAAAGGACACAAGCTAACACCTAGATGAGGAGAGACATAGGGCAAGGTCCCAAATAAAGGAGCTTCAATCCGCATGGAAGTTGGGACCTTGCTCAGTGGCCCATGGAGGCATTCTGATTCCCCAAGTGCAGATTCTCTCCATGAATGAGAAGCAGGATTCAGTGAGCAGAGCAGGCAGAGTGGAGAGAGAACCGGAAGGTCTTCTCATGGGCTTTTGTGGGGGCTTCATTACATAGTCATGACTGACTGATTTATTGGCCATTGGATGATTCAGCCTTCCAGGCCCTGCCCTTGGTTGGGGGTCCAAAAGTTTCTCATTGACATGACAAAACACCTGTTTCACCTTTAAGACTCTGCAGTGGTTTAAAGACCTATGGGTGAAGACCAAATATACCTGGGAAATATATATGTATTTCTTATAATTCATTATATCACAGACTGTTTTTGGGATAACTTTAGCCTTACCTGACCAGACAATCAACAAGAATTTGACAGACAAACCAGGTCTCTGAACCTTGGACCATTCACAGCCCATCCTTTCTCCTGTAGATGTTGCAGCAGTCTACGTGCTCCAACTTCTAGATCTGAAAGAGAATCACATGTGAGCATGACATCCTCAATATAATGATACAGCCACACAGGTGGTGGTTTCTCCCATGGTGCCACATCCTGGGCCACAAGCCGGTGACAGGTGGTGGACTGCGGAGGCACCCCTGAGGAAGGACAGTGAAAGTCCATTGCCGTCCCTGTGTGCAGGCAAATTGTTCCCAGCTTTCTTGTTCTATGTCAGTGGAAAAGAAGTGTTGGGTAAATGGATGTTCTCAACCAGAAATTCTCACCCAGTCTTCATAATGATATGCATATAAGGGCCAGTTTGCACATGAATGTGATGTTTACCACAGAGCCGCTGTTCCATCACTAGACTGCCAGTCCAAAGTATCAGGCAGGGAGTGGCAGTTACTCTGTCCTCCCCTATGTTCCTGGTACATAATTGGTGAGGTATCCACCAGTCACTAGGGACCCACACACAGAGTTGCTCCTGAAGGAAGGGGTGGGCGGAGTGGGGCATGTGCCATGGCTGGAAGGATGGAGATTTGGGAGAGGAGTCAAGGGAGTGTCGGCAGAGATCACTGACTGGAGAGAGAGGAGGGTGCCAGGAGAGTATGAGACTGAGCTGTGAGAAGGAAAAATCCTTCTGCAAACTTTCACCTGTTTTCCTTTCATCCCGTTGGATTCATAAAGAACTTGTCCCACGTGGGGAACCCACTTCCTCCCAGAGTCACAAGAAGACATTAGCAAGATCCACAACATAATGTTATATTCCTAGTTCATGAAATAGAATATTACTGACAAACAGATTTCTCAATGTCTGCTCCTGCCCCTATTAAACCAACCCACACTTGGGTCCTTGAGACCTTCAAAGGGCCCGTTAAACCCTTCCTCTGAGTAGTGGACCGTATATCCTTCCATGTTCTCATTGTCTCAGCCCCTTCCATGTCCACCACCATACAGGTAATCTCACTATGGGCTGCACTAAGTGAGGGGAAAGAATGGCCATTAAGGTCCCAGAGAGGGGTGGGGGAGTCATTTGAAGCACCACATTCCTCATCCCCACGGTATAATGCTCTTCGTCTGGGCCATAATTCTCCAGACTATAAACGGCATTTTTCCTGTGTAACTCCCATAACACCTGTTGGAGCTTGGCATATGTCTGCCATCTAATAGAGGAAGATGGTAAATCATGCTGATTGGGCCATACAGCATGCAGCGTGGTCATAAGCTAATTGAGAAGGAAGTGGTTGTTCCCTGGGGTCTGATGAACATTCTGTAATCACTGCCTCAAGGCAGGCTGCACTGTCAGGGAAGCCAGCTTTCCCATCTCTGTTCCAGACAGAACAATTCCACAAACCGCTACATCCCAAGGACACAGGAGCCAACCTGATATCAACGCTGAGGGCTTCTGACGAAACCAGGAGCCCAAATCCAGCAGCTCAGTCTTAGTACAGGGGTTGACTACAGAGTACTCCAGGACCTGGGGAGGGGGCTGCACCTCCCCTGGAGTGACCACAGTTGCTGCAACTTTATTTTCTTGACCACAGCTGACAAGCTTTTGTTAGAGGAGGGGTCAGTGTCTCTCGCACGACCCCTTCCTCCTTCCATGGATCCTTCTCCATTTCCAAAGCTGGGGACACCCGAGTGCCTCCTCTGCTACACCCTTTACCTTTTCTACAGAGCCATGTAGCAACGCTACCTCAGACTTCAACAGTTCTCTTACATTCACCTCAATACCTCACACCTGGCATTCTTGCATTGGCTCTTTTTTCTTGGTATCATTAATCTACAATTACATGAGCAACATTATGTTTACTAGACTCCCCCCTTCATCAGGCCCCCTAACCACCCCATTACAGTCACTGTCCATCAGCATAGTGAGATGCTATAGAATCACTACTTGCCTTCTCTGTCTTGCACTGCCTCTTATGCTTCTTGCAGGAGTACGTCCTTCTTCATGGCCTCTGCCTCTTCCACAGTACCTCACAGCAACACCATTTCATTCTTCCACAAGTCTTTTCCTTCCTCCACAGCACCTTGCAGCTGGTGTTCCAGTGCTGGCTCTTCTCGGATCAATGCCATTTCATTCTTAAATAAATCCACAGCACTTCACAGCCCACGTTCTGTGCTGTCACTTCTCATGTCTCTCATGGGAGCATGTTCTCTCTCATCTGGAGCCTTTTCTTTTTATAATTTATTTTGGTATCATTAAACTACAATTACATGTGCAATATTATGGTTATTAAACTACCCCTTCATCAGGTCCCCCCCACAACCCCATTACAGTCACTGTCCATCAGCGTATTGAGATGCTATAGAATCACTACTTGTCTTCTCTGAGTTGTACAGCCCTCCCCGTGCCCCCTCAACATTACATCTGCTAATCGTAATGCCCCGTTCTCCCTCTTATCCCTCCCTTCTGACCCATCCTCCTGAGTCCCTTTTCCTTTGGTAACTATTAGTCCGTTCTTGGGTTCTGTGAGTCTGCTGCTGTTTTGTTCCTTCAGTTTTTTTTTCTCTGTTCTTATACTTCACATATGAGTGAAATCATTTTATTACTTGTCTTTTTCAGCTTGGCTTATTTCACTGAGCATAATACTCTTTAGTTCCATCCATGTTGTTGCAAATGGTAGGATTTGTTTTCTTCTTATGGCTGAATAATATTCCATTGTGTATATGTACCACATCTTCTTTATCCATTCAACTACTGATGGACACTTAGGTTGTGTCCATTTCTTGGCTATTGTAAATAGTGTCATCTATAACCTTTTTTAATATGGTGAGAAACAGCCAACCCATGGTTCCTGCAGCCTCACGGGAGCTCTGTTTCTCAAAGGTCCTCTTTATTTTTCCAAGGGCCACCTCTACTGCCTTGGACATCATCTCCACCTCCTCCCAGTTCTGGGGAAGGGCCCAGTCCCCTAGGAGGCAAGCCACCTCAGACCACATGGCCACCAGCGGACACTTGACTGTCTCCCCGCCATAGGGGCAGCCCACCAAAGAACCCTTCCCACGAGGGCAGCCTTTTCAGTTCTGCAATCTACAGTGAATCCTGCTGACTGTGCCAGTTGTCTTGCCTGAGGGTTCAGCCCCACTCAAATTCACTATGGATTTAGTGAGACTGAGAAATGACAATGGCATGTTCGTGGGCTAAAGAGTTTATACCTGGCTTTATTCTCATGTTGGTAGGTTGAGCACTAGAACCACATCTGCCCCCAGGAGTCTGCAAGTCCACAATCCATCCCCATCTCTGCCTCCACCCAGGGCACTGGGTTGAGCTCTTTATATAGTGACTCAGTCGATAATAGCTCATTGAAACATTAGCCCAGCAGTAGGCCAATTATATCACCAAGTAGTTGAGGATCAGGTGAGAATCCTGGCCACAGGAATTTCCATTTTCCCCACACCACAGGTACAATCTTTTCCTTTGAGATATATCTAATATCTTTAATTTCTTATCGATTTAATTTCTTGCAACAATAGTTTTAATGAAGCTATTCTGGATTACAGAAGACTGTTTTTAAATGCACTTCTTAAATGATTTTATATAGTTGGAATATTCTTCATAATGATTATAGTTATTCTAGACTGTAATTCCCCTGAGGGCCTGCAGCAGTGTAGAGTAAAACCTTTTTTAAATGGAGTTTAATCCACATTTCTATCCAATTAGGGTCCCTAACCTTACTGTTATAAAGCCAAGTTCTCTGGACACAAAACAAAATTAGGGAGATTTGCCATTTTTGCAAGACATCTGCAGCTTGCAGGACTATGGTTCTTAGACATAAAGTAAGCAGGTGTCCTAGAAAGCGGTGCACTCTCTAAATTTAGAGAATCTCATTTTCTTTAGCTAAGCCTTTGAGTGTCTTAGGAATGACCTAAAGCCTAAGAGGGACATGCCACAGAATTAGGAATTGTGTGTGTGTTGGGGGAGTGCGGGTTAGAGGGTACCATATTACAAGGAAATTTTCTTGAGGTTGGTGGGTGACCTGGCATGGGGAAAACTGAAGTTCCTGTGGCCAGGATCCTCACCCGAACCTAAACTACTTGATGATGTAACTGACTTACTGTTAGGCTACTGCTTCCACACACTTGGGCAATAAGCTATTCTTGACTGAGTCAGTATATAAAGAGCTCTGCCCGGTGCTCTGGGTGGAGGCAGAGATGAAGGAGGATTGCAGACCTGCAGACTGTTGGATGCAGAAGTAATCCGAGTGCTCAAACTCTCGCTGGGAGAACAAGCCGGGTAATAAACCCCGTTACCACAAGAATATCCCCTTGTCATTCCTCAGTCTCATTAAATCCATAGTCAACTTGCCTGGGGCTGAAAACCCATTGGCAAAACACCTGATAACAATCTTACCTGTTACATGACCAACCTGTCCTATCACAAGAGTCTTCTGGAAGTGGCAAAGTGTTCTCACAGCCCTTTAAATTCTCTCCCCCTGCCTACCACTTGTGCAGCATTTTGACCTCCAAGATCATCATTAGAAATAGCCTTTGTCTACACAAAATAGGACAAACCTGTGATCAGAATTGAGCAAAAGATGTTACTGCATCCTGGCCAATAGAAAGTCTTGTGCACATCACCAATTCCTGTGCAACTTTGGACTGGAGAAAGGATTGAATCAGCAAACCCCAAGGAGTGGGAACCATGGACAGATTCCAAACCAAATGTAGACCAGAAGGTGTGCCAACAACACCCAGCACAGAGCCTGGGGAGGATTCCAAGCAATGGGGAACTGCAGTGTAAACTGCCACAATCCTGACAGGGGATTCGGGGACAGAGCTCAGGTCTGGGGTCTTCACCCAGTGACCTGTGGTCTGAAAGACTAGCGTCCTGACTCTGGGTGGAAGTGCCCACTCAACTGGATTCACAGATAGATTGGGAGCTCAGTGAAAAGCCACTAGAGCTCAGAACCAATTGGAACTTGGTCATGGCACTGGGAGGAAGACAGTGAATTCAAAGGGTTCAAAGGCCTGAGTTTCTTATTGTCCTGGATTGCCACTGGTCCTTTCCTTCACAGCCTATCATGGCTACCAAATCTCTTCAAAATCAAAATCAACCAAGAAAATTTGAATATCTAGTTGGCTTAAGTGATTCATGACATGGGCAGAATCCCACCGAGCAAATAGGAAGGAGTTCTATCAGGCTGCAGAGAAGGAGAGATTTTTAAATGCAGAGAGGGAACAGAAAAAAAGGAAACTATTAGCAAAGGACCCGTTGTTTTAGGCTTTCACCTAGGGATATAGGAGGGGTCTGTCAGGAAACTTCCTACAGATGACCATGAAATTTCAGGTTGACTGGTTAAAGGTTGCTTTCCTGGCGGGAAGCTGAAACTGCAGTTAGATGTTAAATCTCAGTTTACTGACATGGTGCCCTAACTCTAAGTGATTTTGTACGGACCTATGTGGTTTTTCTCATTGACAGTGGATAAGATTCAGCCAAGCATCATTTTGTCTTTCCAACTCCCAACACGAACCAGGAACTGCCCCCTCATTCTGTATAATTACATGATTTATGGCTGACCGCTCAGATCATATCACCTGTGAGGTTTTGTAGGTCCCTCAACTCAACCGTTCCAAGATTAAAGTGTTGTTTGTACATCCCTAAATATTGCTTTTCCTGTTATTCCCGTCACTGTGAAAGTTAACAGCATCTACTGTGGCACACAGGGAGTTCTACTCCACTGATTCTCAATCAGGCTAATTTTTTTTTCCCCTAAAGGACAATTGGCGGCATGTGAGGACATTTCTGCTTAACACAACTCAGTGCTGCCATCCTGTCGGTAGATGCCGGGATCTGTTAAAAGTTTTACAGCACACAAGACTGTCCCTCATGAAATAGAATTATATAGACCAAATGTCAATATTGTCCTGGTTTAGAAAGCCTGGTAAGGACAGGTGAGGACTAAAGATTTTATCTTAAAAAAGTCATTATTGTCTGTTATTGTATAAAGATATGGAAAATACTCCTGAAGGAAATCTTGTAATCTTTCTCCATTATTAAGTGCTACTTCCACTCTTTTGCTGTGGCTGAGTATACATAATGTTACATTTACCATTTTCACCATGTTCAAGTGTACAGGTCTACTTATGTAGCATTAAGCACATTCACATTGGTGCCCAAACTTCACCACCCTCCACCTCCAGAACTGTTCCATTTTCTCATTTTGAAACTCTATCCATTAAACACTCACTCCCCATTTCTCCTCCTCCCAAATCCCTGCCAGTCATGCACTGGAGAAAGTAAGTGACAGCTGGTGCTGCCCATTGGGAGGCTGGCCTGTACTGGAGACAGAGAAAGGGCCCCATGGAATGTGGCAGAAATGTGAGCATCTAATACTCTCCCCTTCATTAGAGACGATCAGTAAATTTCCCCCAAAGTGAGCTGAATTCTGTATACATTCCACCTGTGTGTAACTGCCACTCCTGACGACACCTCCTGAGAGTACCCTTACCTCAAAATAAACCACAGAGAGAATAAATCTTATTTCATTGTATTCATTACAACGTTTTTTAGGATCTTGGAGCACATACTAAAACTGCAACGATGGGAAAACGAAGTCTAACAAAACAATAAAGAGGAAAGGAAGGGACTAAAAATGGAGGGAAAAGGGAGAAAAGAGGCAAAGCAGAGGAAATATCTCAGTTATGCTAGGCCACATGTTACTTACACACACCTGAACAAACTAGCTTCCAAATCTATGTTCCTACACTTGAAATTGAAAACCACATCACAGGTTTTATGAATAGTAGCAAAGTATGGATTGTGTCAGGTTTCCAGGTTAGAACCCATTCCAGTTTCAATCTCTTCCCTGAAAAATGGAGTTCATAACAAAAAATATCTCAAAGCAATGTTGTCAGGATGACATAAAATTATACATGTAAGGCAACAAGAAACATCTTGCTACTACAAATTAGTTGCTTATGACTGTTTTTCATTCCAATTCTTCCAGGGAAATCCACAACCAAATTATTGGAATTATCAAGACTCTTTGGAGGGTAATTTTTGGAGAAACCACGTCAGCACTTGATAGAAGTGCTTCATATCTAATGTTGGGAGTCTGAGGAATGGCTGTAAGCTGTCCAAGGAGAGAAGTTTATGGCAAACAAACATGGAAGAACAAAAAAAAAATCCCAGAAGGAGTTATTGAGGATAACAAATATAAAATTGAGCATGTCTGTCAGGGAGGAAAATAAACAGGATATTCAAATTTGTGACATTTGCCTTTCGGCTCAAAATGTCCACTTTTGAAGCCAATGACCATCACAGACAAGAGGCTGTTCAACTGAGGAGCCTTCCCAGGGCCCCCTTCACGTCCTTGTTCCTCAGGCTGTAGACGAAGGGGTTCAGAATGGGGGTGACCACCATGCACATCACTGAGGCAAACGAGCTTCTCTGGGAACAACGGGTCACAGCAGCGCTGAGGTAGACCCCCAGGCCTGTCCCATAGAACAAGGAGACCAGAGACAGGTGAGAGCCACAGGTGGAAATTGCTTTATGTTTCCCCCCTGCAGAGGACATTCTCATTAAAGAGAACACTATCTGAGAGTAAGAGAAGAGGATCCCGGTGAGGGGAACCACACCCAGAAGAATGACTGACACATATAAGAAGATGTTATTAACAAAGGTGTCAGAGCAGGCCACCTTGAGAACCTGAGCCAGCTCACAGAAGAAGTGCGGGATTTCAGTGCCTACACAGAACGTCAGCCACATCATCAGTAGAATATGAATCAGGGAGACCCAGAAAACGGTGAACCAACACGCAAGAACCAGGAGCCCACAGAGCCGGGGGTTCATGATGGCCGTGTAGTGCAGGGGATGGCAGACGGCCACAAACCGGTCATAGGCCATCACGGTCAGGAGGAAGTTGTCCAGCCCGGCAAAAACCATAAAGAAATACACCTGCGTGAGGCATCCCACGTAGGAGATGTCTTTGCTCTGCGTCTGGACGTTCATCAGCATCTTGGGGACGGTGGTGGAGGTGAGGCCGATGTCCACAAAGGACAGGTGGGAGAGGAAGAAGTACATGGGGCTGTGCAGGTGGGGGTCAGAGCTGACGGCCAGCATGATGAGCAGGTTCCCAAGCACGGTGACCAGGTACATGCACAGGAAGAGGCCAAAGAGGACAGGCTGCAGCTCCGGATCCTCTGAGAGGCCCACGAGGAGGAACTGTGATACGTCTGTGTGGTTTCCTGCTTCCATGGAGGTGGTGTGTCGGCTGGGAAAGGAGGCAAAAAGAGCGTTCAGTGAACAGCCCGTGGGCACCTCGGCCGGCCAGCAGCCTAGGATGCCACCTGCACATGCTCATCCTTCACCCTCTATTAGTCCAAGCGCCAGTGAGTCAGTCACCCAGTCAAGTGGTAGGCCATTTCCATTTTAAAGGTAAATACTTAGCTTATTTAAAATTTAGCAGAAGTCTCTTATCTCCAACTCAGTGGTCCTAATTCTCTTTGAAGCTATGGACATAAACAAACTTCTTCTATGATATGACCTTTCCAGAATAAGTAAGACACCTAACACCTTTCCTTTTATATACTCCTAACCTCATTCAGGTTGTGCTGTATTCATTACTATATGTGGATTCTCAAACAATCTTGATTCTATGACCTGATGCTTCCTATTGATGTGACAACTAACTCTCAAAAACCTGTTTTTTTCTGCTTAAAACTCTGATTACTGCTTTACCTTTTTTGTGAGGATTCAAATACCTTTGTGTACAGTAGGATCTCAATAAAGGATAGCCATTATTGTTTTTAAGGCATTCATTTTATGACAATTATTTTTGATAGAAGGCTTTCCCAAAATACAGTACAGAGGTGTCATTTAGAAAATGGGATCTCGAGCCAGACATCCTGGAGAATTTTGTTCCCCCAAGTTACTCTCCGTGAGACCTTGACCAAGTTACTTCATCTGTCTTAGCTGCAGAAACCTCCCCTCTACAGTGTAAGGACAAAATATTCCCTACATTGTAAGACTGATGAGTGAATTGAATGAGATGAAGTGTCATTGTTCTAGTGTGGCTCCTGTGACATTCAGTGGATATTTCATAAATTTCAGCTTCTGTTCCTTTTTTATCTTTAATTTTTTAATTAAGGTGTTATTGATATACACTCTTATGAAGGTTTCACATGAAAAAACAATGTGGTTACTACATTTACCCATATTATCAAGCCCACACCCATACCCCAATGCAGTCACTGTCCATCAGTGTAGTAAGATGACATAGATTCACTATTTGCCTTCTCTGTGCTACAGTTTTCCCCGTGACCCCCCACACCATATGTGCTAAATATAATACCCCTCAATCCCCTTCTCCCACCCTCCCCACCTGCCCTCCCACACCCCTCCCCTTTGGTAACCACTAGTTCCTTCTTGGAAGCTGTGAGTCTGCTGCTATTTTGTTCCTTCAGTTTTGCTTTGTTGTTATACTCCACAAATGAGGGAAATCATTTGGCACTTGTCTTTCTCCACCTGGCTTATTTCACTGAGCATAATACCCTCTAGCTCCATCCATGTTGTTGCATATGGTAGGATTTGTTTTCTTCTTATGGCTGAATAATATTCCATGGTGTATATGTACCACATCTTCTTTATCCATTCATCTACTGATGGTCACTTAGGTTGCTTCCATTTCTTGGCTATTGTAAATAGTGCTGCGATAAACATAGGGGTGCATCTGTCTTTCTCAAACTGGGCTGCTGCATTCTTAGGGTAAATTCCTAGGAGTGGGATTCCTGGGTCAAATGGTATTTCTATTTTGAGAAACCTCCATACTGCTGACTCTTTGTCTTTTGATTGGTGCGTTCAGTCCATTTACATTTAGGGTGATTATCAATACGTATGTACTTATTGGCATTGCAGGCTTTAGCTTCGTGTTTACCAAAGGTTCAAGGTTAACTTCCTTACTATCTAAGAGTCTAACTTAACTCACTTAATATGCTATTACAAACACAATCTAAATGTTTTTTCTTCTTCTTCCTTTCCTTCCTCCTCTCTTCATATATTAGGTATCATATTCTGTACTCTTTTGTCTACCCCTTGATTGACTTTGAAGACAGTTAATTTAATTTTGCATTTGCTTAGTAATTAGCTGTTCTACTTTCTTTACTGTGGTTTTATTACCTCTGGTGACAGCTATTAAACCTTAGGAACACTTCCATCTATAGCAGTCCCTCCAAAATGCACTGTAGAGATGGTTTGTGGGAGGTGAATTCTCTCAGCTTTTGCTTATCTGGAAATTGTTTAATCTCTCCTTCAAATTTAAATGATAACCTTTCTAGATAAAGTATTCTTGGTTCAAGGCCCTTCTGCTTCAGTGCATTAAATACATCATGCCACTTCCTTCTGGCCTGTAAGGTTTCTGTTGTCAGCTTCTGTTCTTAACATCACAATAAGTCAGTCTTGCATGTCTGTCATTTATTGATATTCCCTTAAACTAGGGCAGCCATCAAACATGGAATTCTGACCATTTTGCACAGAAGTCCATTACCTCTTCAGAACACCATGCAGTTCTAGTCATGAAGGTCCCTACAGCTCCCTACTTCAGTACAACCTGCCAGGTGGATTCTTCCAAGAGGGAAAAGCATGTGTACTACGCAGATAAGAGGAGGGAACAAAAGCACACAACCATTAGAATATAATAAAAGGTGTGTGTGCTCATGTGTACATGCTCTTCAGTGGAGATGTGTTGTATTAAAAACCAGCACAGCTGAGGGGGGAAAGATGGGGGCATGAGATGTGAGGCAGAAACCTTCTTATAACATGAAATACAAAACCACATAAAACATGAAAATACAGCAAATACAACTAATCCTGAAAGAGGGCCTGATGACTGCAGAACAGACTGCCTACATCTGGAGAAAAGAGAAGACCTCACAAGAAAGGGTAAAGTAGGAGGCTTAACAACATGCTGCTAAATAATCAATGGATCAATGACCAAATAAAAACAGATATCAATATATGCAGAGAAATGAAAACAACTCAGCACCCCAAAATCTGTGGGATGCAGCAAAGTCAGTTTTAAGAGGAAAGTATATTAAAATACAGGCTTATCTCAAGAAATAAGAACAATCCCAAATGAACAGTATAAACTCAAAATTAATGAAACTAGAAAAAGAAGAACAAATGAGGCCCAAAGTCAGTTAAAGGAGGAACATCATAAAGATCAGAGCAGAAATAAACAAAATTGAGAAGAACAAAACAATAGAAAGAATCAATGAAACCACGAGCTAGTTCTGCAAGAAAATAAACAAAATAAATAAACCCCTAGCCAGATTTATTAAGAAAAAAAGAGAGTCTACACACATAAACAGAATCAGAAACAAGAAATGAAAAATCCCTGCGAACACCACTAAAATACAAAGAATTATTAGAAAATACTATGAAAAATTATATGGTAACAGATTGGATAACCTAGAAAAAACAGACAACTTTCTAGAAAAATACAACCTTCCAAGACTGACCCAGGAAGAAACAGTAAGTTTGAACAGACCAATTACCAGCAATGAAATTGAATTAGTAATCAAAAAACTACCCAAGAACAAAATCCCCGGACCAGACGCTTCACCACTGAATTTTATCTAACATTTAGGAAGCCCTAATACCATCCTCCTTAAGGTTTTCCAAAAAGTAGAAAAGGGGGCAATAATTCCCAAACTCATTCTATGAGGCCAACATCACTCTAATACCACAACCAGGCAAAGACACCACACTAAAAAATTACAGACCAATATCCCTGATGAACATAGATGCAACAATACTCAACAAAATACCAGCAAACCAAGTTCAAAAATACATCAAAAAGATCATCCATAATGATCAAGGGGCATTTACTCCAGGGATGCAAGGGTGCTACAATTTTCAAAAATCCATTAACATCATCCACCACATCAAAAATAGAAGGACAAAAACCGCATGATCATCTCCATAGATGCTCAAAAAGCATTTGAGTCTCCGAAGAAGAAATTCAGATGGCCAACAGGCACATGAAAAGATGCTCCATATTGCTAATCATCAGAGAAATGCAGATTAAAACCACAATGAGATATCACCTCACACCCGTGAGGATGGCCAACAACCAAAACACAAACAACAACAAATGTTGGTGAAGATGTGGAGAAAGGGGAACCCTCCTACACTGCTGGTGGGAATGCTAATTAGTCCAACCATTGTGGAAAGCAGTATGGAGGTTCCTCACAAAACTCAAAATAGAAATACCATTTGACACAGGAATCCCACTCCTAGGAATTTACCCTAAGAATGCAGCAGCCCAGTTTGAAAAAGACAGATGCACCCCTATGTTTATCGCAGCACTATTTACAATAGCCAAGAAATGGAAGCAACCTAAGTGTCCATCAGTAGATGAATGGATAAAGAAGATGTGGTACATATACACAATAGAATATTATTCAGCCATAAGAAGAAAACAAGTCCTACCATTTGCAACAACGTGGATGGAGCTAGAGGGTATTATGCTCAGTGAAATGAGCCAGGCAGAGAAAAACAAGTGCCAAATGATTTCACTCATATGTGGAGTATAAGAGCAAAGAAAAAATTTGAAGGAACAAAACAGCAGCAGACTCACAGAACCCAAGAACGGACTAACAGTTACCAAAGGGAAAGGGACTGGGGAGGATGGGTGGGAAGGGAGGGACAAGGGGGGAAAGGGGGCATTACAATTTGCAGACATAATGTACGGGGGGCAAGGGGAGGGCTGTACAACTCAGGAAGACAAGTAGTGAATCTATAGCATCTTACTACGCTGATGGGCAGTGACTGTAATGGGGTAGATGGGGGGGGACTTGAAGAAGTGGGGAGTTTAGTAACCATAATGTTGCACATGTAATTGTAGATTAATGATAACAAAATTAAAAACAGCATTTCACAAAATTACCCATCCACTCGTGATAAAACCTCTCAACAAATTGGGTATAGAGGGCAAGGACCTCAACATAATAAAGGTCATATATGACCAACCCACAGCCGACAACATACTTAAGAGCAAAGAGCTGAAAGCTTTTCCTCCAAGAATGAGAACAAGACAAGGATGCCCACTCTCACCACTTTCATTCAACATAGTTCTGGAGGTCCTAGCCCCAGCATTCAGACAACACAAAGAAATAAAATGCATCCTGATTGGTAAGGAAGAAGTTGAACTGTTGCTCTTTGCAGATGACATAATACTGTACATAAAAAACCCTGAAGAATTCACTCCAAAACTACTAGAACTAATAACTGAATTCAGCAAAATTAAAGGATACAAAATTAATGCACAGAAATCTGTTTCATTCCTATATACTAATGATGAATTAGCCGAAAGAGAAATCAGGAAAAAAACCTCCATTTACAATTACATCAAAAAGAATAAAATACTTAGGAATAAACCTAACCAAGGAGGTGAAAGACCTCTATCTTGAAAACTACAAGACACTCATGAGAGAAATTAAAGAAGCCACCAGTACATGGAAATACGTCCCGTGCTCATGGATAGAAAGAATTAATATTGTCAAAGTGGCCAGCCTGCCTAAGGCAATCTACAAATTTGATGCAATCCCTATCAAAATACCAACAGCATTCTTCAATTAACTAGAGCAAATAGTTCTAAAATTCACATGGAATCCAAATAGCCAAAAGCAATCCTGAGAAGAATAAAGCTGGGGGGATTACACACCCTGACTTCAATCTCTACTACAAAGCCACAGTAATCAAGACAATTTGGTACTTGCACAAGAACAGAGCTATAGATCAATGGAACAGAATAGAGAGTCCAGATATAAACCCACACATATATGGCCAATTCATAAACGATAAAGGAACCATGGATATACAATGGGGAAATGACAGCCTCTTCAACAATTGGTGTTGGCAAAATTGGACAGCTACATTTAAGAGAATGAAACGGGATTATTGTCTATCCCCATACACAAAAGTAAACTCAAAATGGATCAAAGACCTGAATGTAAGTCATGACACCATAAAACTCTTAGAAGAAAACATAGGCAAAATCTCCTGAATATAAACATGAGAAACTTTTTCCTGAATGCATCTCCTCCGGCAAGGGAAACAAAAGCAGAAATGAACAAATGGGACTACATCAAATAAAAAGCTTCTGTACAGCAAAGGACACCATCAGCAGAACAAAAAGGCATCCTACAGTATGGGAGAATATATTTGTAAGTGACATATCTGACAAGGGGTTAGCATCCAAAATATATAAAGAGATCACATGCCTCAACACCCAAAAAACAAATAACCTGGTAAAAAAATGGGCAGAGGAGCTGAACAGACACTTCTCCAAAGAAGAAATACAGATGCCAACAGGCACATGAAAAGATGCTCCATATCACTAATTATCAGGGAAATGAAAATTAAAACCACAGTGAGGTATTATCTCACACCAGTTAGGATGGCCAACATCCAAAAGACAAGAAACAATAAATGCTGGAGAGGATGCAGAGAAAGGGGAACCCTCCTACACTGTTGGTGGGAATGTATATTTGTTCAACCATTGTGGAATGCAATATGGAGGTTCCTCCAAAAACTAAATATAGAAATACCATTTGACTCAGTAATTCCACTCTAGGAATTTACCCAAAGAAAACAAGACCCCTGACTCAAAAAGACATATGCACCCCTATGTTTATCACAGCACTATTTACAATAGCCAAGAAATAGAAGCAACCTAAGTGTCCATCAGTAGATGAATGGATAAAGAAGAGGTGGTACATATACACAATAGAATATTATTCAGCCATGAAAAGGAAACAAATCCTACCATTTACAATGACATGGATGGAGCTGGAGAGTATCATGCTCAGTGAAATAAGCCAGGTGGAGAAAGACAAATAAATGATTTTGCTCATTTGTGGAGTATAACAACAAAGCAAAACTGAAGTAACAAAACAGCAGCAGACTCACAGACTCGAAGAAGGGACTAGTGGTTACCAAAGGAAAGGGTTGGGAAGGGTGGATGGGAAGGGAGGAAGAAGGGGTTTAGGGACATTATAATCAGCAGACACAATATAGGTAGGTCACGGGGAAGGCAGTATAGCATGAAGACAAGTAGTGACTCTATAGCATCCTAGCATGCTGATGGACAGTGATTACCATGTGGTGGGGGGTGGGGAGAATTGATAATATGGGTGAATGTTGAAAGCACAATGTTGCTCATGTGAAACCTTCATAAGACTGTATATCAATGATACATTAATTTTTTAAAAATTCAAGGTAAAATGTGTCCGCTGACCTTCAGAGGGGAACCAAAGAGAAAGCAGAAGCAAGCTGCCACTTACAGAGCCTGCAACTAAAATCTTCTCCTGAAATTATTCTACCTTGAGTTTTGCCAAGAAAGCAACAGTGGTGGCCTTATACACATCTACCATACAGACACATGAGTATATTTTACATGTTTCTAAAAGGGAAAACAGCTGTTCGGTTGCAATCTCACTCTTATGAACAGCTACCACCACCAAAATAAAGAAGAAACTTTGTATTTAAAAAAAACAGCACAGCTAATTGCATATAAGTGATTGATCGAGAAAAAGCAAAGCCGTCAACTATAACACACAAAAACATCTTCAGGCTCATCATATGCATGAATGTAAACACAAAATAAAAGATTAAAGTTAAATAAATTGCATTCCTTTCTATTTTAAAAGAACAACATATCTTAAACAAGTAATGCCTATTCTAGAAATGAGAAACTGGGTTAACATAGGATGCTTGCAAAAATAATTCACCACACAAAGAGGGAAATGAAGAGAAATCATAACCATAATCACAATAGAAAATGCACTGAGAAAATGTAGCATTCATTACTGTACTTAGCAGCCAGGACGGGGCGTCTGGCTAAATGAGGAAACCGAAAACAATTTCTTGACCCAATAAAGAAGGGTTGTTTTAAAACTGAAGAAAAAGAATAATCTACATTTAAACACTAAAATGTTTACATCAAATTCATGAACAGGCCAAGGCAGTCTACACCAAGTTCAATCATCTGATATTCTCCTGAAATTTAAAGAGATTCTGAAGATGTGAAGGAAATTAGCCCCATTACTGAACATCAGAAATGATTATATTATTTGTAGGAGATATTGCAGATGCCTAAATGAAACAACAATCAATATTAAGTGCTATCAGTAAATCAAATACACAAAAAACAGTTATGGATATAACAGAAAAATCCAATCACATGAAAAATAAAATAGATAATACCTCGTGCATAATAATCTCCAGTGAGTAGTCAATGAATGAACAACTGGACTCAGGAAATCAAACAAAAACCTATAATTCATGGAAAAAAGTTGAGAAGGGGTGGAGACTCTTTGGAAAATAAGTCTTAATGGAGAGCGAAACAAGATTCCAAAAGGACAGAGTAGGAATCAGAGCAGGAGCTGGAGAAGACGGCTTTAAATAGAAATCAAAGCGTCTGCCAATATAGGGACTTCACCTTTGTAGATTAATGAACATGGGACGATCCTAGTCTCATTTTTTCTAGAGGCAAGGCCCAGTACTCACGTTCTCTCCTCATTGCCTTCTTACTCCACCAGCCCTCACAGGGACACAGTGACCCTTGCTGAAGGTTATCACTGCAGCTTTCTGCTCTCTGTCCCAGGGGAACCCTTTCGGGTTTCACATAGGCTGGGACCAGACAATTATAGGACAGAGGCACCTGGGACATGTTATCATCGCAAGGGTTGAATTCTCAGAGCTGCTCATTAAATAAATTGTATTGCCCTTTCTCTCTAAAAAATTCAGCTTCTTTGGGTACAGCATGTATAATGGAAAAGTCTCAGCCAATGTTATGTCTGCGTCAGTAATCATAGGGGAAGGAAAAGGTGTTTTCTCCAAGGAGAAGTTCTTTCTTTGGTTTTAATTAAGATGACAAGGTATCTCCTAAGGATTTTTTACTTTCTGCAAGAACCAAAACCTAGGGCCAACTTTCTGTGATGTTCTTCCCTTGAAGAATCTCTGGGAATGTCAATGACCAGTCGCTGTCCACAGTGTCACGGAGCCCTTTCTGAAGTGGTGAATAGCTTTGCTTCTGTTGAAATGACTAATCAAATGAGACTGAAAAATATCCCTTCACATCTGCTGGTGACACGGAGGCATTGTTTCTATTGGGGAGGGTTCCGTGCATTACCTCTAAATGGACAGGCAGGGGCCGAACGAGCCAGGTAGAGTAAGGGGAAGAGTGTTGAGGAAGCGTCAGTGGCTAATATAAATAACAAATGAAATTTGTCAGAGAAGGGGAGGACAGAGGGAAGACACAGGCTATAGAAAGTATGGTATATGGTTAGTTTAAAAAAATGTTTTTAATGGAAAATATGGAACATGTTTAATTCCAAAGAGGATGATCATATTTAGTGTAGGGATTGAATGCATAGTTCATTCCAGCCACATAATTCACAGGATGCAGTATATGCTGTAAATCAGTGATAATCACAAGGTGTTCTATCTCCAGTATATAGAGCCCATGGGTCCTGAAACCAGGGTTGGAAGCAGAAATGGCCCTGTCTGATGTCACTCGACAGTGAGCCACTGGGGAGTTTGTGCCTCAGGACCCACCACTCTGGCCTCTGCATGTTTAGACGTCTGGATTCTTAAAGGCAAACACGTTCAGGGACAAGGCAAAAGTCCCACTGAACTTCAGGCTGTGCTGCTGCCTGCCACTTCACGTCCCTCCTGCCAAGAAAAGGAGTCACCATCCTGGCAGGGTAATTGGCCCTGGTCATCAGTGTCATTGTGTGACCGTGCAGTGGGTGTGCACTGGGATCCTGCCGTGCTTAGCCAGTGGCTGGGAGCGGCCGGGAGTGACCTCAGTGCCAACACCCTGGTAGAGACAGGTGGCTGTCACTCAGTTAGGCTCCCGCAGCATGAAATCTGAGTGGTGTGATCTTGAGGATGCAGCTTTCTTTAGCAGAGAGCAATTCTCTAGGAGGATGAAGGCTGAGGGCTGTCACCTGTTGGCACTCCCTGCACCTGGAAGAATAATCCCTTAATTCTGGTGGGAGAAGTGGGTGACCCATCACAGAATTCACTACAGTCCACCCCACCAGCCATTTGAATCACGACCTGTAACAACACATACAGTGTCCCATGAGAGTTCATCTGTGATGCATGAAGGTAAAGAGTTGGGATGGACTTTTCTTGAGAAACA
The DNA here is from genome assembly GCA_032199065.1 of Smutsia gigantea. Taxonomy (NCBI): domain Eukaryota; kingdom Metazoa; phylum Chordata; class Mammalia; order Pholidota; family Manidae; genus Smutsia; species Smutsia gigantea. The sequence goes on from JAVSCE010018305.1 coordinate 309,985, forward strand.
TGTGCCGAACTCACTACTCAAGGACTAAGAGTAAGGCTCAGTCAGGCTCCATTTGTCCTTCTGACCTCCTTCTATGTAAACCCAATTCTCTCTCCCACTACTACCAGTAGGACTAAATACCAGAGCACCATGAGCCATTATCCAGTGGAAATCATTAGTGGAATGTTTCACAGGTACATCAAACTGAACCTTTCCAAGAACAAACTCAATGTTTTTCCTTTGCTTCTCTTCTTCCCTTCCTTCTTTCCAAAATCCTCTTGCCCATCTGATGCTCCAGCCACATCTGCTGTAATTATTTCAGTGGAAGCCGTGACAAGCTTTGCACAGCTGCAGTTGGACTGCCACTTGCCACAGGCCCATGCCGTATACCGGCTGTTACCCACTCTTAAGCTTCTCTAATCATACCATAAGAAATGCCTGACAGAATCCATTCTGTACTCATAAATGTGTGGATGTTAACCCCTCGAGGACCGCTCCTGGCCAATGGAAAACATAAGCTGATGTGTTGCACCTACTGAGTGGTAAGTTCTGGGGCACATTTCATAACGCCCCTCAGAAGGGTTTGGTGGAACCGAGCACCAGGCATCCATTGAGGAATCAAAGTGATAATGATTCTTTTCATTCACTCTCCTTCCTTCCTTGTTTCACTCCCACTGCTCTGTACTCTTGTTCCTTGGGGTCAAATTCTCTCCAGAAAACCATTTGCACACAAGCCTTTGTAATGAGGGCCTGTTTTTTTTATTAAGGTATCACTGATATACAATCTTATGAAGGTTTCACATGAGCAACACTGTGATGACTACAGTCACCCATCAAGTCCCCCCCACACCCCATTACAGTCACTGTCCATCAGCGTAGTGAGATGCTATAGAGTCACTACTTGTCTTCTCTGTGCTATACTGCCTTCCCGTAGCCCCCCCTACATTACATGTGCTAATCATAATGCCCCTTAATCCCCTTCTCCCTCCCTCCCCACTCAACCTCCAAACCCTTTCCCTTTGGTAACCGCTAGTCCCTCCTTGAGCTTGAGTCTACTGCTGTTTTGTTCCTTCAGTTTTGCTTTGTTATTATATTCCACAAATGAGCAAAATCATTTGGTACTTGTCTTTCTCCACGTGGCTTATTTCACTGAACATAATTCCCCCTAGCGCGATGAGGGCCTGTTTTTAAGGACATACATAAGATGGGAGAACAGCAGTAAAATAATGCTTTGGTTTATGAAACATTAATCAAAATTTTAATGTTAATGAAATAATACTAAACTATTTGCAGTTATATTAATATGCCTTGTTGTTTTTATACCTGATGTCCTTGTATATGCTATTTCTGTTTGTACTGTTGACTCAGTAGTTCCAGTGATAGGATTTAGCAGTCAGGTACACATACTCAAGCTAAATGTTCTATGTACAAAGTTATTCATTGCGGCATTATTTGTATATATATTAAAAACTAGGGAACAACATACCTGTCAGTGATCTACATAAATGGGGGTACACTCGTACAATATAATTCTGTGCAGCAGTAAAAAGCAAGATGCCTGGTTAATCCACACACACACACACACACACAAAAAAAAAAAAACCTACTATAGCTAAGTAAATTCAACAAGATTGCAGGATACACCAAAATTTTAAAGCAGGTAATATCAGATAAATGTTAACTCTGTTTCCTCAAATGGACTGTTTATAACAATCCTTCCCAAGTGCCCCTTTCCTTTATAAAAGAGCCGTCCTCTTTGTCCTCGGACTTAGTCTATATTTTGCCAGAACTTGCATGTCCTCCTCATTGTAATTCTATACTATTTGCAACGAACCCATTTTTGCTGGTAAAGTAACCTAAGTTTTAAGGTTAACTGAGTTTAGCATGGTGTCCAATATAAAGAAAAAGAAAAAAAGGGGACTACGGAACTGACTGGAGGCAGGAGATAAGCCAGCGACCGGATTGGCAAATTTATCAACAGGGGACAAGGACGGGAAGGGGCAGGGAGAAGTGAAGAGCGCTCCAGGCGGCGAGGCCCCGCCCCCAGCACCGCCCTTCCGACGGCTAAACTCAGCGCCGGGCTCCTCCCACCCGCAGCCCCGCCCCCGGCTGTAGGCCCCGCCCCCGGGCCCGGTTCTGGACTCAGCGTAGTCGCCTGGCCCGTCCTTCTCCCCAGGCCCCCGCGCGGAGCCTCCCCAGCGCCCCTGAGCACCCGCGGGAGGAAACGACAGCTTCTCCCTGACACGCCCGGATGTGGCTCCGGCACGAGCCCCGGGCCCGCCCCTCGCGCCGTCGCACAGAGCGGAAATGGCGTCCGCAGTGCGCGACGGTGTTTTCGTCCGGTGGCTCGACGCCTGCGGGAGCCTGTTGCGTTAGTGGCGGGAGGGCCTGGGCCGCGGGGAGGGCGGCCGACGGCGGGTTAGGCCCGGACCTCCGAGAGGCCTCCTCAGGAAGGCCCAGCGGTCGCCGCGCTGAGCGGGGCGGGGGGTGCGGCGGGGGCGCGCCTGCGGACGTTCTCAGCGGATGGGCTTCCAGGTTCGGAAGCCTCCCAAGTAACCGTTGGGACTCACCTCGCGAAGGAGACGGCTCCGCGGGCGAGTCCCGTTTCTCCCCTCTCCAGCCTCAATCTCTTTCACTAATGGAGTTAATAACAAAATATCTCAGACATGTTTTCAAAATTACATAAAATCACACATATAGGACAAGAAACACCTTGATAGGACAAACTCCTCGGTGATGACTACTGCACAATTTTTATACCATTTTTTTCCCCAGGGAGAAACAACCAAATTACGGTGACTAATATAGACATTGGAGAGGGTAATTTGGAGGAAAACGACGTCAACACTTCAAGAAAGTGCTTCATGTTTTATGATGGGGTCTCCGAAATGTCTGTAAAAAGCTGAGCAAGGATAGAACTTCTCAGGGGACAAACGGAAGAACAGGAAAAATTACAGAGGGAGCTGCTGAAGATAATTAATACAAAAACACATAAAAGCAATCATAGGTGCACTGGAAATGGAAGAGGTAAAGCATATCTTTTAGGGAAGAGAAGAACCCGGATATCTATAGCTGTATATTTGCCTCTGGTGCTTAGTTCTGAGGCCACAAGAGGCTGCCTGGCCGCGGAGCCTTCCCAGGGCCCCCTTCACGTCCGTGTTCCTCAGGCCGTAGATGAACAGGTTAAGCACTGGCGTGACTACAGTGAACAGCCCGCCTCAGCCAATCAGCACCTCGGATACCACCTGCATGTACATGGACATCCTTCACCCTCTATTAGTCCTTCAAATGCCACTCAGTCAAAAGGTAGCCTGTTTTCGCTTTAAAGGAATTTATCCTTTTAAAAATTTAGCAGAAATCTTTTTTGTCTTCTACACACTGGTTGTAATTGTGTTTGAAGCTATGGACATAACCTGACTTCTATGATACGATGCTTCTAAAATACTTGAAGGCATCCAATGTCTGTTCTTTGATCATCTCCATGCTTCCTTCATTTAAACAGCTCTACTAGAGTGATTTAAGAAGTGGATTCTCAAACAACCTTGAATCTATGACCTGATGTTTGCTACTGTTGTGACACGACAGCTCTCTCCCACATGCTCTTTTTTTTCTGAACAGGTGGTGACTGCTCTCACCTACTTTATCAGCATTCAAATGCCTTTGTATGCATTAGGATATCAATAAATAATAGCTATTATTATAATTAATATAGCTAATTTATGAAAATTGTTACTGATATACAGCTCCCCCAAAGTAGAAAATGGGACCTTGGGTCAGACTTCCTGGGTAGAATTTTGTTCTGCCAACTTACTCTCTGTGTGACCTTGACCAAGTTACTGACTCCCTCTTAGCTGCAGAAATGTCACATCTACAACTGGAAGAGTAAATATTCCCTACATTGAAAGACTGCATTGAATGAGGTGACGCATGTAACTTTTCTAGTGTAGTTCCTGTGACATACAGTGGACACCTGATAAACGAGCTTCTGTTCTTAACATTACAATAAACCTGAATTATGGCTATTATTTATTATTTATCAATATTTCCTTGAATCTGGGGCCGCTATCAATAGGGGGATTCTGATCATTATAAACACAACAGGTCTGTTACCTCTTTTGACTGCCATTCAGCACTTCTGGCCAGTGAAGGTCCCTACAGCTCCCTCCCAGTACCACCTACCAGGTGGATTCTTCCTGAAGAAGAGGAGAAAGCCTATGGACAATGTAGATAAGAGGAGGAAATAAAAACACACAAACATTTAAGTAAAATACAAAGCGTGTGTGGGAATGTGTTTATGTGTACCTACTCTCATGTGGGGATGTTTATATTAAAATTCAGGCGTGATAATTATTTTAACTCCCCGACTCCGGGCCAGGGCGTCAGGCCCACTAGGCAGAAGCGCGCCTGCAAGCCTGCAGGGAAATGGAGTTCTCCCAACCAGCCTGACCTCGCGGGGGCGCTGTTGACGCAACCCCGGACTCTGTTCCCGCAGAGTGGGAGCCCACGCTGGCCCCTAGGCCTGTCTCGGCGACCACGAAAAGGCGCTCCAGCCTCCTATGCCTGAGGTCATTATTCGAGGTATAGCAGATGAGGAGATATAGGAGAGGAAAATATGAAAGGCGACTGAGACCTGGTATACCCCCGACCCCCAGAAGGTTGTACTACCAGTCCCGCCTAGTCATTCCTGAGAAAGCCTCCCTAAACTATGAAAAGAAGGGAAAACACCTTACTGTGTGTGTGTGTGTGTGTGTGTGCGCGCGCGCCCGCGCGCGCGCGCCTACACAGACACTACATTGGCTGAAACTTTCCCATTAAAAAAAACTTTGAACCTCGGTGGAGCTGAATTGCCTGAAGAGCGCAAAGGCAGTGGGACAAATTTGTTTAATGACCTCTGAGAATTCAACCGTGTAGATACTAATGACTTGTCCCCTTTGCCCCTGACATATAATTCTCTGATGCCAACCGAGGTGCCAAGGCAAATGGGCTTCCCCAGGACAGCCTGCAGGGCTCAGAAAGCTCCGGGGGTGACCTTCAGCGGGGGCCACCGTGGCTCCGTGAGGGCTGGTGGAGTGAGACAGAGAAGGGGAGAGAACGTGGATACGGGGCTTTCTTCTGAAAAACTGCAGCTGGGACAGTCCCATGTTCATTGAGTCTACAAAGGTGAAGCCCCTGTTCTCTGAAGGTACTTTTGCTTTAAAAAAAATGTTTTCCAGCCCTTGTTCGTTTCCTTCTTTCTCCTTATGGAATCTAGATCCTCTCTTACAAGAGTAATTTTTCCAAAGTCTTCACCTCCTTTCTACTCTTTCCCACCTTTTTAGGCTGGTCTTAGATTTCCCGTGGCCAATATTTTACTCACTGACTACTCATTGGAGATCTACTACGCACGAGGTATTGTCTCTTTTATTCCTAATGCGATTCGATTTTTCTATTAAAATTTTTTGGTTTTGCTGTTCTTGCTGCAGATTCTACTTACTGATTGACACCTAATAGTTCTGTATAGTTACTGTTTCACATTAATGTCCACAATATTATCTACAAATACTGTGTATGTCTGATGTTTGCTACTCAAGCTAATTTCCTTTTCTCACTTTACCAATCTCTTTAAATATTCAAAGACATATGGCAGGATTGAAGTTGGGTAAACCACCTTGGGCTGTTCATGAACTTGACACAAATATTTAGTGTGTTAACGTAGAATATCCCGTTGGCTACTGTTTTAAGACAACCATTATTTGCTGGGTCTGGAGATTGTCCTTCTTCCCTCATTCAGTGAGAGGCTCTGTCCTGGCCACTAAGCAAGTAACAGCTGTTACATTTTCTCTAAAAGCATTTTCTATTTTGATTATGGTTATGATTTCTTTCAGTGACTTGTTTTGTAATGAATTACGTGAGCAAACGTTCTAGAATTGAACATGCTTCCCATGCCTGGAATACTTGTCGTTTGTTCATCATGATTCTTTTTAAATAGATATGGATGCATTTTATTTGACTTGACTATTCTACTTTGTGTCTACACTCAGGTAGATGAGGAGCTTGAAGATTGCTTTTCTGTGTTAAAGTGGATTGACACTTCTGGTCTCGGTCTTTATTATACATCTAACATGTGCACATGCTGAGCACATACTACGTGCCAGGCAGCACATAAGTCCCTGGAAAAAGAATGGTGAGCAGAAACAGATTCAACCTCTGACCCACAAGTAAGAATTGAATTGCCAAGAGGAGAGGCGCGTCAAGGAACAGCACAGGAAGCTTAACCAGGGAGGCTCATGCAGGGTCCCTGCTGGCCCCACACTCTGTTCTCATCTCTCTGGCCCCTCGGATCCCTCCCATCACCAAGCTCACTGACCCACAGGGCAACTGCAAATTCTGTGCCCCAAATGCTTGCCCTTTATTTCCCCTAACCATTTCCCATCCTGCCCCTCACAGCACAAATATTCTTCTTTCATTGAAGAATACTAAATACTTTTCTACCCACCTCCTCAGACTGAATTAACCCTCAATGTTTTCTTCTTTAATTAATTGCATTCTATGGACATTAATAACACTGACCTTTTTCCATAATGGACAGTGTAAATATTTTCTTCTTGCCTTTTAATTTTTCAAGGATGGTTTGATTCAACAGAAGCTTTGAATATTTTTAATCAAATTGATCATTTTTTAAAATAACTCCCCCGAATTTTAATGCAAACATCTCCACATGAGAGTAGGTACACATAAACACACTCCCACACATGCTTTGTATTTTACTTTAATGGTTGTGTGTTTTTATTTCCCCCTCTTACCTACATAGTCCATAGGCTTTCCCCTCTTCTTGGAAGACTCCATCTGGCAGGTGGTACTGGGAGGGAGCTGTAGGGACCTTCACTGACTAGAAGTGCTGCATGGCAGTCAAAAGAGGTAACAGACCTGTTTTTATAATGATCAGACCCCCCCATTGATGGCTGCCCCAGCTTCAAGGAAATACTGATAAATAATAGCCATATAATTCAGGTTTATTGTGATGTAGCTCACATTTATGAAATATACACCGAGTGTCACAGGAACTACACTAGAAACATTTCATGCATCACCTCATTCAATTCAGTCTTATAATGTAGGGAATAATTACTCCTCCCATTGTAGAGATGACGTTTCTGCAGCTAAGCTGGAATAAATAACTTGGTCGAGGTCACACAGAAGGTAACATTGCTGGCCCAAAATTCTATCCAAGAAGTCAAGCTCAAGAAACCATTTTCTAAATGATAGCTGTGAACTGTACTTTGAAAGAGCTGTATATCAATAACAATTTTCATAAATGGAATAAATTAACAAAAACATAATAGTTATTACTTTTGATTCCTCACAAAGTAGGTGATAGCAGACACTGTTTATGAATAAAAAATTGAGGCACTTGAGAGCTAGCTGTCATGTCACATCTGTAGGAAGCATCCTGTCATGGAATAAAGGTTGAGAATCCACTTCTTAGTAAGTATAATAGAGCTGTTTAAATGAAGGAAGTATGGAGATTATCAAAGGACAGACATTAAATGTCTCCAGTTATTTTGGAAGGGTCCTATCATACACAAAATTGGCTTCATCCATAGCTTCAAATACAATTACAACCAGTGAGATAAAATGCAATTTCTGCTATACTTTAAAAAGGCTAAATAATTACCTTAAAAATGAAAACAGGCTACCACTTGACTGAGTGACTCACTGGCGCTTGGACTAATAGAGGGTGAAGGATGTGCATGTGCAGGTGGCATCGCAGGGTGCTGGCCGGCCGAGGTGCCCACGCTGTTCACTGAACGCTGTCTTTGCCTCCTTTCCCAGCCGACACACCACCTCCATGGAAGCAGGAAACCACACAGACGTATCACAGTTCCTCCTCGTGGGCCTCTCAGAGGATCCGGAACTGCAGCCTGTCCTCTTTGGCCTCTTCCTGTGCATGTACCTGGTCACCGTGCTTGGGAACCTGCTCATCATCCTGGCCGTCAGCTCTGACCCCCACCTCCACACCCCCATGTACTTCTTCCTCTCCCACCTGTCCTTTGTGGACATCGGCCTCACCTCCACCACCGTCCCCAAGATGCTGGTGAACATCCAGACGCAGAGCAAAGACATCTCCTACGTGGGATGCCTCACTCAGGTGTATTTCTTTGTGGTTTTTGCCGGGCTGGACAACTTCCTCCTGACCGTGATGGCCTATGACCGGTTTGTGGCCGTCTGCCACCCCCTGCACTACACGGCCATCATGAACCCCCGGCTCTGTGGGCTCCTGGTTCTTGCGTGTTGGTTCACCATTTTATGGGCCTCACTGACTCATATTCTACTGATGGTGCGGCTGACGTTCTGTGTAGGCACTGAAATCCCGCACTTCTTCTGTGAGCTGGCTCAGGTTCTCAAGGTGGCCTGCTCTGACGCCCTCATCAATAACATCGCCTTGTATGTGGCCACTGCTCTGCTGTGTGTTTTCCCTCTTTCTGGAGTCCTGTTCTCTTACTCTCAGATTGTCTCCTCCATAGTGAGGATGGCCTCCACTGAGGGCAGGTATAAAGCAATTTCCACCTGTGGGTCTCACCTGTCTGTGGTCTCCTTGTTCTATGGGACAAGCCTGGGGGTCTACCTCAGCGCTGCTGTGACCCATTCTTCCAAGAGAAGCTCGTTTGCCTCAGTGATGTACACGGTGGTCACCCCCATGCTGAACCCCTTCATCTACAGCCTGAGGAACAAGGACGTGAAGGGGGCCCTGGGAAGGCTCCTCAACTAAATAGCCTCTTGTCAGGATGGGTCATTGGCCTCAGAACTGAGCAGACACTTTGGGTCCCAGAGGCACAACCACAAATTTCAATATCCTGGTTCTTTATCTCCCTAAATGACGTACCTCACTACTTCCATTTCCAATGCACCTATGGCTGCTTTTGTTCTTGTATTACCTTCTCCCCAACAACTCCATAATTGTTTATTTTTCTTCCTTCCTTGCAGCCCCTAAAGCTCTATCCCTGGTTAGCTTTCTTACAGCCATTCCTGAGACTTCCAGCATTAGACGTGAAGCACTTCTATCAAGTGCCGACATGGTTTCCCCATAAGCTCTCCTCACATGTTCATATTCTTCACCTTAGTTTGGTTGTGTGTTGGTTTTTTCCTGGAAAAAATGGAATGAAAATTACACAATCAGCATAACCAAAGTGCATATCAAGACTGCTCCTGTTTACAATGTTTAATTTTATGTATTCCTGACCATATTTTTTTGATGCTTTCTCTCATTTACCCCTTTTTTCAGAGAAAGAGATTGAATTGGGATGGACTTTAACCCCAAAACCTAATATACTCCTAACTTTGCTATCACAGTTTTCATGAAAACAGTGATTTGATTTTCAACTTGAAGAGTAGGAGTCTAGATTTGAAAGCATTTGTTCAGGTGATTCAGAGTAACATATTGCATAGGATAACGCAGAGATAGCACTTCCCTCTTTGCCTTCTTTCTTTCCTCCTTCCTTCATTCCCTCTCTCCTTTCCTGTTTTTTGGACCTTTATTTCCCATCACTGAAGATTTAACATGTTCCCCATAGTCCTAAAAATGTATATATGAACACAATAGAGTAAGACTTGTTCTCTCACATGGTTTATTTTTGGAGGAGGTGCCACCAGGAATGGTAGTTACACACTTCTGGAATGTATTCAGAATCTAGTTAATTTTTGAAAAGATTATTGATAGGATTGAGTCTGCAGTGAAGGGTGGAGAAGGAGATGTTGGCAGCATTTCTGCCACATTCCATGGGATCCTTTTTCCGTCTCCATTGCATACCAGCCCGACAGTGGTCAGCACCAGATGGGACCTACTTTTCCAAAAGCATGATTGGCAGGGACTGGAAGAAGGGAGAAATGGGGAGTGGGTGTTTAAAAGGGTTCAGTTTCAATTTAGAAAAATGAAATAATATTTTGGAAATGGTGCTGGTGCTGGTCGCACGATAATGTGAATGTACTTAATGCCAAGTGCATAGAACTGTACACCTAAGCATGTTTAACATCACAGATTTTACTATGTATATTTAAGCACCATAAAAAAGATGAAGTAGAAGAAAATAATGGAATAAAATTGAGTTATTTCCTTGAGAACTTTGTCCTTTGGGCAGGACTATGGGGAGAAAGCAGGTACAAGACAGAGGTGGGGGGGCAAGGTTGGAGGTGGGATCTTGCTTCATGCTCCTAGCTTTACAATGATTATCCCATATTGCTAAGCCCTCAAATTCATACAAGTCTATTTCTTCCATTCAATCAAACCCATCTTTAGCTCTTTTATTTTCCCTTATTTATATTGGACACCTTGCTAAACTACTGACTTGCATTTTTAATGTAATGAAATTTTCTGCATATCTTTTTTCTTCTTCAAATCAGTATTTGCTTTGATTTTTATGATAGCACCATACAGTCCAGGTCTTCCAACACCATTGTGGAATAGTACTGAGAGCAGGCATTGTTCACTTACTCAGGAATCTTGAAAGTTTCTCAGTTAATCTTGTTTACTGTGGATTTCAGTGAGTGGCTGTAGTGGAGTCAATAAACATCTTTTAAAATCCTGATTTACTTACAACTTTGATCAAAAATTGTTCCTGTGCATTTTCAAATGTATTTTATGCATCTATTCAAATAATTTCTGATATGTCAATATGTCATACGTTGCTGTACAAAATACTAAATACTTATGTAGTCAAAACAGTCTGTTTTTTAAAAAAAAAATTCTGGGTTTCTGGCTTTGCTTGAAAAAGATTCTTAAAAACTTAGATTACATACAGATTCCATTATATTATTCTTAAATTTACTACTTAAGACACTTAAATCTTTAAGCTTCATTGAATGTATTATGGCATGTGGTGTGGAACAGTGGATCCAATATTTTTTCTTCCAAAAAAATGCAAACATTTGTACTATTGATAAATTGTCCTTGGTCTATTCATTTGAAATTCCTCCTTTATAAAACAGTAAATTCTTACACAAACCTGTATCAGTATCTCTGTTCTGTCTGGTAATATATTTGCTTATGCCCACATCACACCCTTTGATTATTTTTATGTTGTTTTAATATTTAGTGGTAAAAATATAGCTAATCTTTGTTGCATCTTAACATGCTAGATGTATGCTACACATTAAATTGTTTATGCTCATAAGTGATGTAGGCACTATCATAATTTTCTCTTTTGTTTGTTTTTTAGAACAGCTTTATTGCATTCAATCTGCATACCATACAATTTGCCCATTTAAATCTATACAATTCAATGTTGATTAGTATATTCATAGACTTGTATAAAGCATCACAATTTTACAACCTGTTCATTACCTCCAATGCAGCCTGTGGCCTTCAAACCCATTTCCTTCTTCTCATATCTAGGCAACCACAAATCTACTGTGTCTATACGTTTGCATTTTCTAGACATTTCATATAAGCAAATTCCAACAATCTTTTATCAATGGCTTCTTTCCACTTAGAAGTTCTCAATTTCTGTGTTGAATGTCACATTACCATCTTGTCTTTTGGAGAATTTTCACATAAATATACCACTTTTTCAGACACTGACCAACAAAAGCTAGGACCAAATAAACTTACCTTGTGCTGCACTTATTGATGACACTATCACTAGGAATCCAAGCAGCAGAATGAGGACATTCCACAGTAGTGACCTGCAATGCTACCAGATCTCAGACTCAGGCAACTTGGGACAAATTCTGGTAGGACCCAAAGGTCTTATTTCAGACAATTAGGATCTCATCTAAGGCCAATCTATGACCCCTCCACCACACACCAAAGGTTGAGACTGATCTGATCACTGGCATCATTGCCAATGATTAGAGGGTAACCAATGGGATAAAATATACATACCCAAAGGGAGCCACATGACATACTCCACACATACAAGTCTGTAACACAAAGGTGCACAGATAATTCCTGATCACGATTTATTGTTAACTTGATTTGGATTATCATTAGTTTGATTAAGCCTCAAGAAAGTGTCATCCACCAGCTTCAGGACTGATGGCCATACCTGACATGACCCAAGGCCGTCTGAGCATCAGAACTATGTGAATTTGCACCCCTGGAGCTGAAATGAGGTTGTGCTGATGTGTCTGCACCTAGAGTTAACACTCAGGAACTGCCAGTAGATTATCAAGCATAGTAGATTATCAGGAACAGCTATATTCACACAAGTCTGTTTTTATAGCAACGGGTGGAATGATAAATACAGAAGCAAGTCGTATAACCAGCAACACCTGTTGTGCTTGACCCAGACAAATATAATTGTTTTGCCAGGCTGTGATGTTGGGATGATGGGTGAAAAAAACATTCGTATTATTCTCACCCTCACCAGGCATGCCTTGAGGTTAAAAGTACAAGGTAATTTTACAAAATTTAGAGATGTATATCCCACCCTTTGACTGGTACACCTCACTATAAATGAATTCAGTGAGCGCTGTACACAGCAAAGTGGTCAATGTCTTCGAAATGTATGCCCATGTCAATCCAACAAGAGAAAACAGGTGGTTAGAGGAGGATTAAGTGTGAATCCTGTTGACCCACTTTTGGCCAGGTTGTGAGTAGCCACTAGACTGGTCTGGGCTGGCTATCTGGGAAAAGACACATTATACTTGGGGAAGTTCAGGACAGAATGATAAATATTCAATGTATCTACAGGGCCACCCAGAATTCCATGCCTGTATCAGCAAATCCTAGGATTTATATTTGGTATCACTGCCCATATTTCCTAAATTCAGTTTCTCTTAGCTAAGAATCACCCCATGTTTAAGGATGAGGAACAATCAAACAGAAAATAAGGATGCCTCTGCAACACTTCTTACATTCATTAAGTTTTCTTCCACAGTGAAATGACAAGTGAACAGTAAAGGTAACTACAAGTACAGTTTTGCCACATATTACATCAACAGAGTTCTGTACTACAGATCTCCACATTTATGGAATTTATTTCACTAATGAAATAGTAAAGGGCTTCCTATATTTCTGAATAGTATGGCTTCCCTGTGACCTAACACTCTGGGCTGTGAGACTGATGGATTTCCCACATTTCTTACATTTATAGACCATCTCTCTGGTGCAGTCCTTGCAGGTCTTCAAAGTGAATGGGTATTACTTAGGTTTTTGCCACATTCCTTATGTTGCCAGGATTTCTCTCCAGGGTGTTTTTTCATAACACTGAAAGGAGCTTGGAGAATTGAAGGCTTTGTCACACTTAACATTTACAGAGTTTCCCTACAGGGTCAGATTTTCATACATCTAAAATGAATTGGTGTAACTGAAGGCTTTCACACACTGTTTACAATCTGGGTTACTCTCTGTGAGTTTTTACATGTCTTGAAAGGCCTGAGCCCTGAGTGAAGGCTTTCCCACATTCCTCACATTTATACGGTTTCTCTCCAGTATGAATTCTTACATGTTTACTTAGGATTGAGGAAAAAGTGAAGGCTTTTCCACAGTGCTTACATTTATAGGGTTTCTCTCCAGTGTGAATTCTTGCATGTTGTGTTAGGCTTGAGGAAACAGTAAAGGATTTTCCACATACTGTACATTCATACGGTTTCTCTCCACTGTGAATTAGTTTATGTTTAGTAAAGTTTGAGTGCCAGTTGAAGGCTTTCCCACATTCGTTGCATTTATAGGGTTTTCCTTCAGTGTGGTTTCGCATGTGAATGTTAAGGGGGAAAGAATACATAAAGCCTTTTCCACATTCCTTACATTTGTAGGGTTTTATTCCAGTGTGAATTCGTACATGATTATTAAGACACGAAGAAGTTCTAAAGGCTTTTCCACATTCCTTACATCCAAAGGGCCTCTCTCCAGTGTGACTACTTATGTGGTTACTAAGAAGAGAAGGAAAAATGAATCCTTTTCCACATTCCTTACACTTATAGGGTTTCTCTCCAGTATGAATTCTTACATGGTCAATTAGACTTGAGGAAGCAGTGAAGGCTTTCCCGCATTCCTTACACTGGTAGGGTTTCTCTCCAGTGTGAGTACGCACGTGAATGTTCAGGGAGGAAGAATCTATAAAGCCTTTCCCACATTGTTTACATTTGTAGGGTTTTATTCCAGCATGAATTCGAATGTGTTTATAAAGACCTGAATAGGTCCTCAAGGATTTTCCACATTGCTTACAATGAAATGGCCTCTCTCCAGTGTGACTTATTATGTGAGTACTAAGATGAGAAGAAGAAATGAAGGCTTTCTCACACTCCTTACATTTATAGGGTTTCTCTCCAGTATGAATTCTTACATGTTTAATTAGGCTTGAGGAAACAGTGAAGGTTTTTCCACATTCCTTACATTCATAGGGTTTCTCTCCAGTATGGATTCGCATGTGAACTTTAAGGTATGCAGAATATCGGAAAATCTTCCCACATTCCTTACATTCATTACATTTTTTAGCAGTGTGAGTTTGTACATGCAAAGCCAGGCTTGTGGAGTGGACAGAAGCTCTCCCACATTCCTCTTGTTCACAGAGTTTTTCTCCAGGGTGAGTTCTCATTTGCGTCTGACAGTAAAACTCATTATCAAAGGTGTTCCTACCATCACTGCATTCAAAGTGTTTCTCTTGAATGCTAGTTTCCCAGTATACAATATTTGGAGTCAGGCTGACAACTTTTCCCCACTGATTTAAAGCAGAAAGGTTCTTTCCAGTAGAGGTTTTCTTCTGCAGAGAAAGGAAGTTTTCTCCACATTTATTATCCTTATAAGTGTTCTCACCATTCTGAGTTCTCCTCTGTGTCTTAAGGCATGACTGTTCACTGAGGCCTTTATTGCATTGCTCATAGTCATAGGGTTCCCATCCTTTGTGGCTTCTTGCCTGTTGATGAATGGATGAATGATTCAAGTTTCTCAGAGTCATGAATTGATTCCACCCATTGTAAAATAAAAACATCATTATGATAACTATAATTTTTACCACTTCCATTACATTCATACATTTCCTACCCTGATGCCTTCTTTCAAGCTGAGTGATAGAAACGTTTGGCGAGAATATGCTATCTACGTGATCTTAAAAACATTTCTGCAGTTTCATGGGATTGGTTTAAAAACTCAATGTCTAGTTATATATGTGGGAATGGGTACTTGTGGAAATTCTGAAGCAGTAAGTTTCAAGCTAGGTTTAATCTAAGATATCCCCAAGTTCATTATATTCAAAATATCTTGCCAAAGACATTGCTCTCTTGAGGGAATCCCACTTATTGCAAATATCTGTCCCTTGTACTGATGTTTTACCTAATGAAATTTCCAATCTTTTCTGAATGCGGAAAATAAGAAATACCTCTTTTCAAACATCGATCTTACCATGTCTATCCTATTGGATGTTTTTTCTTTTAATATACACTGCTGAATTGCTGAGTCTTTGGTTTCAAGTTGCACTTCCCATTCTAAAGTAAAAGAGAATAACAAATATAAGTGTTTGCAGAAAGAAATGGTAGGTTAAAAGAGTTAAAAGAAGACTCATTTGTATTATTTCCAAATTAGACATGTTAAAAAAAAAGTGTGATACATTCCAGGAGTTTATGTCAACAATTTAGCAATGATTAAGGATGTGGAATTAAAATTGAGCAGATTTAAAATAATTCTATGAAAATGAGTTATGATGGAGAAAAGAGAAGGAAGGAAAGCAAGGATGTTTTGGACAAAAAGCATACGTCGAAATGGCAAAATTTTTAAAAAACAGAACAGTTCATTTTGTGAGATCACAAATTTTTAGTAAATGTAACCTAAGTATGAATAAGAATTTGAAGAAATCCCAAAGCATCAGAGACCAATGATCTCAGCCTTCTGAGAAAAAAAATGCATCTTAAAGAGTTTCCAAACACACTAAAATGTTCACTGGCCAGAGAAGTTCTACACGATCACTCACCCTGCAGGACTCCTCTCCCCACTGTCCTCAACTCTTCTTCTTCTAACCAAGAGACCAGACCGGGTTTGAACAATTGATACCCTGTTGATGAGGAAAGATACACTAATGGAAAAGCCTCCTGGAAAAGGTGACAAATATTCCATGAATCAGTTCCTGTTTGTAGTGAATGTAATAAAATTATTTCAAATGAGATAAAAATCCAAATATCCCCTTTCTGTATCCCAGATATTTTTTCTGTACCTGAAACTTACATTCAGATATACAGATACACATTTACAAAGCATTAGGATTTTTACTGAAAGAAGAAATAAAATGTACAAAGATATCTGCATTCTCATGAAGAAACCACTACAGTGGTTGTCAAACATTACTCTCCATCAGAATGATGCCTAGTGTTCCTTAAACACAAACGACTAGGCCCCAATTCAGAGTTTGTTTCAGTAGGTCAACCATGGAGTCTGAGAACACACATTTCTAACATGGTGATGGTGATGCTGTTAGTCTTAGAATCATATTTTTACAGCAACCACACTGGATTAGAATCCATTACTTCACAGACTGTGTGTGTTATTTCCTGTTGTACTCAGATTTGACATTACTGAACCTTGAACAATTAAGTACACAATACATATCTCTTCCATGAGAGACTACAGAACTTACAGGCTTACCTACTGTGGTCAGGTTCTTGTAGTTCTCCAGCATCACCTCTCTGTATAAGTTTCTCTGTGTGAGATCCAGTAAAGTCCACTCCTCCTGGGTGAAGTCCACAGCCACATCATCAAAGGTCACTGAATCCTAAACCATCACATACATGCCGGCTTGAATAAAGGACACCTCATCTCCACCCATGTCCACTGAGGATGAAGATGGGAGGCCCAAAACCAAGTTCTCTCATCTCCCCATGGCACAAGGGGTCAAGATACTCTTCTCTACACTCACTCATGGTTGATATCCATCACATATAGCTTTAATGGAATCTCTAACACATGGACTTATCTGAGCACAACTAGCCTAAAAACTTCTCATCTTATTTTCCTCTTGAAGGACACTCCTAGAAAACTGCAGGTTATGTGTAGATGTTGATGAGTTAATAAATTCTTTTGGGACTGCACTCTCTCACCTTCCTTACCATCTGTCACAGTACCCAGAAAAATTAAAAGTATGAATTCACCATCATGGGAGTCAACATTAGATAGCAACAACTTAAATACAGAGATTATTCAAGCCACTCCATCACCAATATGAGAGACTCCACTTTGGGAGAGATTTGTACAGGAACTCAATCTTTGACTGGCTTTATTTCTTTAAGAGCTCTGGAGACAGATTATCTAGGGGAAATGTGTCTCTATGCAGTGGATGAAGTGTACCATTTTGTTGAAGAATACGCTTTCTTCTTACCTGAGAAAAATCTGTCAAATATTCGGCTACCATCTTTTCTGCCTCTATCTTTTCCACATGAAGACAGAAAGGGTCCTTAGAAAGAAGACCTAGGAGAAAAGAAAGAAGCATGAGCACGCAGGGTATACCAATATTCAAACTTTCATCTGTCTGGAAGTCATTCTATTCTAGCTTGAAATACCCAAATAATGCTGCACACTTTTGGCAAATCTACACAAATGCACACTACTGCCATTAAATACCAGAGTAGCCCTGTCTCACCTGGAGCCAGAAAAGGGGACTGTGAGCCATGCTGCCCATCATGAAAACAGTAATGTTCCATTTCATAAGTAAGGAAACATAAGCCCTGAGTAGTGTCTCTTCATTTGTCAAGGCAACAAACCTGATGAATGTGCTTATGCAGGAAGTCTACCTCATGCATACGACAGGAAGCTGACTCAGAGAATGACATTCTCTGGCCCACTTCATTTCCTCCTAGGAGAGCCAGCTTGGCCATTCAGGCCCAGACCAAAGGACAGTATTTTGGGGGCATAACCTGAAGTAGAGTCTCTGAAAAAGAGTATTTAGGAGGACTTATTATGGGACATATTATAGATGCCATCTTGCAAGGCTGAGGGTGAAATCTGCCTGAACATTCCTTTCCTTGAACCAAGATCATTTTAGAGCACTTTATGAATATAAGTGTATAGGGCCATCTCCATCCCTCTGGAGATGGGGTTATTTGGAGTTCTGGTTCATATCAACCATTAATCAGCAATTGTAAGTCATCTAACATGATAAATTACCTCTTTCTGCGCAAAGGACATATGTGAAAGCTACTAAAACAGTTTATAACAAAAAAATGAGTAATGTCAACTGTTATTAACTGTGGACCATCATGTACCAGGCATCTCACTAGGCGCTTACAGGTCATATATATATTCAGAACTTGGATATCTGAATCCATTCATTCAACTGTAAATTTTGTATGAGCTAAGCACAAATCAAGTATGTCTGATAAAATTTAGTATCCAATGAATTCTGGAACTTCAAATGAAGAAAGTAATGTAACATAACTCAATTTTTAAAACTGATTACATGGTTAGGTAACATTTTAGTATGTATGGGGTAAAGTAAAATATATACTTAGAAGTAATCTTGCTTTTTCATTTTTGTTTATTGAGTACTGAATATATTTTCATTTAAACAATATCTACATGTAATCATGTTGGACAGCACTGGTTGAGAATGCTGCTGGGCATATGAAAGGAGGAAGAAATAAATATTTTATTTCGTCAATACAATTGAGTTTCCCTTGATGGATGGTGGAGAAGCTTGAAGCTCTGGGCCTCCCTTTATGTTATCTTTTATATTCCTTTAATCAGTATAGAATTAAGAAGTTATATCCCTGTTCTAGGCACTCAGTTGAAGGCAGTAACGTAAGAAAATATCCTACGCATTAAAGATCCAACATTCCTATTGGAGAATGTGAACGATAAATTAATAGCTGATGTATGAATTCATAAGTGATTTGGGAAAATAAGTGAGAAAACAGAGGGTCCTACACTCACACCCACACAGAACAAATACATTCTGTTAGTCCCTGGGCAACGTAATGGAAGAAATGGGGAAAAAATCATTAGCTCTCCCACATCTGAACCAAAAAGATTAGAAAAAGACTGTCAAAGTTTTTACAAAACCATTCAGAGAATAAAATACCTAGGAATAAACCTAACCAAGGAAGTGAAAGACTTATACTCTGAAAACTACAAGACACTCATGAGAGAATTAAAGAAGATACCAATAAATGGAAACACATCCCATGCTCATGGATAAGAAGAATTAATATTGTCAAAATGGCCATCTGGCTTAAAGCAATCTACAGATTCAATGCAATCCCTATCAAAATACCAACAGCATTTCTTCAATCAACTAGAGAAGATAGTTCTAAAATTCATATGGAACCACAAAAGACCCCAAATAGCCAAAGCAATCCTGAGACGGAAGAATAAAGTGGGGGGCATTATGCTCCCTGACTTCAAGCTCTACTACAAAGCCACAGTAATCAAGACAATTTGGTACTGGCACAAGAACAGACCCATAGACCAATGGAACAGACTAGAGAGCCCGGATATAACCCAAGCATATATGGTCAATTAATATACTATAAAGGAGCCATGGATATACAATGGGGAAATGACAGCCTCTTCAACAGCTGGTGTTGGCAAAACTGGACAGCTACATGTAACAGAATGAAACTGGATTATTGTCTAACCCCATACACAAAAGTAAACTCGAAATGGATCAAAGACCTGAATGTAAGTCATGAAACCATAAAACTCTTAGAAACAAACATAGGCAAAAATCTCTTGGACATAAACATGAGCAACTTCTTCATGAACATATCTCCCCAGGCAAGGGAAACAAAAGCAAAAATGAACAAGTGGGACTATATCAAACTAAAAAGCTTCTGTACAGCAAAGGACTCCATCAGTAGAACAAAAACATCCTACAGTATGGGAGAATATATTCATAAATGACATATCCGATTAGGGGTTGACATCCAAATTATATAAAGAGCTCAAACACCTCAACAAATAAAAAGCAAATAAGCCAATTAAAAAAAGGGCAGAGGAGCTGAACAGACACTTCTCCAAAGAAGAAATTCAGATGGCCAACAGGCACATGAAAAGATGCTCCACATCGCTAATCATCAGAGAAATGCAAATTAAAACCACAATGAGATATCACCTCACACCTGTTAGGATGGGCAACATCCAAAAGACAAACAACAACAAATGCTGGCGAGGATGTGGAGAAAGGGGAACACTCCCACACTGCTGGTGGGAATGTAAATTAGTTCAACCATTGTGGAAAGCACTATGGAGGTTCCTCAAAAAACTCAAAATAGAAATACCATTTGACCCAGGAACTACACTACTAGGAATTTACTCTAAGGATGCAGCAGCCCAGTTTGAAAAAGACATACACACCCGTATGTTTATCCGCAGCACTATTTACAATAGCCAGGAAATGGAAGCAACCTACGAGTCCTTCAGTAGATGAATGGATAAAGAAGATATGGTACATATACACAATGGAATATTATTCAGCCATAAGAAGAAAGCAGACTTCCAGGAAGATGGCGGTGTGAGCAGGGCGGCACAAATCTCCTCCCAACACTATATTTATCTACGAAAACACAGCAAATACATCTATTCCTAAAAGAGAGACAAGAATACACAGGAAAGCGCACAGCGTGCAGCTACACCCGAGAGGACTCGGCACCCCAAGAGGCGGGTAAGATACGGAGCCGCGACCCAGCGGGACCCGAGAACTCCCCCACCCCAGCGCACCAGCGGGAGGAGAGGATTCAGAGCCGGGAGGGAGTGGAAGTACACCCCGTGAAGCAGCCAGCCCCGGTGATCTGCACGGGGAGCGCTGACCCACATTGCGCAGTGCAGCGGAGATTGGAGAGACAGAGGGGCAGGATCTGAGTGGGGAACGCGCCAGGGTGCTTGCAGCCGGCTCCCAGGAAGGAAAAAAAAGCGTGCTTTCTTCAGCGGTCTTAAAGAGACAGGAGCGAGCAGAGGAGCCGGATCGCCCCAGCACACTCAGC
Organism: Smutsia gigantea; assembly: GCA_032199065.1. NCBI lineage: Eukaryota > Metazoa > Chordata > Mammalia > Pholidota > Manidae > Smutsia > Smutsia gigantea. Next base: position 330,841 of record JAVSCE010018305.1, read on the forward strand.
CCAGCAGGCTGGGAGTGCTGGGGAGTTTCAGACGCCTTAGCTGGCAACTGAGTAAGCGTAGCCATACTTAACACTTCTCACTGAGATCAACAGCCTCCTATTCGTTCCCACCCCTGACAGAGCGATAAAGGGCCCTGCAGAGCGGCGCAGCCACAGCTGTGGAAGAGTGGGGCAATAGCGCCACCTACAGGATTCCCACAAAATCTACGTCCGGTGGGTGTTTTGTTTTTTTGTTTTTTTCTTTGGTTTTGTTTTTTGTTTTATTTTGTTTTTTCTTTTCTTTCTTTTTTTATTTTTTTTCTTTCTTTCTTTCTTTTTTCTTTTCTTTTTTTTCTCTTTTTTTTTCTTCTCTTTTTAAAGTCTTAAAGAGCCCAGCTGACATACGTGGCAACTATCAGTGACCAATTCTATAGCCATGAAAAGACAGGAATATGGTTCAGACCAAAATCAAGCAGACAACCCCAGAGAGGGAGTCTGAAGGGATGGAAATGCATAGTCTTCCTGAAAAAGAATTCAGAATAAAAGTCATAACCATGCTGATGGACCTACAGAGAAATGCGCAAGAGCTGAGAGAGGAAGTGAGGGAACTGAGGAAAGACAATGCAGAAATCAGACAAGCGATAGACGGGCTTAACATCAGAATGGATGAGATGCAAGAGACTGTTAATGGAATAGAAATCAGAGAACAGGAGTACAGAGCAGCTGAGGCAGAGAGAGATAAAAGGATTTCTAGGAATGAAAGAATATTAAGAGAACTGTGTGACCAATGCAAACGGAACAATATTCGCATTATAGGAGTACCAGAGGAAGAAGAGAGAGAAAAAGGGATAGAAAGTGTCTTTGAAGAAATAATTGCTGAAAACTTTCCCTCGCTGGGGAAGGAAGTAGTCTCGCAGTCCACCGAAGCTCATAGATCTCCCAACACAAGGGACCCAAGGAACACAACACCAAGACACATAATAATTAAGATGGCAAAGATCAAAGATAAAGACAGGGTATTAAGGCAGCTAGAGAGAGAAAAAAGATCACCTACAAAGGAAAACCCATCAGACTATCATCAGACTTCTCAACAGAAACCTTACAGGCCAGAAGAAAATGGCATGATATATTTAACGTTATGAAACAGAAGGGCCTCGAACCAAGAATATTGTATCCAGCACGATTATCATTTAAATATGATGGAGGGATTAAACAATTTCAGATAAACGAAAGTTAAGAGAGTTTGCCTCTCATAAACCACCACTACAGGATATCTTAAATGGACTGCTCTAGAGGGAAGCACACCTAAGGCTAAAAAGATGTCACCAGAGAATAAAAATCATAGCAAAGAAAGCAGACCATCCAAATACCAACTAAAGGCAAAGAATAAAACACCTATTATAGAAAGAATGGAGGAGGAGGAATAAGAAGGGAGAGAAATAAAGAAACATCAGA